>ML058395.1:600000-891250 GCA_003013855.2 Liriodendron chinense | reverse complement strand
CCCCCCCCCCCCCCCCCCCCCCCTTTAGGACATATGCATACCTTTAAGCTTATCTCACTAGCGGTAAAACCGCAATTTCACTCTCTATATAGCAACATGCGCTCACTCTCTTATGCGAAGAAAAGTGTGGAAATTACACTAAGTCACAAGCCGCATGCACCCACCATCTTTATAGTTGAAGAATGCTCCAAATACTCTAAGTGATAAAGTCACATGTGCATGCCAAGTTTAGCCAAGCGCATGTGGCATTCCACATGCGCCCAGAGATGATTTTCTCTTTCTCTCTCCCCTTTCCCTCTCCACATGCGCCTGGGGTGGGGCAACATGCGCCCACCTCAAGACTACATGCGCCCATGCTAACATTAACATGCGCCCACCATCTCTCCCATGCACCTGGACGCTGATAGGGAGGTGGGGCCTTCCATGGTGTGGCCCGCCATCAGTCTGGATCGCCTTTCGATCAAACCAATCCTCCTGGACACACATCAATGCCCTCTATCCATCCTCCCGACTGGATTCGCCAATGGTCAATGTTAAGTGGGTCAAATCAGCAATTTGATCAGAAAGGCCAACACTTAGCCAATTTTGTGAACCTCAGAAACCCCTCCGGAAAAGTTAGAAACGGCCGAAATCGAGAGGAATCGGGCGGAATTTGACCAACCCCGAGAGGGAAACTTCTCTCCGCCATAACATGATACATCATAATCATGCACTGCGACGAGGTTATCCAAACTCAGGAGCCCCGAATACCCTAATTAAGCGGTCAGCAGGCCCAATATTAGTCACTTTCAGCCTTGGGAAGTGCCTTGTCGGCTCGAAAATCGACTGGCGCTAAGCAAATCGAAATGTGATCGCATTGCGACCTTCGTAGACATGATCTGTCCTTATTCAAAGACGATCATCGATGGTATCCATCGAATGCCCCGATCGGACCACAAACAGGTCTACTACTTAGTCATTTTCAGCCCTGGGAAGTGCCCTGATGGCCCGAAAACCAACTAATGCCAAATGAAATCAATTGACAAAAATATCAATGACACAAAGATATACACGAAGCAGATCAATCAAATCAAATGCATAATTTTTCTGATACACCAAACATCTAGCATAAATGCAATCCTCTCTCGAGCATGCATAAAGCATATTTACTTTGTACTGTACTCATTTGCATCCATTGCATGAATTTATTTCATCCCAGATCGAGATACGAAACTAAATCAAAGGGGACTATGGTTATCATCGAAAACCGTAATCAAAGAGTTCTAAAACGTATGAAATACTTCATCGTTAAGACTAGTTGATGTGCGTCCTGTCCAAAGAAGGATCCGTCAGTTGAGTAGCTAAGGTAATGAGTGCTCTCTAGTAAGTCACCCGTCCAACCCGAGACGGTCACTAGACCTGGTTGCGCTAAGAAACCATGGAGTGCCTTCCAGCAAGTCACCTGTCCAAACACGAGATGGTCACTGTTAGTGCACTTTTCTGTAGTATACTAGTGCACCTTGTTTGTCAATTACTTAAGTCAGTGAGTCTAGTGTCGGTTGAGCTTAATGAAGATGAAGACTGAAGACTCAAGACAGATCGGCTACATCAAGGAAGATGAAACAGGTAAAAGTGATGCCTTGGTGTGCCTTGCCTTGACCAAAACCTAACCCATAACCTCTTAGATGACTTGGACCAACTAGGTATACCCTTAGTCATCATCATTAGTCTTAGAACTCCATGAAAAACATGATAAGTTAGACTAATTTAAGAGGTGGAAGCTGCTGTAAACAAAACAGCTCAAAACTGCAGTTTTCGATTGATCTAGATTCAATCGGACGTTGGTTCCGATAGGACTCCGATCAATCGGACAGAAGCTCCGATCAATCGAAAATTTTTCCAGCAACCTTGAAAATCCACTGGACATATTTCCGATCAATCGGACAGTCTTTCGATCCATCGGAAGGGGTCCGTCCGATCAATCGGACAGTGTTCCGATCAATCAGAATATCTTCCAGAGACTTCACTGGATAGATTTTCGATCAATCGGACTTGTCTCCGATCAATCGGACAGGTCTCCGATCCATCGGACCTTCTTCCGATCAATCGGAGATGCGCGAATCTACCCGTTTTTTGACCGTTGGAAGAAAATCTATTTAAGATGGGGGATTCGTTTTTGAGCTGAAAGAGGGGATTTTGAGGAGATAGAAGCCACCATTGCTAGAGATCATTAGAGGCTCTATCCCAAACCTAAAGCAAGTCATTCTCCTTATGTTTTCATCACAAGCTTGGGCCATTCAATGGCATCTTGAGAATGGACTTGTTCCCTCTTGATTCCTAGGGTTTAGACACCTTGATGATAGTTAAATCCTTTGTCTAAACACTACCTAGGAGTCCATTTAAGTGCATTCCTCTAGGAAACCCATTTCCTTCCATTTGTAGAGGTTTCACCATTCCCTAGCACCTTGGGCATCTCCAATGGAGCATCACATGCAAGGTAGCTGATCTTGGAGCTAAAGCCTTGGCAAAGCAACGGCGTCAACGATCGGGGGAGCACAAGGGGAGCTGATTCAAGCATGGGAGAGCAAGAAGAAGCAACCCAAGACAGCACAACAAGGGGCTCAATCCGACAAGTAAGGTTGTCTTGTTAAGAGTTCATCCACTCAATTCCCTATGGGAGTTGAGTGTAGAGTTTGTTTGACAAACTCGCCCCGGGGTCGTAGGCCGATCCTTGGCCTATTACTTGGGCCTAAAATCTAGGGACGTCAGCCGTTCCTTGGCACGTTAGTCGGGCCTAAAACAAAGTCTCCAAGGGGGAGCCACCAACACGGGTACAAACGTGTAGGTTGGGAGGAACCTGTAAACTCCCCGGTTGGGTGGATCCGAGTTTAAACACCTTAGTTGGGAGGAACCAGATTTAAACTCCTCAGTGAATGCCGGTGTGCTCAAAGGGGTTGAGTACTTGAACCGGGAGTGGAGTAGACAAGTAGTCGAACCACTATACATCCTTGTGTTTGTGATTGTATTGGAGCACATTTCTCTTTAATGCATTGCATTTAATTGGTTAATTATGAATGCTTAGTTAGGAATGTATGCTAGGCACTTGATAGGCATCCACACTCACAAGATGTACCTTCACTACCTCATGTTGACTTGAGCATTTCTTAATCTATCCTCTATAGTTCACATGAGTCACTTAGACTAGGTTGCTTATTGCTCTTATCTCTTGCTAGTCTTTTAATTGGACCCACTTAGGCTTGGAAGCCGAAGTGTTAATCGCTTACATATTTTAATTTGCTGATTTGTTAAAGTAGGCGAAAAGATTTTTTAAAAGGTCCTAATCACCCCCTCCTATAGGTTTAGCCATAATTCTAGTTGCTCCTCAAGCTTCCGCATGCGTATGCGTAGGGTGTCGTGTTAGGCTACCCGACGCAATTTCAATTGGTTTCAGAGAGGGTTGCTCTTCAAGGACGTAACCGTCTAGAGTAAGATCCGATACCGGAATACTAACATCATGTCTAACCGAGATGGGAGTACCACCAACCGTCCACCTTTCTTTGACGGGTCCAACTATGCTTATTGGAAGGCGAGAATGAGAATTTTTCTCCAATCCATGGACCGTCCGGTGTGGCTTAGCACACAAACTGGATATACCTTGCCCACCGAGCAAGTGGAGGTTGATGGGAAAAATATTGTCATTCCCAAAGATGATTCCAAATGGGATGACATAGAGAGAGAGCTCAATACATGGCAAATGCCAAAGCTCTCAATGCGATTTGCTGTGCGGTTTCCCCAGAAGAATTTCAGCGCATTCTCACATGCGCAACTGCAAAAGAAGCGTGGGATATACTTGAGGTTACCCACAAGGGAACTAGCACAGTAAGACGCTCGAAGCTTCAGCTCTTAACCACCAAATTTGAAAACATTAGGATGGAAGAGACTGAAACTTTCATGGAGTTTTATACTAAATTGTCAGATATTTGCAACTCCATGTTTGTCTTGGGGGATCGGGTTCCGAAAGGAAGGATTTGTAGAAAAATACTTAGGTCCCTCCCGGAAAGATTTGACTCCAAGATAGTTGCCTTAGAGGAGTGTAGAGACATAGATAACATGAAAGTAGAAGAACTCATAGGTTCCCTACAAACTCATGAACTACACTTTAAGGCCTCCTCTAGGAAGAAAAACATCGCCCTAAAATCCTCTCACAAACATAAGAAAATTAAGAGTGAGTCGGAGGAAGATAGCGATGATGAGGATGATGAGGAAGAAAAATTAAACAAAAAATTCAAAAGATTCCTCAAATTTGATAGAGGGAATAGCCGTGACAAGAAGGACAAGAAGGGTGATAAACATAAAGGGAAATCATCCAAACATTCATCCGTCCGATGTTACGGTTGCGGTCAACGTGGCCATATTGCCCCGGACTGTCCGAAAATGCCTAAACCGAAAGGTAAAAAGGCGATGGCTACCACGTGGGATAATACGGAGGAGTCGGACTCCAAATCCGATGACTCTGCTAGTGATGGGAGCCAACATAATGATCTAGCTCTCTCGGCTTCTACCACTACCCCTCTTCCCGCTTATCTAAGAGGGGATCCCAACCGCTATCCCTTCTAGGAGTAGAAGGAGTTCCCAACCCCTCACCTCATGCTACATTTTATGAGGGTGTTGAGGAAATTAGTTACCCTTTGGCTTATCAAACTAAACATGTTAGTGAGGGTAGCTAGAAATGCTTATATAGGTAAATCTGAGGATTTCAGCCTCATTTCTGTGTGTATGGGCAAATAAGAGGATTCAAGCCTCATTAGCCCAATTTTTGATAATTTAGCCTTACTTTTAATTAATATATTTGCTTGCTAGATTATCACCATGCTTAGATTAGCTAATCATCTTGAGTTTTATGCTTCATTGTATGCTAATCTTTGCTTAGTATTGGTCTTGATATACCAATAGGGGAGGTTGGTTGATTGGGCTATAAGCCCTTGAGCTTTAATGCTTAGTGTATTCATAGATGACCAATTATGCATGATTAACTATGCTTAGATAGATACATTTCTTGTTAATCATGCTCCTTAGCATGCTCCATGTATTTATGTATCATGCACCCTATACTCTCCTTGTTAGCATGTGTTTATAGTTATAATTGTGACATACTATCTTCTCTTACCTTGACCTTAATTGTTGCATCATTAAGGGGGAGAGAATAGCTTGTCAATTGCTAACAAAAAGTGGGAGAAAGATCAAGTCCCACCAAAACTAGTTTGCTATGTTTTGTGATACAGGGATTGACAGGTTATGGGGGAGCAAACTGAAGAGGAGCTGCTTAGATTAGGCATGTCAAGAGTCTTGTATTTCATTTTATATCAATGTAATCTCTTGTACATGTATTTGTTTTGGTAGGTTAGGTTTTTGTAAGTAATTGACAAAGGGGGAGATTGTTAGTGCACTTTTCTGTAGTATACTAGTGCACCTTGTTTGTCAATTACTTAAGTCAGTGAGTCTAGTGTCGGTTGAGCTTAATGAAGATGAAGACCGAAGACTCAAGACGGATCGGCTACATCAAGGAAGATGAAACAGGTAAAAGTGATGCCTTGGTGTGCCTTGCCTTGACCAAAACCTAACCCATAACCTCTTAGATGACTTGGACCAACTAGGTATACCCTTAGTCATCATCATTAGTCTTAGAACTCCATGAAAAACATGATAAGTTAGACTAATTTAAGAGGTGGAAGCTGCTGTAAACAAAACAGTTCAAAACAGCAGTTTCCGATTGATCTCCGATCAATCGGACGTTGGTTCCGATAGGACTCCGATCAATCGGACAGAAGCTCCGATCAATCGGAAATTTTTTCAGCAACCTTGAAAATCCACTGGACATATTTCCGATCAAACGGACAGTCTTCCGATCCATCGGAAGGGATCCGTCCGATCAATCGGACAGTGTTCCGATCAATCGGAATATCTTCCAGAGACTTCACTGGATAGATTTTCGATCAATCGGACTTGTCTCCGATCAATCGTACAAGTCTCCGATCCATCGAACCTTCTTCTGATCAATCGGAGATGCGCGAATCTGCCCGTTTTTTTACCGTTGGAAAAAAATCTATTTAAGATGGGGGATTCGTTTTTGAGCTGAGAGAGGGGATTTTGAGGAGATAGAAGCCACCATTGCTAGAGATCATTAGAGGCTCTATCCCAAACCTAAAGCAAGTCATTCTCCTTGTGTTTTCATCACAAGCTTGGGCCATTCAATGGCATCTTGAGAATGGACTTGTTCCCTCTTGATTCCTAGGGTTTAGACACCTTGATGATAGTTAAATCCTTTGTCTAAACACTACCTAGGAGTCCATTTAAGTGCATTCCTCTAGGAAACCCATTTCCTACCATTTGTAGAGGTTTCACCATTCCCTAGCACCTTGGGCATCTCCAATGGAGCATCACATGCAAGGTAGCTGATCTTGGAGCTGAAGCCTTGGCAAAGCAATGGCATCAACGATCGGGGGAGCACAAGGGGAGCTGATTCAAGCACGGGAGAGCAAGAAGAAGCAACCCAAGACGGCGCAACAAGGGGCTCAATCCGACAAGTAAGGTTGTCTTGTTAAGAGTTCATCCACTCAATTCCCTGTGGGAGTTGAGTGTAGAGTTTGTTTGACAAACTCGCCCCGGGGTCGTAGGCCGATCCTTGGCCTATTACTTGGGCCTAAAATTTAGGGACGTCAGCCGTTCCTTGGCACGTTAGTTGGGCCTAAAACAAAGTCTCCAAGGGGGAGCCACCAACACGGGTGCAAACGTGTAGGTTGGGAGGAACCTGTAAACTCCCCGGTTGGGTGGATCCGAGTTAAAACACCTTGGTTGGGAGGAACCAGATTTAAACTCCCCAGTGCATGTCGGTGTGCTCAAAGGAGTTGAGTACTTGAACTGGGAGTGGAGTAGACAAGTAGTCGAACCACTATACATCCTTGTGTTTGTGATTGTATTGGAGCACATGCATTGCATTTAATTGGTTAATTATGAATGCTTAGTTAGGAATGTATGCTAGGCACTTGATAAGCATCCACACTCACAAGATGTACCTTCACTACCTCATGTTGACTTGAGCATTTCTTAATCTATCCTCTATAGTCCACATGAGTCACTTAGACTAGGTTGCTTATTGCTCTTATCTCTTGCTAGTCTTTTAATTGGACCCACTTAGGCTTGGAAGCCGAAGTGTTAATCGCTTACGTATTTTAATTTGCTGATTTGTTAAAGTAGGCGAAAAGATTTTTTAAAAGGTCCTAATCACCCCCTCCTATAGGTTTAGCCATAATTCTAGTTGCTCCTCAAGCTTTCGCACGCGTATGCGTAGGGTGTCGTGTTAGGCTACCCGACGCAATTTCAGTCACTAGCCCTGGTTGCACTAAGAAACCATGGAGTGCCTTCTAGCAAGTCACTCGTCCAAACACGAGACAGTCATTGGCCCTGGTTGCACTAAGAAACCATGGAGTGCCTTCTAGCAAGTCATCAGTCCAAACACGAGACGGTCACTAGCCCTGGTTGCACTAAGAAATCATGGAGTGCCTTCCAGCAAGTCACCCGTCCAAACACGAGACGGTCACTGGCCTTGGTTGCACTAAGAAACCATGGAGTGCCTTCAAGCAAGTCACCCGTCCAAACACGAGACAGTCACTAGCCCTGGTTGCACTAAATGGAAACTGTGGAGTATATTCCTGAAAGTTATTTCATCCACAGAGATGCGATGACATTGAGATATACGACTCAGTTAAAATCCTGGTTGCTACTCAACTAGGAACGCTCGAAATAGCATAGGACCAACATCTAACTAATCTTATCAATGGCTCGGTCCATAAGAAATCCTAAACTTGGTCTCCACGACCATGAACTCAAGACTATAATCCCTGACGATTTAAATTACTTGCTCGATCTATCCGGGCTTCATCCCTTTGGTATTCCATCTATTGTATAACTGCAATTCATAGTGGAATCTTATCGCTTTGTGCCGTGGTTTTCTCCCGTAAGGGTTTCCACATAAAAATCTCTATGTTGTCTATGTTGTGCTTTATTTATATTTATGCTCTTTTAACGCTTTCTTTAATTCATTTATGATACATGCATACATTTACTTTTGCCTTTTAATCAAGGGTGATCATCCATTGATGTAATTAAGGGTTCGTGACCAGTTCATAGCCTGAAATGTAAAAGACCTCGGGATCCCTGGAATAAAATTCACCTCGCGGTGCTTTCTTGTGTATACTTTGTGATTGCTTGTGATTGTCTATGAATGTCTCTATACTCAAAACCCCAGAATAATGAAACACAGGAAAAAATGCTGACGAGCAAGATTTTTCTAGTTCTAACACTTGCCTAAAACCTTTTATCTAGGGCTAAGAGGTGAATCTTGTAGCTAATTCAATGTTGAATTCATTAGTTCAAGTACGATTTACTTAAAGTTTGGATTTTTAATTTCTAGTTTAAATAAAGTTTGGAATTTTAGATGTTTTATAAGAGTTCATGTACTTCGGACATGAGTTCCTTGCAATTCTCTGAGATTGCCATAAATGGTTTGATTCGATTCGAATTGTAGTAACCCTAAAGCATGTTATAATCTCTTGGTATGGTTGTTACTTCAAAGGCTACAAGTTTGAATGTTATGTGCTTCATTAGAGCTAGAATCTGAATTTTCTGACTTAAGTGGGATTGTTTGTGATTGAATGATTAATCTTCCAATTAGATGAGAGATAAAATTTCAATTCTAGTTGTGTTTGTGCTTAAATGAATGAATTTACATTGAACTACTACAAGTGGATCCTTAAACCCTTAGTTCACTTTAAATTCTCAAATTTTCTTCTAACTTAATTATTATTTTTACTTAGATCTTAAAACTAAATTCCAAAACTGTTCAGATTGAAGCTATTAGAATAAGTTGGGATTGTTTACCCTAATTCCCTGTGGATCAACCTTGGTCTTACCAAGATTATTACTACATCGCAGCCTTGCACTTGAGGCTAGCGAACACGTGAGCCACATGTCGACAGTTGTGCATCTTTTGGGCCATGATTAGGGATACAGTCGGATTTACCCATAACAATTTCTATTATAGATTTTCATTAATCTATATATATGAATGCATAAGAAGGAAGGAAAAATGGAATTCTTTTCATTTTCCCAATTCTATTTCACGAAAATAAGAATCCACTTTTTTTCTCTTTTGTGTGTGTGCGTTCCCTAATTAATTGGGATGACACTTAAATGATATATGTATACATGTATGTGTTTACGTTGAATTTTGTAACAGGGTCCTCCGAACGATCACCTTCTCTCCAAGAGATTTCTTCTTTGGACCTGAAAGGAAACAAAATGCAACTAAGGGTGGCTGGGGCCCAGCCGTTAGCCCTCCAATGCTTAAATTAGATAGGATGAGGTTGAAAAGAGAAGGATTGATCAATCGGGCTTAAAGATTGAGTATTGTGTACCTTTTAATGATAAAACCATCCATTTATATAGACTCGAATGTCCCACTCTATTACGTTAGATGCCGAGATCATCTACTGATTTCATGGGATAGGATGTTTATCCTACTTATCCTCGGAACAATCTAATCCAATTAGTCACCCGGTCAACTACGTTCCTTGATAACGATCCCTTGAGACTCGGAGCCATAAACGAAGATAAGCCCAAAATCGGCCTATACGGGCTGCTGGTACTAAAGGATGAAGGACGTCATCGCTGATCATCAATAAAAGCTGTTCGCACGACGGAAGATGCTCGTGAGACCAGGTGCTCGCATATTGGGATGTAACTCCTTTTAACGACTTGCGAGAAGGACTGCTCGCGGGTCGAGAAGGAAATTTCCTGCCTCGTAATATTTGACTATCGACCATAAGAGCTCGAAGCCTCGATAACTGTGTTCTGTATTTATCCAATCTGCGAGCCTCGAGCAGATGATCTCGAGAGTCGAATAAATGTGCTCGCAGAACCAGGACATCGTGGGAATATCGAGCCGAGAATAGCTGATCTCCGCCATTTTGACTATAACAGATGCCCCCCAAGTCCTTACCGCCAAGAATTCTAAGGGAAGGACTTACTTGCTATCATGCGTAGCTGCCTGCTGCCTTTATTGAGTAAGAAGCCGTACATGATTGGGCTAGAATTAATGAGCGCCAGCCTTTTGCAGCCTTTCCGCAGACAGGAAATGAAGAGACGCTCGCCACGTGTCTCGAAAATTAATGGGCGTGCTTGCTCGACTGCAGTGCCGAACGAAAGGCAGCCACGTGTCACCATATACGGCGGAATAATTGCCTATAAATATATGGAGTCCACCATATCTCCAGATTTTCACAGAAGTTTTCAAAAAGAAATTCTTCCTTCAGTCATCTTCCTCAGTGATTTCTGGTGTCCTTCCCTGGTGTCCTTCCCTCTCCTTCTCTCGTACTTGGTATACCCTTTTTCCTTCTTTTTTCTTCTTAAATACCCTCATGGCTGGAGATTCTGACGAGACCACCGTCCCCCTGGGAGATGCTACCCCGGAATCCTCTGCCTCCAGTAACGCGAGGGTTCCGGCAGGTAGATACACGGCGGCCGGGTATCCCTCCATTTTATCGGAGGACCGGCTGCTTGAGCTACGGGAGAGATATTTAATCCCGACTCAATCGCTCTCCGGCTACCCGAAGATGGAGAGACACCGGATTCCCCTCCCCCAGGGTGTGTGGCCTTCTATGAGTACCAACTCATTCTGGGGGTACGCCTTCCTCTCCATCCCTTCGTCTGCGATGTTCTCCGGTGCTATAAGATTGCCCCCGGGCAACTCATCGTGAATGGATGGAGGGTGGTTCTGAGCTCATTCGCCCTCTGGGCTCAGGCCGGCAACGGGGAGCTCACAGCTGAGGAGTTCCTCTGTATGTTCCGTTTGAAGAAGGCACCCTCCAGCGAAGGCTGGTACTACCTGTGCTATTGGCACCGGGATAATTTCATGCTGGGGAAACCCTCTTCGAATTATCCCGGCTGGAGGAAACGCTGGTTCTATGCTTCAGGGAACTAGGAGTCTGCTTCCTCCAGGGGCCCAGGAGTGAACCGTATTTTCTGTGAAGGTAGGCACAATTCCACACTATACGTTTTTCTCCAGTCAAGACTTAGGGTTTGTACGTTTGTTTTTTAACTCCTGTTTGTGTTCGCAGGTATCCCGGCTTTAACGAAGCCAAATTTAAAGGGCGGATTCACGAGAAGATCGTGAAAGTATATAAGCCGCCTGCTCGCGACAGGCATATCGAAGCTTGTCTATCCTCCTCGCATCTCGCGGCGGCAGGGCTAATACCCAACGAGGAGATAGAAATGACGAAGGCCGGGGAGAAGAGGGGTCTGTTACCTTGACTCAAGGGTACGAACCAGAAAAGGCAGAAGAAAACATCTGCCGGGCCTTCCCAACCATCCACCCGTAAGGGTGCCGACCAACCCACCCATCTCGCGAGCACGGTGGGGGCGCCAGCAGCTCCTGCGCCTGTCATTCCCTCGCTGGTGGTCGCACCTGGACCACCAGTGATTAACATTACTGACAACTCCCCGAGGGATGATGGAGTAGGGTCCAGCTGCCCCCCAGCCAAAGAAACTTGCGAGCCGACAGGACCTCAGGAGTCGGCACCTGCTGGCGAAATGGCTTCTGCTCGTGACGTGGCGCCTGCTCGCGAGTCGGCTGCCGCCCCTGTCGCGAGCACGGCGGGGCTGGTCATCGCCCAGCCGTCTGGCAGTGGATCATTCACTGTCCCTCGCCACCTTCATCCAATATGCAAGTTCCTCTTCGACAACATCTCCCCCCAAACCTTCGGCACCCTCCCCGAGCCAAGCCCTAAGAACCTCTTCCTTGAGGCGGGAGTTAGAATGGTTCAGGTAACATGGTCTTCCGATGTTCATTTTAACTTGATATCTTTTTGTAAGTTTTTATCTCACTATCTTCCATACTGCAGGGCTTAGACCTCATCTTGCGGACGAGGCGTGATATTGTTGCCGCCCGTCGCGTGATTGATGAGGCGGACGGGAAGAGGATCGCTTTGGAGAAGGCGGTCCAGGGAAGGGATCAGCTCCTCAAGTCCCGCGAGGCGCTGATCTCAAAGAGAGATGAGGAGAAGAAGATCCTCATAGAGAAAGTCCAAGTCCTGACCGATACGTATCAGGCTCTGGACTCCAACTTCGCCAAGGTCGCGGAGTTGAAGGAGAAAGCAGAGAGAGAGAGAGAGAGAGAGAGAGATCTTCTGTCAAGACAAGATCTCACTGGAGGAGCGGCTCGTGGAGGCCAGGTCGCAGCTCAAGGAAGTCAACGAGAGTCTGGATAAAGAGCGCTCCACTCTCGTGCAGCTCAAGGACGACTCGATTCATTGGGACGAGGAGAGGGTCGCCCTTGTCAAAATGCTCTCTGAAGAAGGAACTCAGGCCATCATCGAGTTTCGAACTTCGCCGCTGTATGACGAAGAAAGATACGAGTCATACGATGCTGGTCGCGACTTCGCACTGAGAGTGGTGCAACGGATGATCCCATCTTTCGACATGGGAGAATTCGAACGGGTCGCGACCATTATAGCTGCGGAAGAGCAAGCAGCTGCTGAGAACGAGGTGACCGAAGTCACTCAAGGTGGAGGGGTTCCCGATGCGGGCCCTGAAGTCGAGAGTGCGGCTCCTCCTCCAAGAGATTAATTTTCCTCTCTTGTATCTTTTGTACTTGTGATCAAATTCTTGTAAACAATTACTCATTAATGAAAAAGAAACCTTTTGATGATGATGTTTGTCCTTTGCTTGTTTTTGCTTTCATTATGCTTTGGATGCCTTCATATTTAGGTCAGCAGTAATGATCTATATTTAATCCGGGGGGTCGTGATGACAATGCCCTCATGGAGATAGACTGATCCATCGATTGAGACTTTAATTCTACCAAGGTTAGACATTCAATCCGGGGGGTCATGGTGACCATACCCTCGTGGAGATAGACTAATCTATCGATTGAAACTTTAATTCTACCAAGGGTAGGCATTCAATCCGGGGGGTCATGGTGACCATAACCTCGTGGAGATAGACTAATCTATTGATTGAAACTTTAATTCTACCAAGGGTAGAAGATTGGTCAAGAGAACACATGTTCTCTTCAGGGCTATTCATGATCCACAAAATGGAAAAGCGACCAACGAGGATGATTTTAACCCTACCAAAGGTAGGCAATT
The DNA here is from genome assembly GCA_003013855.2 of Liriodendron chinense. Taxonomy (NCBI): domain Eukaryota; kingdom Viridiplantae; phylum Streptophyta; class Magnoliopsida; order Magnoliales; family Magnoliaceae; genus Liriodendron; species Liriodendron chinense. The sequence continues at coordinate 878,069 of ML058395.1, read as the reverse complement.
GGCCAAGAGAATGTATGTATTCTCTTCGGGGCTATTCGAGTCTAAGTAAATGGAGTAGCGACCAAAAGACTTCTTCCGTCCTTTGTTATTTGAATGTTGTTAAGAGACACATCGAATCAAGGAAAATATTGTAGCAAGTGTTCCACGTGCCAAGGGCGGCGTACGGGTCTTCCCTACATGTCTTCAAGATAGTAAGTGCTAGGTCGCACAATTTTAACGACTCGATACGGGCCTTCCCAATTTGGATCAAGCGACCGAGCAGGAACCCCGAGGTTCTGTCTGAGGACTAAGTCACCGAGCTGGAAAGATCTAGGTCGAACTTTAGCATTTCGGTAGCGAGCAATACGTTGTTGATATGCGGCTGCTCGCATCTGGGAGGCATTTCTCCATTCTTCCAAGAGATAGAGATGAAGTCGAAGACTTTCCTGGTTGCACGCGAGGTCATACTGCTCGATTCGATACGAGGGTACTTGAATTTCAACTGGTACTACTGCGTCGGCACCAAATGCTAAAAAGAAAGGAGTTTCGCCTGTTGATGTACGAGTTGTAGTTCTATATGCCCATAATATTTCTGGCAGAAGTTCTAGCCATATACCTTTACATTCACCAAGCTTAGTCTTTAGGTAGTGCTTAATGATTTTATTCACTGCCTCAACTTGCCCATTTGCCTGAGGATGATATGGAGAGGTGCGGATGTTGCGTATCTTCCACTTCTCACAAAATTCATCGAAAGTTGCGTTGTCGAATTGGGTTCCGTTGTCAGTGATTATAGTATGGGGGAGTCCATAACGGCATATGATATTTCTCCATATGAACTTAGTAGTTTGTTTCTCAGTAATTTTGGCTAATGGTTCTGCCTCGGCCCATTTGGTGAAATAATCGACCTCCACTATCGCGAACTTATTTTGTCCTTTTCCAGTAGGCAAGGGCCGGATGATATCGACCCCCCATTGCGCGAAAGGCCAAGGGCTATCAACTGGAGTCATTTGCTCGGACAGTATATGAGGTATAGGAGAGTATCGCTGGCACTTGTCACATTTTTTGGAGAATTCAATTGCGTCTACCTTCATAGTGAGCCAATAGTATCCTTGTCCCATCGCCTTATATGATAAGGATCGCCGCCTTGGGTGGTTACCACATGCCCCCTGATGTATTTCATCTAGAATACGATGTGCTTCTTCTGGGTGAAGACACCTTAAATAAGGCAAGGAAAAACTCTTACGTAACAATATTCTATCTTGTCCTTACTTGGCAGCTCGATAACGAATTTGTCGTACGGTTTTCATGTCGTCTGGAAGAACTCCATCTCTAAGATAAAAAGTGATGGGATCCATCCAACATGGATATGGATGTATCGTAACCACCTGCTCGAGAGTTGCTTGGTCGATACTCGAGTTTTTAAGATACTCGATAGGAATCGAATATGATAACTCAGATTCTGGTGCAGAGGCGAGTTTTGCCAACGAATCAGCGAGTTTATTCTCCTTGCGGGGAATGTGGATTATTTCGTAATTCTTCAATTTTGCAAGCAGAATGAGCACTCGAGATTTATATAAGGCCATCCTTTCTTCTTTTGCTTCGAATTCGCCAAGTACTTGATTGACTATGAGCTGAGAATCACTGTGAATGAGTAGATTTTGAATTGAAAGGACGTTTGCCAGTTCGAGACCAACGATCAAGGCCTCATATTCTGCTTCATCATTTGAGATGCGAGAATCGAAACGTAAAGCGTATTGAAAACGCGACCCGTCTGGGGCGACTAGAATAAGGCCCGCTCCACTACCAGTGGCCCGTGAGGACCCGTCCACGAAGAGTGACCAGGAAAGCTGGTCGCTAATCGCGATATTTTCATCGGAAGAAGAATATGTGAATTCGGCGATAAAATCAGCTACAGCCTGGCCCTTGATTGCAGTGCTGGGGCTGAACGATATGTCGTGCTCGCTGAGCTTGACCACCCATTTAGTCAACCGTCCGGAAGCCTCAGGTTTTTGAAGGATCTGCCGTAGCGGATGATTTGTTGGCACTAAAATAGCGTGGGCTTGAAAATATGGTCACAGTTTTCGAGCTGCCGTGACCAAAGCCAAAGCCAGCTTTTCCATATCAGAATACCGAGTTTCAGCGTCTATCATTGCTCGACTAATATAATAAACGGGCCTTTGTATCCCGGAGTCTTCTCTTATTAAAGCGGCGCTAACGGCCGTGGAGGATACAGATAAATAAAGGAGGAGTTGTTCGTGTAGCACAGGTTTAGATAAAACAGGGGGTGTACTCATATATTGCTTCAGTTGTTGAAAAGCTTCTTCGCACTGTGATGTCCACTCCCAATTAGACTTGGCTGTGGTACGGAGGAGCTTGAAGAAGGGTAAGCACTTGTCAGATGCTCGCGAGATGAACATATTCAATGATGCGATGCGACTAGCCAGACGTTGGACGTCCTTAAGAGTGGTCGGGGATTTCATCTCTATCAGTGCTTTTATTTTTTCAGGATTCGCCTCAATTCCTCGCTGGCCGACCATAAATCCAAGAAATTTTCCAGCAGACACTCTGAATGCGCATTTTTCTGGGTTCAGCTTCATCTGATATTTCCTCATCAAGTCGAAGGCTTCTCGAAGATCTGAAAGGTGATCGTCTTCTACAACACTTTTCACGAGCATGTCATCCACATATACTTCCATATTCCTGCCAATTTGCGCGGCGAATATCTTGTTGACGAGACGCTGATAGGTGGCCCCTGCATTCTTAAGACCAAACGGCATTACCTGGTAACAATATAGACCTCGGTCAGTGATGAAGACAGTATGCTAGCTATTGGGCGGATGCATCATGATCTGATTATACCCAGAATAAGCGTCCATAAAACTGAGCAGAGCATGCCCAGCTGTTAAATCAACTAACTGGTCGATTCGGGGGGTCGGGAAGCTATCTTTGGGGCACGCTTTGTTTAGATCTGAATAATCGACGCACATTCTCCATTTGCCATTGGATTTTCGAACGAGAACTACATTCGCGACCCATTCTGGGTAGTCAGCTTCTTTTATGAAATTGACCGTAAGCAGCTTCTCGACTTCGGCCTTGATCACCATTTGCCTTTCTACAGTGAAGGCACGTCGGCGCTGGTGGACATGTTTATACTTTGGGTCGATGTTCAGACGGTGTGCGATGACACTAGGGTCAATGCCAGGCATGTCTCGATGAGACCAGGCAAACACATCTTGATATTCAGAAAGGAGGCAGATCAAATCTGCTCGAATGGCATTTCTCAAGGAGGATCCCACACAAACAACTTTGGATGGGTCATCTTCATTCAAGCGAATCGATACTGTCTCTTCCCCGGGAGTTCCTGATTGGAGAGCATCCTCTCTTGGGTCCAGCGAGGTATCTGCTGGGGAATTGGATGAATCTTGTGCCACCATCATAACTGGCGTCGCTTGTCCTTTCTTCCGATCTTGTAAGGCTATCTCATAACAGGACCGAGCCTCTTTCTGGTTCCCTCGTACGACCCCAACGCCACTCGATGTAGGAAATTTGACGCACAAATATAAAGGATGTAAAGCTGCCCCAACCTTATTAAGAGATGGCCGCCCCAAAATGGCGTTATATGCTGATTTTCGGTCCACCACGAGGAAATTTATGAAGATAGTCGTCTTCGCTGGACTCTCCCCAAAGGTGACCGGAAGGTCAATGCTTCCTTCAGGCATCACCACCTCGCCCCCAAAACCGATGAGGGGAGTTGAGACTGGCTTGAATAGGCTTCTGGCAAGTGCTATTTTGTTGAAAGCCTCCAGGTATAGAATATCAACAGAACTACCTGTATCCACCATAATACGATGAGTCAAATAATTAGATACCTTTAGTGCGACTACGATGGAGTCTTCGTGAGGGAAGTGAATTCCCTCAGCGTCTTCGAGGGAGAAGAAAATTGGAGGATGATTGGTTTTTGATGCGTTGGGTGTCTGTTCTAGCCAATAAATGTGCTGGGGCTTCTTGGATGCCTTACGAGCGTATGCTTTTCTTGAAGCTCGAGAATCTCCCCCGCAAGCAGGTCCCCCAACGATGGTCCGTATCTCGCCGGTGGGCTCAGCGTCTTCTTGCGGAGTATGTCGATGAGGTGATTTCTTCCGTTGTTGTGATGTTTCCCCCCTTTTTAGCGAGTGACCTTGCCGGACAACATAATCTTGAAGATGACCTTTTCGAATAAGAGCCTTGATGTGGTCACGCAAAGTTATACAGTCTTGGGTAGTGTGCCCATGATCTTTATGAAAATAGCAAAACTTGCTCTTGTCTCTTTTCTCAGGGTCAGATTTTATTTTTGCGGGCCATTTCACATATGGTTTATGCTTATTCTCCATTAGCACCTTTTCTGGAGGCCGATTAAGGGGGGTGTAGTTACGATACTTACCAGAGTAAACTTTCTTGGGAGATCGATCTCGCCGATCGCGCCTATACTTCTTATCCGAAGAAGAGACCTCCTCCGGCTTGCGTTTCTTACCTTGTATACCATGACGTGCTAATGCCACCTCTTTTGCATTGATATATTTCTGAGCTTTAGCTTGGAATTCTATCATAGTTTTGGGAGGATTCTTATCCAAAGCGAATCTGAATTTTTCGCTGGTGATCCCAGCTATTAGGACGGTGAGGCCTTTCTCCTCGATATAACCTTCAGTTTGGACTGCTTCGGTTGTGAACCGTACTATAAACTCCTTTATTGTTTCCCCATGCTGCTATTTCAAATCCATTAGGTGAGACGCCGATTTTTTGGTACGGATGCTTCCTATAAATTGGGACAGGAACAGCTCCGATAGCTGTGAGAAGGAACCGATAGATCGAGGTTTTAACCCCCAGAACCAAGTACGGGCTGCTTCCTTTAAGGTTAGGGAAAAAGCCTTACACATGATTTCCGATCCATGTCCCTCCAGCTCCATAAGAGACCTATAAGTTTCCAGATGTTCGAGAGGATCGCCGGTACCTGTATATGGGGTGATGACGGGTGTACGATACTTTTTCGGTAGAGGTGCTTCCATGACTTCGCTGGTGAAAGGGGACTCGGATCGATGTATCGACGCCACAGCGGCTGATGGTTGATTCGCCTGGTATCGTTGCTCCATATCATCAAAACGATCATGGATCTTCTTGATATCTCCTTCCCATGGTAGAGTATAACCGGATGCTTCAATGGTGGACTCATGAGATTGTTGTTGGCGAGAAGTACTGGAATGTACGGAATGTGGGGGTAATACGGGGGGTTGGTTGCCAATTGGCGCTTGGTTCGATGGAGGATGATTTGGTTGAACCTGTGGTTCGTCCACAGAGTGTCTGGAAGCCATCGGTATGGACTGTGCCGGTAACCCCCCGGAAGGTGGCTTCTGAGGCTCCAGGAAATGTTGATCAAGTCGGTTAGACAAGGCTTGAAACCCAGCATTGAGAGTTAGAAGTGTGTTTCCCAAGAAACGCATGACATCTTCTTGACTTCCGGAAGCCTCAAGTATCGGGTTCGCCGATGGCAAGTTTGGAGCTCCTTGAGGGATGTTTATTGAAGCGGTTTGAGGAACAGGAACTGATTCCGTAACGTCAGGTAGAGGTAATGTTTGCCTTGATGTGGCAGGATGAACTGTCTTCTTAGGAGGCATGGTGGAAGAATTTTGATCAGTGGTAGAACGATTGACTGTGATGATCAAATCGTTCCCACAGACGACGTCAAACTGTTTACGTCGAATTTTGTAACAGGGTCCTCCGAACGATCACCTTCTCTCCAACAGATTTCTTCTTTGGACTTGAAAGGAAACAAAATGCAACTAAGGGTGGCTGGGGTCCAGCCGTTAGCCCTCCGATGCTTAAATTAGATAGGATGAGGTTGAAAAGAGAAGGACTGATCAATCGAGCTTAAAGATTGAGTATTGTGTACCTTTTAATGATAAAATCATCCATTTATATAGACTCGAATGTCCCACTCTATTACGTTAGATGCCGAGATCATCTACTGATTTCATGGGATAGGATGTTTATCCTACTTATCCTCGGAAAAATCTAATCCAATTAGTCACCCGGTCAACTACGTTCCTTGATAACAATCCCTTGAGACTCGGAGCCATAAACGAAGATAAGCCCAAAATCGGCCTATACGGGTTGCTGGTACTAAAGGATGAAGGACGTCATCGCTGATCATCAATAAAAGCTGCTCGCACGACGGAAGATGCTCGCGAGACCAGGTGCTCGCATATTGGGATGTAACTCCTTTTAACGACTCGCGAGAAGGACTGCTCGCGGGTCGAAAAGGAAATTTCCTGCCTCGTAATATCCGACTATCGACCATAAGAGCTCGAAGCCTCGATAACTGTGTTCCGTATTTATCCAATCTGCAAGCCTTGAGCAGGTGATCTCGAGAGTCGAATAAATGTGCTCGCAGAATCAGGACATCGTGAGAATATCGAGCCGAGAATAGCTGATCTCCGCCATTTTGACTATAACAGTATGTATGCGTGGAAAAGGATCTCATCTAGTCTACACTACTGAATCTTATTAGTACTGTCCAGTTGTGTTGGACCAGAATTTTCAAAAGCCCAACTAAGACTTCGTGCGTGTGCTCTGGCTACCCATAAGTGTGTGACCGCATTTCCGTACCCGCATAAGTTGTGCTCTGGCTACTCATAGGTGTACAACTGCATTTCTGTACCCACATAAGTTCGTCGATGTGTGAATTCTCGAGACTGAGCACGCATATGTCCCATGCACTTGCACAAACGAAGATAATTTAAGGAAAGGTTTGACCAAAGACCAAATGAGGAGATCATTAACCTCACTTTACACTTCACCACCACTTTTGATGGTGAACATTAACTAAGTCAAAACTCATTGGCAAGAAGCCTATGGGCCATTTTAACAATTCCCACTAAGGTGCTGTTTGGTAAACTGAAAAATTAAGTCTGAAAATTAATTTAAGTACTGAAAACTTAAAGTGCTGAATTTAAGTACTTACAAGAACTGAAAAATCTATTTGGTAATTTATCTGAAAACTACCATTGAAAACTTATCACGGCCACAAAAGTTTCGGATCAAGCTGATATTTGTGTTTTCCCTTATTCCAGGTCTTTGTGTTATGATGAATAGGGTTGAAGGTAAATAAATATTATAGTGGGCCCTAGTAAGGTTTCAATGGTGGGCATCATTGTCCCCATTGCTTTCAGTGGTGTGGTCCACCTGAGGTTTGGACTTGTCTCATTTTTGGGCTCATGCCTTAAAATTATCTCTCCAAATGGATAAACTATCTAGATATAATCCATACATTATGTTGGGGCTTATAGAATTTGGTGACTTCAAGTATTTGCGTGGGGTGGTTTCATGGATGGGAAAGTAAACAAAGATGGGTAATCTTGCCATTTTTAAATGTTAATAGGGATACTTTTGTCAATTTTTATCTAAAAATTTAAAGAGAAACCACTTACCGCATTCAGCTATAAGCTTTAAGTCAAGTTGGCATGACTTAAAATAATCCACTTAATTTAAGTGATTTTTCCAATTAAGCACTTAAATTTTTTTAGTTACCAAACGGTCTGAATTACTAAAATCACTGAAAATATCATTTTTCAGTGATAAGTCGTGGAATTAAGTTTTACCAAACGCACCCTAACTCTCTTTCTTACCTCATTATCCACTACCCTCACGTCATCTTCCACAAAGTGGGTTACTAACTATCTCTCTTAAATCATACTCCTCTCTCTCTCTCTCTCTCTCTCTCTCTCTCTCTCTCTCTCTCCCCCCCCCCCCCCCCCCCCCCTTTACATACATCAATGCATGTCATCTATCAAACCTTCCACCTTCCTCCACACCAATGCATGCACTCCGCTAATCCCTTGCTACCTCACCCTTACTTCACACTCCACTCCACTCACTTAACCCATAAGGGGTTACTACACTCACAATCCCAACTCTCAGTAAGTTCTCTACAAATCTATGAGCTTGTACAAAAGAGAAAGAAAATAAAAGAAAAAAAAGAAAGAAATGAGAGAAAGAAAGAGAAAAAAAAGGAAAAGAAGGAAAAGAAAAGAGAGAAAAGAAAGGAAGAAAGAATGAGAAGGAGAAACAGAAGGGAAGGAAAGGACAAACCGAAGCTGATCGCGGGGGAGGGGACCCCGCGCCTGTGAGTCATCTCTCAAACCCTCCTTGTTTTCTCTTCCCTTTGAGGCCCGAAAGAGTGACCGAACCCACGCTCGAATGGGCTGCACTGTAAGAAATAGTGGTGATCGATCGATCACAGTTAAAGACCCCCATAGGGCCACCTCGATATACGTATTCTATTGCACACACCCTGTTCATTGGGTTGGACAGTGGCCTACTGATGTATGTGCACGTAGTCCACTTGCTGGAGCGGAGGGCCGCTGATGTATGTATTGGAAATACACGCTGCCCGTCCATTTTCCGACTCAATTTCGGATAGACCACACCACAGAAACCAGTGAGGGCTGACGACGTCCACCCTTGAAACCTTGTCTGGGGCCCATCATAACGTGTATTGCTATCCAATCTGGTGACAGCGTCACACAGAGCTGAATGTTGGGAGAACACAAATATCAGCTTGAATCCAAAGCTCGTGGCCCCACCTCAGAACAGTGGTGATTGAATGCTGACCGTTGAAACCTTCCTGGGGCCCAACCATGTTGTATGCATTGCATACCCACACCGTCTGCCCATTTTTCCAGCCCATTTGGAGCACATGCCCAGAAATGAAGCGGATCTAAATCTTAAGTGAAGGGAACTGTGGTGATTGAAAACTTCGAGGGGCCCACTGTAATGTTTATTTGCCATCAAACCTGTTTACAAGGTCTCACCCACTTGAGTGAAGTGAAAACAACAGATATCAGCTGGAGTCCAAAATATCTTTGGGGGGCCAATTGATGTAGGTGTTGTTATAATCACTACATCCATCCATTTTACCAAACTCATGTTAGGCACGAGCCCACCACGGGGAACAATGGTGATTGAACTGCCTATCGTTGAAACTCTCTAGGGCCCACTGTGATGTTTGTGAAAAATCCTATAACCGGTATCCATCCTTCCATCCATTTTACCAAACTCTCTAGGGCCCATCCATTTTGCCAGATCATGTCAGGACATGGCCCAAAATTCAAATCTCAGGTGGACCCCACCGCTGAAAGCTTCCTAGACCCAACTGTAATGATTTATTTTCTATCCAATCTATCCAGGGGTGGCCCACTGATTGTATGCACCTTGTACGCTATCCACTTAACATCGTGGCCCCACCATGATGCATGCGCTTTGGTATGCTGTCCACTGGACAGTGTGGCCAACCTGTGACGCATGTGTTTATCATGTTGTCCTCCGGATGTTGTAACCCACCATGATGTTATATTTCATCCGCTCTGTCCACTGGACAACGGGACCTACCTTGATGTATATTTTTATCACAGCTGGACCCGCCTTGATGTATATATATATATATATATTTTTATCCCAACTGTCCACTGGACAACCGGACCTACCTCTTGATGTATATTTTTATCCCCCATTGTATGATGCATGCATTGTATCTGACACACGGATAAGAACGTGTGGACTTGGATGGAAGGAAAACACAAGTATCACATTGATCAAATGTGCGTACAGAGCCCATCCGTAGGCCCACCTAATGTATGGGTTTCATTGTCTCCGCCCATCCGTAGGCCCACCTGATATGTGCTTTATGCTCGTGGCCCATGCGTAGGCCCATAAGATGTATGTGTGGCCACTTAACTATGTGAATTTGTGATTTTTGTATGTCCATTTAACTATGTGAACTTATGATATTGTGTAGCCATTTAACCATGTAAACTTATGATATTGGTGTGGCCACCTAACTATATGAATTTGTGATACTTACATGGACACCTAACTATGCAAATTTGTGTGGCCACTTAACTATGTAAATTTGTGAAGCTTGCATGGCCACTTAATTATGTGAATTTGTGATTCATGGTGCCCACTTAACTATGTGAACTCATCATGTTTGTTTTGGTCGCTTAACTATGAGAACATGTGATGTTTGTTTGGCTAGTCCACTGTGTACATGTGTGGTTTCTTGCTCGACCCTTTGAGAAGGTTTAAGTGTGAATAGTCACCTATCCCTTTGACCATGTGTGTGGTAGAGTGCACACTTAGTCACCTAATCACGGTGAGGATTGCTCACCAAGCCACCTGTTGTTATGCTTATGAAACTTGGCATATGCCGCTTGTCTCCTTTTAGTGAGGCTTAGAACTACCTAAGAATATGTTCAACGTAGGGGTGGGTGAACACACAGGATGTACAACAAGTTCCCACTGTTAAGGTTGGGTAGGCGTGGGTGATGAGTCCTTGCTAGCTCGATTTGAAATGGTTGGTGATGAGTCCTTGCCAGCTCGATTTGAAATGGCCTCGGTTGTTTATGAAAGTTAACTGTATAGATACACGGCCACATTACATTTGCACATACATACAGGTGCCCTATGCACCCTATTGCTCAAGTAACTCACGTTAAAGTATGGAAATACCGCACATAACAAGATATGTACTCACTGGACCTCCTTAAGCTCATTCCTGTTATTGTTGAATTTTCATAATTTCAAAAAAAAAAAAAGTGTCTCCATTGCGCACCCAAATATGGGCCGCGACGTGTATCCTGCTGAATTCGGGGCGTGACATGTGTGGTCTCCACCATGTTGTATGATTGCAATCCATGTCATCCATCAACTGCCCAAAAATTATGCCAATCCATGACTCAAGCGAGCCACATCACTGGGAAACAGTTCACAGGGGATGCCCAAAATTGCAAGGGGGTCCACCTTAGTTGTAAAATGGCCCAACTTTTGGCATGTCCCTTCATCCAGGACAGATGAAGCAGGTGAACAGATTGGATTTCATATCCACACCATCGTGAGGCCCCATAGACGACCAATACGGGCATCACCCTGCCACCAAAGTTATGGATTGGCCAGACTCATAGGCCCTTGGCCTAAAATCCAGAAGTCTAAAATGGATGGCCTAGATTTCACTCATACATCATGATGGGTCCACAAAGCGCAACAGTACATTTAAGCTTAGTGTTGTGACCATATGTGATCATTAGGGTGGCCACCTGCTAATAACTGCATAGACCTCTCTGTGCACCAATGAGCAGCAACCTAAAAACTGCAAAAATCTCATTCCATCTACCACCCATTCCCCTCCCTCAATATATATATATATATATATATATATATATATATATATATATATATATATATATATATATGTGTGTGTGTGTGTGTGTGTGTGTGTGTGTGAATAAGCAAACCGAACAACGGGGCCACATGCCACTAACCGCATGAACCACCCTCCCTCCAGCAATTTGAACGATGATGGGCCTCCTATTGCTATGCTAACAACTACATACATGAGCTAGAGATGAGGACATCAGGCCCTTCAAGGTATATCAACGAAGGAAGCACGTGCCTCAAGTATCTTCCTTGTGGCTAGACGATCATTAAGGAGCATTGAAGACCCTACACATGTAATGTGGCACATAGAAGACCCCACAATGGGAAGATACATGTGTAGCATGAAGGAAGACTGGACTAGACGTCGTCGGGCGCCCGCCCATTGGTCGTCGGGCGCCCGAAATTCGCCCGCTTCGAAGACATACTCTCTAGACAGTTTTCATTGTCTTCGAGCACCCGACCATGGGTCATCGAGCACCCGACCAGGCACTCAAAATTCATCAGTTTTTAAGTTTTAGTCGCTGGACGTTTTTGGCCCCCATCGGGCGCCCGACTGATTGGTCATCAGGCGCCCGATGCCCGCACAAGTTTTTTTTTTTTTTAGTTCTGTTTTTACTTTAGTTCAAGGGTATTTTGGACTTTTTCTTCTTTGTTAGTGCTTATTTAAGAGGGTTAAACCCTAAACACGAATTTAACTTTTAATTCTTGAATGAAAATAACTTTGATTGCCTCCTTCCTCCCTCTCTCTCTCTGTGGATCTTCATCTTCTTCTCCAATCTTCTTCTTCTTCGTCTTTCTTCTTCCTTTCCCCTCCAACATTCTTGTAAGGTATTTCTCCTATTTCCCTCTTTCTTATAACCCATTATTTCACATCTTCTACAACTTAAATTTGAGAATTGTTTGAAAACTCTAATCTCTCATATTTTTCAATTCGCTAATCTGAGAAATTCTTCAATCTCCCAGACTAGTGAATCTTATTGCACGATTGGATCATAACCATGCAAGATCGAAAGGTTTCATCCCTCGCCGAATCCATTCTATGCAATACTTAAATTCCATATTATGTAATTGTGATGATGGCCCACATTATTCCATGTTTCCTTTAAATTTTCTTAGATTATGATGGTGAATGCTGAAAGTTTAACTGTTATTACTTTGTTATTCCGCTGGATTATATATGATCATATGCATGCATCATAATTAGGGCATCCTGCATCAAATTTTGGTATCAAAGCTTAAAGTTTTGCATGGTTGTGTTTAGATAAAGTTATCAAATTAGGATTTCATGTTAGGTCTGCTTTTTTTTTTTAGGGAATTTCCTGATTTAGAGACTTTCCAATTTTAGAAAGTTTCATAATTTGGAAGATTTCCATATTTGAGTCATATCTTTTAAATTAGTTAGTGTCAATCCATTATAGATTTACATTCATCGCATTCAAGTCTTTGTTTGCATGCCCACGAGACGAGGTAGAGGTTTCGGACTTCAAACAGTCATGAACAACGAGCAGTTATCTGAGCAACTTGCTCAATTGATGCAAAAGATAACCGCTTTAGAAATGAGCCAAAACAATGAGTTCGCCCGCTTAGGCAACCAAATCACCACCACCACAAATAGAGTAGAGCAATTGGAAACATCCCAAAAGGAGAACCCCACTATTGGGGAAGATGCGCAATCTTAAGTGGGAGGAATTGTTGAAGAGCATACTCCCACATGTGGAGGTAATGGTGGTCGAGATCGTGGAGCTGATCGTTGTGTTGTGCAGGAGGCACAAGCCACATATGATTATCAAGACCGCTACGATCTAGATGAGTGTGCGATGAAGAATGTGAAGGAGGAAGCCCTAAGTTTTGATGGGCGTCTGAATCCCAAGGCATTCCTTGATTGATTAGCTGGCATGAATCACTATTTTGAGTGATATGGCATGTCAGAAAACCGTCTAGTGCGGTTTGCTAAGATGAAACTTGTGGGTCAGGCCAAATTGCTTTTGACTAACACCGAGCGCAAGATTGATAGATCTAGAAGATCTCTCATCGCACATTGACATGAGATGAAGGAGATGCTGAAGGAGAAGTACATCCATCTCTCATACTGACAGAAGCTCCTTGACCAATAGCAGTCCTTACGCCAAGAGTTAATGTCTGTCACTAATTACATCGCTAAATTCAAGGAGTTTATAATGCGATGTGATATCCAAGAGGACCCTCTAGTAACACTTTTGCGTTTCAAGACGGGCCTTCGATTGGATCTTCAGCACGAGCTTTTAACTCGGCCCATAACAGACTTGGATGAAGCATACCAAGTTGTACAAGAGTTGGAACAATATCTGAGGGCTCCTGTCATTCGACGCTTTGAGTCCGAGACTTTAATGCTAGATCTGATTTCCGGGGAACTAAGTCTAACATTGGTAGTCAGCCTAGGGCATAGACGACTATTCCGTCATAGCCTAGGAATGATAAGGACAAAGGTATCCTTGGTGCTGGTCCTAGTGGAGGTAGTTAAGTGTGATGATATGAGTGTGGGAATATCGGTCACATGTCAAATCAATGTCCCTCGAAGAACCATGGAAAAGCCTTCGTTATAGGCGAGTCCCACGAGGGTGTAGATGACCAGGGTGATTGTGAAGTGGAAGAATATCACCCTGAATGAGGTCTTATTGATGAAGAAGAGGTGGTCAATGAAGCAGCACTTGCGGTTGTCAGGCGTGTGCTAGCTCAGTCTAGAAGTAGTGTCAATTGGCGTCGAAGTACTATCTTTTACACTCTCGCTAAGGGCCTGTTTGTTTCGTGATAAATGAAGGTAAATACATGCAAATAAATGTAAGTAGGTAAATTATTGTCATTTACCTCTATTTGATAAAAGGTGTATTTCCTCATTGTGAAAAGCTTTTGAAAATGATTAATGTACATTTGTGGGCCTCACTATGATGTCTGTTGTTGAGCTCTTAAATGTGTATATTCTAACCCCAATATATCACCAACTATGCATGATTCGCATATTTAAAGACTATCATAATGCATGGTTTTGTGATTGTAGGAATGGGAGAGAGTTCACTCAACTGGTGGCTAAAAGATCATAATTAGAAGCTAGTTGATGAAGATCAAGGTGAGCCAAAGAATAAAGGAGAAAGAAGGAAAGAAGAAAGAGAATGAAAGGTAGAGAAAAAAAGGCTGGACCGGTCTTGACGGTCAGCCAAGGAGGCCACGACCAGTCTTGACTGGTCGGCCAACCTCAGGAATCACTCCAACCAACTACTGGAGGTCACTGGCCAACAGGTCCGACCGGTCTTAACCGGTCGGCCCCAGTCCCTCTCTGCACTCTCTGGACCTTCACCAGACAGGTCCAACTGGTCAAGACCAGTCGACCAGCCCAGTCCGACTAGTCATGACTGGTCGATCACTTGTATTTTACCAAATTTCCAACAACTTCCTCTTGAAGCTCCGAGTTTTGTGCGCAATTGCGTAAGTGTTGCGCAATTCTGGAAGATTCTGAGGCGATAGGGCCTCTCTACTATAAAAGAACACCTAGGTTTCGTTCCTAAGGCATCCTAGAAAAGATCTACGAAGGTGGGAGGCGGAGAAAGACGGATTCGGAGTTCTACAACTCCCTTCTCTAGTTTGCTTTCTAGTTCATGTTTTTAGTTGATTTCATGTTTCCTTGGATCATGATCGGCTAAACCTCTTAGCTAAGGTTAAGAGGTGAAGCTTGTAGTGAATCTAAGATGCCTTAATTCATTTTATATGATTCCAAGTTTGAATTTTTATTGAAGAACAATGGTTTATTGAAGTTTGAAATGGTTTATTAAAGTTTGAATAAAGTTATAAGTAGTTTTTCTTAATTTTATGATGACTCGTGCATGTTTGGAAGAATTGCTTTAGTTCTTAGTTGTTATACATGGATCTAGACCTGTACGCTCCGAGGAATCAGATTCAAGACACTCTAGACTTGGATCCTCATGTGGGAACTTCAAACCAAAGTTCTATCTTTTGTTTTAAAGTCTGATTTAGGTGTTGCTTATACATGTGATTTGAATGAAGTTCAAATCATGATATAGTTAAACTTTGTGACAGGTTTGATGATTATTAGATTGTGCTCTTAACATGTTGGAACTAGGATTGACTTATGCAATTGAGTGTGCTCAAGTCCTAATTTGAATTGAGGGAATCATGTTTATGAACAACACATGAATTGGACTGTTTTGATGAATTAACTGCTCTATCATCCGCTAAATAGGATTTGATTTTTATTCTAGTTGTGTAATTGGGAAACCACAGCGAATTATGCATCAAGGATTGTTACAAGTGGATCCTTGAACCCCTATTGCTCTTTTATATTAATTACAATCACTTTTAGCTTAAGAATACTTATCCACATTCAAATTCTAAAACTGTTTAGTTTGATCTTAATTAGAGAATATTAGAAGTAGTTTTGTGAATTTCTAAATAAGTCCCTGAAAACGATCTCAGTCTCAACCGAATTATTACTACATCGCAACCCTACACTTTGGGAAGCAAACAAGTTTTTGGCGCCGCTGCCGAGGAATTTTGACGGTTTTTCATAAAATTTCTGAAAATAATTTCTATTTAAGATTTTTAGGAGTCCTTACTAACTTAGTTTGTTTACTTTGTTTTATTTTTGTAGGGATTCTAGGAGTCGAAGTAGTCACTTCAATCAGGTTTTTCTAACTCGTTTTCTTTTAATTTTTCTGAGATTTGCATGACACATTGGGTTCGGGATTCTAATAACCGACTAATTAGTGAAAGAGGGATTGTTGAGGGGATTGATAAGGAACCCCATGCTAAGAAATGTTTAGATTTTCAAACTTTTTCTGAAAGTATGGCTGAAAATCAACCCAATCCTAGGCCCAATCAAAATCTGGGCCAAAACCAAACTGAAACGGGGGAGAATGAGGTTGAGAATGTTCATCGACCTAGAGCTCTACGCAATGCCCAATTTGAAATACAAGACATCAGCTCATCCTCCCAAAATACGAAGATGTTCAAGCTATCACCACTTTGAGGAGTGGCAAAATAATTGATAAATCCAATCCAGTGAAGGCCCCAAAGCCTAATGATCCGAAAATTGCTAATAAGCCTAGTGATATCTTGATCAACACTCCACATGAGAAAGAACCGGAAAGGCAATACAAGCCAAGCCGGTTACCCCGTTTTCCCAAAGGTTGATTTCACCCAAACCTTTAGATAAAAATCTGAAAATCCTAGAGGTTTTTAAGCAAGTGAAAATCAACATTCCGTTATTGGATACCATAAAACAAATATCATCATATGACAAATTTCTGAAGGAATGATGTACAATCAAAAGGAAGCACAATGTACACAACAAAATACTTTTGACTGAAAATTTGAGCGCCATCATCAAACAAGAGGTGTCCCAAAAATATAAGGATCCGGGTAGTCCTACCATCTCATGCATCATAAGTGACTACCGGATTAAACAAGCTTTACTCGATCTTGGGGCAAGTGTTAACCTCATCCCATACTCGATCTATGAACAACTTGGGTTAGGTGAATTAAAACCCACCAAAACCACACTTCAACTTGCTGATAGATCTATTCGTATACCGAGAGGGATGATTGAAGATGTCCTTGTCTAAGTCGAAAAAATCTACTATCCAGTGGATTTTATTGTCTTGGATACACATCCTATGATGGGAACCGGTGCTCAAATTCCTGTCATACGTGGCCGCCCTTTCTTAGCCACTTCAAATTCGATTATCAATTGTAGAAACGGGCTGGTACAAATGTCCTTAGGAAATATGACACCCGAGCTGAATATTTTCGATTTATGCAAACAACCACGGGAAGTTGATGACGAGGTCTACGAAATAAATATGATTAAATCATTCGTAGAAGACACATCCCTCTTGACATTCTATTCCGATCCCTTGGATGCATGTTTGGCACACTCTCATGAGATTGATAGTGACATGATAAGAGAGATGGATGCCATTTTGGATTCTATGCCAGTACTTGATAATAAAAAATGGAAGACATCATTGAGCCTTTACCTCTAACTGAAAATAAGCCTCTTCCATCTAGTATCAAGGCTCCGAAGCTCGACCTAAAACCTTTGCCTACTGATTTGAAATATATGTACTTAGGTCGAGATGAGACATATCCGGTGGTGATTTCTTCCCACTTGGATGAAGAACAAGAGAGTAGGCTGATAGCCACTCTAAAAGAGCATAAGAGCGTCATTGGGTGGTCAATTGCGAATCTCAAAGGTATAGACCCCCTGATTTGTACTCATCGCATGCACCTTGAGGAGAATGCGAAGACATCTAAGCAACCACAAAGGCGCCTCAATCCAAACATAAAAGAGGAGGTTAAAGCCGAGGTGTTGAAACTATTAGATGTGGGTATCATTTACCCAATATCCGATAGTCAATGGGTGAGTCCAACTCAAGTGATGCCTAAGAAATCCGAAATAACCATCGTAGCCAATGCCAACAATGAACTCGTGCCAACCAGAGTTACTACCGGTTGGAGAATGTGCATTGACTACCGGAAGCTAAACACAGTTACAAGGAAAGACCACTTCCCCTTATCATTTGTTGATCAAATTTTAGAAAGGTTGGCGGGTCATTCCCACTTTTGCTTCCTTGATGGATATTCAGGATATAACCAAATAGAGATCGCCCTAAAGGACCAAGAGAAGACCACATTCACATGCCCATTCGGCACTTTTGCCTATAGAAGGATGCTGTTTGGACTATGCAATGCCCTTGCCACATTTCAGTGTTGTATGTTGATCATTTTTTATGATATGGTGGGATCGATTCTCGAAGTCTTCATGGACGATTTCTCGATATTTGGTTGTAATTTTGATGAGTGCCTTATACACTTAAAAACTGTTTTAAAAAGATGTGAAGAGAAGAATCTCGTTTTGAATTGGGAGAAATGTCATTTCATGGTTAAAAAAAGAATAGTCATTGGTCACATCATCTTAGAAAAAAAGGAATCGAGGTGGACAAGGCTAAAATCAATCTTATCTCTAACCTTCCACCACCCAAGAGCGTACGAGATGTGCGGTCCTTTTTAGGACACGCCGAATTTTATAGAAGGTTCATAAAGGACTTTAGTTCACTCTCTCGTCCTTTATGTAACCTCTTTCAAAAGGAAGCCTCATTCGAGTGGAATGAGGATTGTCAAAATGCCTTTGTAAAACTTAAAGGTATGTTGACAAGTGCTCCCATAATGCAACCACCTAATTGGAGCCTTCCTTTTGAAATTATGTGCGATGCGAGCGACTACGCTATTGGGGCAGTATTAGACCAAATAAAAGAGAAAAAGCAATACGTCATATACTATGTAAGTAGAACTCTAAATTCGGCTCAAGCAAATTATACCACTACGGAAAAGAAACTCTTAGCGGTAGTATTTGCTTTGGACAAGTTTCGGTCCTACTTGATCAGATCCAAAATCATCATATTTACCGATCATGCCGCGTTTAAGTACCTTCTCTCTAAGAAGGATGCTAAACTGCCCTTGTTGAGATGGGTCCTCTTACTCAAAAAATCGACATAGAAATACGAGATAAGAATGGAGTAGAAAACGTAGTGGCTGACCATCTCTCACGACTTGTTCTCACTGATTCCCCTGAGATGACTGCGATTAATGACATGTTCCCAGATGAACAACTTTTTAAAATTTTCCAATTACCATGGTATGCGGACATTGCTAACTATCTTGTTACAAGTATAATTCCGACACATTGGAAAAAGCAAGATAAGGATAAGTTCTTCAATGAGGTGAAAAAATTCCTATAGAAGACCCATACTTATTCAAGTACTTTCCCAATCAAATTATAAAGAGATGTGTGCCAGATGATGAGCAACATAGTATCATCTCCTTTTGTCATTCTCAGGCGTGTGGTGGCCACTTTTGGGCTAAAAAGACCACTGCCAAAATTCTGCAATGTGGATTTTATTGGCCCACCATGTTCAAAAATACCCATGAGTTTTGTAAAACATGTGAGTCTTGTCAGAAATTGGAAGGAATATCCCGTAAAAATATGATGCTAATCAATCCCATCTTACCAATCGAAATTTTTTATTGTTGGGGCATCGATTTCATGGGTCCATTCCCATCATCTTTTGGAAATTTATATATTTTGCTTGCCGTCGATTATGTTTCAAAATGGGTCAAGGCGATTCCATGTCGGAATAATGACCATAAAACAGTCATTAGATTCTTTAAAGAAAACATTCTTTCCCGATTTGGAACTCCTCGAGTCATTATCAATGATGGAGGGTCACACTTCTGTAATCGTCCATTTGAAGCTTTAATGAAGAAATATGGTGTCAATCATAAAGTGAGCACTCCTTATCACCCACAAACAATTGGACAAGCTGAGATATCCAACAGGGAAATCAAACATATCTTAGAGAAAACAGTAAACCCTGATTGCAAGGATTGGTCACTTCGACTTACAGATGCGCTCTGGGCTTACCTTACAGCTTTCAAGACCCCCATTGGAATGTCTCCCTATAGACTTGTCTATGAGAAAGCTTGTCACTTGCCTGTGGAATTAGAACATAGGACATATTGGGCAATAAAGAAAATGAATTTTAATTCTAACAAAGCAAGCTCATTGAGCAAACTTCAATTAAATAAACTTGCGGAACTCCAGAACAAGGCATATGAACATGCGAGAATCTACAAGGACAAAACGAAGGTGTTCCATGATAAGAATATCCTTCATAAGACCTTCACGATTAATCAAAAGGTCCTTATGTATAATTCTCAGTTACATTTATTTCCGAAAAATTGAAGTCTCGATGGACCGGTCCCTTCATTGTGAAAACTTTTTATCCTTATGGGACTGTCAAGTTGTTAAATCCAAGGAACGACAACATCATTAAAGCAAATGATCAGCGTTTAAAATCGTTCTTTGAGAACTTTCCCTCAGAAGGTATGTCCATACCTCTTGTTGATCCTGTGTATCAGGATATTTGATCTCCTAGTCTAATGGAGATATAGAGTAGTTTAGGACTAAGATTTTGTTGCTTTTTTGTTTTATTTGTTTTTTATAGGTTTGTTAGAAGGAGGTAGAATTCCAAGTCTTACTCTCTCAGATACTCTCAGTCCTCACTCTTCTTAATTTTATCATTACTCTCATATTTTACTCATTGCATATCATTTACATTGAGGACAATGCAAGATTTGGTTGGGGTGAGACTTCTAGATGAAGCTAGTGTTTTGTAACATTTCGAGCAATGGTCTTCAATTTTTCTAAAAATTCAAAACTCCTTTGGAAAACTTCGTTTCTATGCAATCGGGATAATACGTGTGTTAGAACTAGAAAAATCATACTCGTCGATAGTCTTTTTCCTGTGTTTCATTATTCTGGGGGAATTCTGAGTATAGAGACATTCATAGACAATCATAAGCAATCACAAAGTATACACGAGAAAGCACCGCGAGGTGAATTTTATTCCAAAGATTCCGAGATCTTTTACATTCTAAGTTGTGAACTGGTCACGAACCCTCAATTACATCAAGGATGATCACCCTTGATTAAAAGGCAAAAGTAAATGCATGTGTGTACCATAAATGAATTAAATAAAGCGTGAAAAGAGTATAAATGTAAATAAAGCACAACATAGACAACACAGAGATTTTTACGTGGAAACCCTTACGGGAGAAAACTACGGCACAAAGAGACAAGATTCCACTATGAATTGCAGTTATACAATAGATGGAATATTAAAGGGATGAAACTCGGATAGATCGAGCAAGTAGTTTAAATCGTCAGGGATTATAATCTTGAGTTCATAGTAGCAGAGACCAAGTTTAGGATTCCTCATGGACCAAGCCATTGTTAAGACCAGTTAGATGTTGGTCCCATACTCCTTCGGGCGTTCCTAGTTGACTAGCAACGAGGATTTTAACCCAGTCGTGTATCTCAGTGTCATGACGCGTCTCTGTGAACAAAATGACTTTCAGGAATACACTCCACAGTTTCCATTTAGTGCAACCAGGGCCAGTGATCGTCTCGTGTTTGGACGGGTGACTTGCTGGAAGGCACTCCATGGGTTCTTAGTACAACCAGGGCCAATGGCCGTCTCGTGTTTGGACGGGTGACTTGCTGGAAGGCACTCCATGGGTTCTTCGTGCAAACAGGGTTTTAACCGAGTCGTATATCTCAGTGTCATGACGCATCTCTGTGGACGAAATGACTTTCAGGAATACACTCCATGGTTTCCACTTACTGCAACCAGGGCCAGTGACCGTCTCATGTTTGGACGGGTGACTTGCTGGAAGGCACTCCATGGGTTCTTCGTGCAAACAGGGTTTTAACCGAGTCGTATATCTCAGTGTCATGACGCGTCTCCATGGACGAAATGACTTTCAGGAATACACTACACGGTTTCCACTTACTGCAGCCAAGGCCAGTGACCATCTCGTGTTTAGACGGGTGACTTGCTGGAAGGCACTCCATGGGTTCTTCGTGCAAACAGGGTTTTAACCGAGTCGTATATCTCAGTGTCATGACGCGTCTCTATAGACGAAATGACTTTTAGGAATACGCTCCACGATTTCCACTTACGGCAACCAGGGCCAGTGACCGTCTCGTGTTTGGACGAGTGACTTGTTGGAAGGCACTCCATGGGTTCTTCGTGCAAACAGGGTTTTAACCGAGTCGTATATCTCAGTGTCATGACGCGTCTCTATGGACGAAATGACTTTCAGGAATACACTCCACGGTTTCCACTTACTGCAACCAGGGCCAGTGACCATCTCGTGTTTGGACGGGTGACTTGCTGGAAGGCACTCCATGGGTTCTTCGTGCAAACAGGGTTTTAACCGAGTCGTATATCTCAGTGTCATGACGCGTCTCTATGGATGAAATGACTTTCAGGAATACACTCCACGGTTTCCACTTACTACAACCAGGGCCAGTGACCATCTCGGTTTAGACGGGTGACTTGTTGGAAGGCACTCATTACCTTAGCCACTCAACTGATGGATCCCGCCTTGGACAGGACGCACATCAACGGGTCTTAATGATGAAGTATTTCAGACGTTTTAGAACTCTTTGATTACGATTTTTTATAATAACCATAATCCCCTTTGATTTAGCTTCGTATCTCGATCCGGGATGAAACAAATTCATGCAATGGATGCAAATGAGTACAGTACAAAGTAAATATGCTTTATGCATACTCAAGAGAGGATTGCATTTATGCTAGATGTTCAGTGTATCAGACAAATTATGCATTTGATTTAATCGATCCACTTCGTGCATATCTTTGTGTCATCGATATTTTGTCTTTGCATCTTTGAGGTGCAATTGATTTCATTTGGCATTAGTCAGTTATCGGGCCATCAGGGCACTTCTTAGGGCTGAAAATGACTAACTAGTGGACCTGTTTACGATCTGATCGGGGTATTCGGTGAACATCATCATTAACTGTCTTTGAACAGGGGTGGATTATGTCTACGAGGGGTCGCAGTGCGATCGCATTTCGATTTGTTTAGTGTAAGTCGATTTCTGAGCCAACAGGACACTTCCCAAGGCTGAAAACGACTAAGTAGTGGACCTGTTTACGGTCTGATCAAGGTTTTCGAGAATCTTAAGATCAGATAATCTCATTGTAATGCATGATTATGGTTTATCATGTTATGGCGGAGAGAAGTTTCCCTCTCAGGTTCGGTTAAATTCCGCACGATTCCTCTTAATTTAGGTCGTTTCCGGCTCTTTCGGAAGGATTTTCGAGCTTTGCAATTTTGGCTTAGTGTTGGCCTTTTTTATCAAATTGCTAATTTGGCCCACTTAACATTGACCGTTGGCGAATCCGATCCGGGGGATGGATAGACATTGTTGACGTGTCTAGGATCATCAGTGCGATCGGGAAGCAGACCACATCGAAGGCGGGCCATATCATGAAAATCCCAAGCAGGTATCAGCGTCTGGGCACACCTGGGGGTGTGTGGGCGCATGTGGAGTTGAAGGTGGGTGCATGTGTCTTAAAGTGGGCGCATGTGACATACCCCAAATGCATGTGGGAGAGAAGTGAGGAGAGAGAGTGAATGGAAGGGAGATGGGGGCATGTCTCTAACCCTTGGGCGCATGTGGCATGAGGGAGTGAGGAGAGAGAGTGAATTAGAGAAAGATGGGCGGATGTCCATCTCCACTTAGGGATTTTCAAACTCTCTTCAAAGTAAGAGAGAGAAGGAAGGAGAAGGAGCTAGGCGCATGTCCATTAAGGACTTGGGTAGTGAGCGCATGTGGCTTTGCCACTTAGGGATTTTATCCTTCTCTCCTTCTGCATTTTGCTCCTGTGGGAGAAATCTCCTTCTGGCGAGGGCATCCGACGAAGGGATGGGCGCATGTCCCTTTCCAGTGAAGATTCCGGTCAGGAATTTTTACCTCTACAAGAAGAGTGCTCTGTGAGTGATGATCCCTTCTCTCAGTTAATGCATGGGGTATTTATAGTATGTTAATCGGATCCCGGGTCCACCTAAAAATCAAATGTGACCAAGCGCATGTGATTGTGAAGAGGAGTCATGCGCATGTGCTGGGGTGTGTAGGCGCATGTGGCTTGTGGCATGCGCATGTGCCACCTGGTGTGGGCGCATGTGCCATCACTTAGCATATTTTCGATTTTTTATTATTTATTTTAATTTTTTCAAATTTCAAAAGAGGGAGAGAATGTTCCTCATGCGCATGTGGTGAGAGGGCAAATGCATGTCTCCTCATAGCATCCGCGTGTGAAGAGAGAGTGGCAAATGCATGTTCCGTCACTTAGAACATTTCAGGTTTCGGGCTCCGACGGGCGACCTCCAAAGGGGGGCTACCTTTTCGGAGACCGAAGTCACTGACGCCAAGCCACTTTTAGGCCATGATCGACCTCCTGAATGAACGGGGTGGGGTACCGATGGTCATCTGCTGTGAATTTTAGTAGTTCCTTCCTAATTTGGACCCTCCCTGATGGCTATTTGCATAGGAATATTGTTCCGAGAAGCGCGTGCGTAGAAATATACACCGCAAGGACTTCAAACTTGCTAGTTAAGGTTTTTCGGGCATTCCGGATCATTTGGCGGCCATCCGCATGTCAGATTCCACTCTAAAATGATACCTATAGGCTTTCGAGCCCTTTCGGTCAGCTCCGGATAGGGATAAAACATGTTTTGGTGCGCGTAGGTAAAGATGAGCACCGCGCGATTTCAAAACTTACAGGTTAAGGGTTTTAGGGCATTTCGGATCATTTGGCGGTGATCTGCATATTTGATTATGCTCCGGTAGTAGCATTTGTAGGTCTTGGTCACGATCACGCACGTTAGGGTTGCACTGGTGTTTTTCGAGTATTTCGGATCTCGAAATTGGTCCGAATCATCATAGATGGACCGCTGAATACTGTTTTATAATGAGTGCGAATTTGAGCCCCAACAACGAGTATAAAAAAAAGATGCGAAGTGAGTGATGTTGAGCATCGTGATATATCTCTAAGATAATGATTTTCTATGTGAATTCCCCTATTTATATAATTGATATGAATTTTAAACACTTTTACACCTAGTTCACGTTACACGATTATCATGATTTGAAGGGATTATGTAGACTTGTGGATTGGTTAGGCTTAGATTTGAGGTGTTGAGAAACCAAGTCGGGGTACTTTGTCCATCCTTCTCCATAGGAAAAGAACGAAAGATATAGATTTCTAAAAATCCTATCGAATGTGTATAAAAAGGAAAGGAATGATGAAAATATGGGAATGATTGAACATATGGTGGAAAATTCCGAAAAAGGGCTACCTATTACCAACCGGGGGAAGGTTTACCCGTAACCAAAGCCAGGAATGAGAAGTAGTGTGAAAATTGTCGGAAGGACGGTAAGGCGAATTCTTGTCGTAGGCTTGTTGTTGATCTGTACACCTTCAGATCCCTAATCTAGCTGATTCATGAAGAAGCTAATCCCGGAAATACATGAGATGAACATTCACTACTAGGTTAAGTTTGTTTGGATTCTTCTATTTATCAATCAATCAGTAGGAATTCTATATGAACATTTGTTATATTTTGAGAAGGTTAAGGTCTCAAAATATATCACTAAGTTTTCCTAATTTTTTGCACTTGCACGTCATGGAGTGTATAGAAGCATAGTTTCTGAAGGAAAGTTGGATTTTAGAGAATTGAACTTGTTTCAGGCATGATTTTCTCGGGACTAGCAAAATGCTGGTTTGGGGGGGTGTTGAGCTCTTAAATGTGTATATTCTAACCCCATTACATCGCCAACTATGCATGATTAGCATGTTTAAAGACTGTCCTAATGCATAGTTTTGTGATTGTAGGAATGAGAGAGAGTTCACTCAACTGGTGGCTAAAAGATCATAATTAGAAGCTAGTTGATGAAGATCAAGGTGGGCCAAAGAATAAATGAGAAATAAGGAAAGAAGAAAGAGAATGAAAGGCTAAGAAAAAAAGGCTGGACCGGTCTTGACCGGTCAGCCAAGGAGGCCACGACCGGTCTTGACCAGTCGGCCAACCTCAAGAATCACACCAGCAACTGCTGAGGTCGCTGGCCAACAGCCCTCAGTCCCTCTCTGCACTCTCTAGACCTTCACCAGAAAGGTCCGACTAGTCAAGACCGGTCGGTCAGCCCAGTCCGATCAGTCATGACCGGTCGGCCACTTGTATTTTGTCGAATTTCCAACACTTCCTCTTAAAGCTCCGCGTATTGTGCGCAATTGTGTAAGTGTTGCGCAATTCAGGAAGATTCTGAGGCGATGGGGCCTCTCTACTATAAAAGGACACCTAGGTTTTGTTCCTAAGGCATCCTAGAAAAGATCTACGAAGGTGGGAGGCGGAGAAAGACGAATTCAGAGTTCTACAACTCCCTTCTCTAGTTTGCTTTCTAGTTCATGTTTTTAGTTGATTTCATGTTTCCTTGGATCATGATTAGCTAAACCTCTTAGCTAGGGCTAAGAGGTGAAGCTTGTAGTGAATCTAAGATACTTTAATTCGTTTTATATGATTCCCAGTTTGAATTTTTATTGAAGAACAATGGTTTATTGAAGTTTGAAAAAGTTCTAAGTAGTTTCTCTTAATCTTATGATGACTCATGGATGCTTAGAAGAATTGCTTTAGTTCTTAGTTATTATACATGGATCAAGACCTGTACGCTCCCAGGAATCGGATTCAAGACACTCTAGACTTGGATCCTCATGTGGGAACTTCAAACCAAAGTTCTACCTTTTGTTCTAAAGTCCGATTTAGGTGTTGCTTATACATGTGATTTGAATGAAGTTCAAATCATGATATAGTTAAAGCTTTGTAATAGGGTTTGATGATTATTATGATTGTGATCTTAACATATTAGAACTAGGTTGACATATGCAATTGAGTGTACTCAAGTCTTAACTTGAATTGAGGGAATCATGTTTATGAACAACACATGAATTAGACTGTTTTGATGAATTAACCGCTCTATCATCCAGCTAGATAGGATTTGATTTCGATTCTAGTTGTGTAATTAGGAAACCACAGTGAATTATACATCAAGGATTGCTACAAGTGGATCCTTGAACCCCTAGTGCTCTTTTATATTAATTACAATCACTTTTAGTTTAAGTATATTTATTCACATTCAAATTCTAAAATTTGTTTAGTTTGATCTCAATTAGAGAATATTAGAAGTAGTTTTGTAAATTCCTAAACAAGTCCCTGAGAACGATCTCAGTCTCTACTGAATTATTACTACATTGCAACCCTACACTTGGAGAAGCGAACATCTGTGACATATCCATGATGTCCATCCATTTTACGGGGACATTTTAGGGCATGAGCCCAAAAACGAGGCAAATCTGAAGCTCAAGTGGCCCACACGATAAGAAATCATGGTTGTAAAAGGTTTTTAACGATAAGTGTTCAACCCACTGTTTCATGTGGCATGGTCCACTTGAGCTTTGAATTTTCCTCAATTTTGGGGTCATGCCCTAACACTACCTCCCAAAATGAATGGACGAAGTGGATAAGCCGCATGCATCACAATGGCCCCACATAAAATTTGGTCACTCCTCGGTATTAGTGTACAAAAGCAAATTACCACTGTCAACTTTGAAAAACGTAAGAGGAATTACATGGAAAATACTCATTACTCATTTTCTTACATTTACACTCTGTAAATGCAAAACAAACAGGCCCTAAATATGGAGAAAAGAATTGCAAGGTGATAGTGGACAGTGGAAGTTGTCAAAATGTGATTTCCGCTAACACCTTAGACCGTCTGAAGTTGAAATCCACCCCTCATCCTGACCCATACAAAGTCTATTTGGTTGACAAGACCTCCCTTCATGTCACCCATCAGTGCTTTTTGTTCCCATTGAGTTCAGGTTATACAAAGAATCTCTGTGGTGCAACGTTATACCTATGGATGTTGGTCATATTATCCTAGGTAAGTCGTAGCTATTCGATAATGACATTACGATATTTGGTCGTTCGAATGCGTGTACCTTCATGCATAACGGTAAAAAAATCAAACTTAATACCATGCCACCAGAGAGCACAGCACATCAGGGAAAATGAAGGATGAGAAGGTGAATGAACCTAAGGAAGTGAAGGATGAGTACCCCATTTGTCCTGATTTTGGGAGTACTTACACGTCACTCTCTAGTGACCAGTGTAGCACGGGTGATTATGTTCTAAAAGATGGTTTCCTTTTTAAAGGAGATTGACTTTGTATTCCCCATATGTCCCTTCATGAATTCTTTGTCTGGGAGCTTCATTCAGGAGGGATAGCTAGCCACTTTGGTCAAGACAAGACCATTGCCCTCATTGATGATCGTTTTTATTGGCCAAGCCTCAAACGAGACGTACCCAAAATTTTAAGGCAGTGTCGTACGTGTCAATTGGCAAAGCAACAAAAGCAAAATACTGGGCTATATATGTCATTGCCAGTGCCACACGCTCCGTGGCACGAAATTAGTATCGATTTCGTGCTGGGATTTCCCAAGACAATCAAAAAGCACGATTCTATTTTTGTTTTGGTAGATCATTTTTCTAAGATGGCGCATTTCCTTCCATGTTCAAAAACATCAAATGCGTCTTATATTGTTCGTGTCTTTTTTTATGGTGTGGTGCGTCTCCATGGTTTGCCTAAGACCATAGTGTCTGACCGTCAGATTTACCGGTTACTTTTAGAAGACATTATGGCACATGATGGGTACTCGTTTACAATTTTCTACTGTATACCACCCTCAAACAGATGGACAAACTGAGGTGGTAAATAGAAGTCTTGGTAACCTATTACGATATCTGGTGGTGAGCATGTTAAGACTTGGGACTTAGTATTACCTATCGCTGAGTTTGCTTATAATGGTTCTGTCAACAGATCGACATGAATGAGTCCTTTTGAAATTGTCAGTGGTTACAAGCCTAAGATGCCCATAGATCTTTTACCTATGTCTTTCACCCAAAGGTCTTCAGAGTCAGCCGATGCATTGGCACGACACATTCATGAATTGCATACATATATTAGACAGCGGATACATATATTAGACAGTGGACTAATAGAAGCAATGATAGCTATAAATGTTCGGCTGAATCGCATCGTAAATCACAAGAATTTCAAGAAGGAGACTGTAATGGTGAGGATAAGGCCAGAACGGTTCTCTCAGGGCACCGCTAAGAAATTACAAGCTTATAGTGTCAAAATATTACAAAGAATTGGGTCCAATGTATATAGGATAGACCTTCCACCTGAAATGGGCATTAATCCAACGCTTAATGTGGAAGACCTAGTCCTTTCCCCTAATCTCACCATTAATCTTTCTTCTCTTTCATGGACATACTCTAAATTGCTTCACAACTCACTCAACCCCTTCCCTCGCCTATTAATCGAAAGGAAGAAATTGAAGAGATTGTGGATGAAAAGATAGTTTCCACGAGAGATGGGGGTTTCCAGAGATATCTTGTAAAATGGAAGAATAAACCACCGTCGGAATCTACGTGGTTGACAGAAGCGGAGTTATAGAGAATTGATCCAAATACTAGAGAGCCACAAGAGTTTTATCTCGTCAGAGTCGAGTTTTTCTCACCCGAGGAGAGTGATGAGGACATCAGACCCTTCAAGGTATATCAACGAAGGAAGCACACGCCTCAAGCATCTTTCTTGTGGCTAAACGATTATTAAGGAGCATTGAAGACCCTACACATGTGATGTGGCGCATAGAAGACCCCACAATGGGAAGACACATGTGTAGGATGAAGGAAGACCCGACTGGACATCGTCAGGCACCCGACCATTGGTCATCGAGTGCCCAAAATTCGCTCGTTTTGAAGACATGCTCTCTGGATAGTTTTCACTGTCATCAGGCGCCCGACCACTAGTCATCGGGCGCTCGACCAGGTGCCCGAAATTTATCAGTTTTTAAGGTTTAGTCGCTGGATTTTTTTTAGCCTCATCGAGCGCCCAACCAAGTAATCATCGAGCACCCAACACCCGCACAAGTTATTTTTTTTAGTTCCGTTTTTACTTAAGGTCAAGGGTATTTTGAACTTTTTCTTCTTTGTTAGTGCTTGTTTAAGAGGGTTAAGCCCTAAACACGAATTTAACTTTTGATTCTTGAATGAAAACAACTTTTGTTGCCTCCTTCCTCCGCCTCTCTCTGTGGATCTTCCTCTTCTTCTCCAATCTTCTTCTTCTTCTTTCTTCCTTTCCCCTCCAACATTCTTGTAAGGTATTTCTCTTATTTCCCTCTTTCCTCTAACTCATTATTTCACATCCTCTACAACCTAAATCTGACATTTGTTTGAAAACCCTAATCTCTCAGATTTTTCAATTCGTTAACCCGAGAAATCATTCGATCTCCTGGACTAGTTAATCCCATTGCACAATTGGATCATAACCGTGCAAGATCGGAAGGTTCCATCCCTCGCCGGATCCATTCCACGCAATACTTGAATTCCATATTACGGGATTGTGGTGATGGCCCGCATTATTATATGTTTCCTTTAAATTTTCTTAGATTATGATGGTGAATGCTGAAAGTTTAATTGTTATTACTTTGTTATTTCGCTGAATTATATATGATCATATGTATGCATCATAATTAGGGCATCCTGCATCAACTAGTGCAGAGACTCTTTTACTAGGGGAAGCTGTCGGGACCCATGAAATTACGTAAGGCAACATGGTCCTCTCAAATGGATTAGATGGTATGTCCTAATAAGTAAACATAGCAGCCCATCCCATTGCAACCTCTTGGATAGGCCAATGTCCAAATGTCACAATATCAAGTTTTCCTTCTTTTACTATTTATTATAACTCTTTTTAATTGTTTGACCATCCAGGTGCAATTTCTGGATTGACGATAGTCCAAGATCCATTTGTACCTATAAGCAATCCAACAATTTGTAATAGTTGAGATCCACTGGTACACATGATGAATCTATCAAACAATTTGTAGGTAGATATCACTCACTAAATGGCACCAAAAGCAATGCCAAACTACTACGAATAGTTCAATAGCCGATTGGGAGTTTTACAAGAAAAGTTGGACTTCTGAAAAAGTGATGGACGCAGAGTATGCTTGGTAGTGCTTCTTCAACATAAAATAAAGGTGAAAAGTGAATTACCTTATATTGACTTGGGGTCTGGTAAACATCCATCAGAACCGTCTGTTGCCCTCTCGCTCTTTTGCTTCCTCGTTTCTCTCTTTCTGTCCCTGTCAGCCTGCGTCTTGTTTAGGCTTTTTGTTGTTCTTTTCTTATCATTTCATCTTTAGTAACATTAACTTATCTTTCAACAACAACAACAACAACAACAAAAAAACCTTATTCAACTCAAGCTACTGGTCCATCAATGACATACTGTCTTTTGCCAAATTCTTTGATGCATAGCAGCAATTTCCAAAATTTCTCTGGAGTCTTAGGCTTCAAGAGGCATTCAAATCTGTATGCATCTAAAGGTGAGGTTGATCCTTATAGCATCTGCTTTTGCTCGCTTGGGTACTGAATGGACCCAATCTCGCTGTGTGTAGCCCCGCATCACCAACAGTGAACCGTGCCTTAGCATAAATGAATGCTGGTCAGAAGATATGCCCTTAAGCCGCTTGCTTTTTGACTTTTCTGCAGAATAAAGAAGAAAGATGGCCAACTTTCAGTCTTTCAAGGAGTCTTGCCACCATCAGGAGCATATAGATCACTGAAGACGGAAAATGAACAACGAAAATCCAAGGTACTGAATGTTAAAGATAATGAGCAACAGTGAATTTTGTCCTCTCAGTGAACAAGCGTTTTCATGGTTTCAAGAGAAACAATCCATGTAATTACGAACCTAAGGTTGCCAGTAGTCTGCGCCGGGCTGAGGTATGTCCAAGAATGTAAGCTAAGAATCATGCTCACGCCAGGGCAGGCCAGTCTCATGAGCCAAATACTAGACCTACCCATTGTTATCTATTTCAGGATGGGCTGACTAGTCAGGCCTGTTAGGCACATTCAACTTGCAACTCTAGCTTTATGCCAATGCTGACTGGCCTCAGGCCAGACCGAGGCCAAACTTGGGCCAGAGCGGCTACCATTGTTAAATATTTCAGTTGTAGCTAGGGTTGTCACTGTTAGCTTAGGGTCAGGTACTGGTGTTCCCATATCTAGATGGTAACACACATGAGGTACACAATCCAAATCCAACTGATTTGAGCAACTCCATCAAATCCTGTAAGGTTTATTTCGAGCATGAATTAGAATTCGGAATGGGGTTTGGATCTAGAATCAGGTCTAAGAATCATGGTCAGGCCCAATGCAAATTCAGGTCCATACTAGAAAATGCCTTTCTATGGCTTTTTAATAATAAATGTAATTAAATTTTTATTAAAAAAAAAAAAAAACCATAGATTCTAGACAGAATTACATCTGTGGACCCAAACCTGACCCAATAATTAATTGGTCCAGAAATCTGGATTCACACTCAATTAAATTGGGACGGATACTTGTATCCACTGATCTGGATACTAACTGATAGTTTAAGTTGCAACTGTAGCTTACTCTGACTTAAAGCATAAGCAAGGTTAACAAAATCTGATCTATAGGTTGGACATTGGGACAAGCATGGAGCATCACTTTGTATTGGAGGAATGATCAGAATTTTATGATCGCAAAGTTTGCTAACCCATTAGATTTTGTGAAAGTGTTTAAATCGGATCATTCCACAATAGAAGACGCTAACAAAGCAGGAATTTAGGTTCATGCAACCACGTTTTTATGGGCTATGTAACAAGGACATGGAACTTTTTAAAATTGTCATGTTTTTTATCCGACACACACACACACACACAAGGCCTTTCATGGTTATTACAATTATCTTTTAATCTTATGATACTTTTACCATAGTATTTATTATCTAGTTTTGGGATTTTTAACATATCAGAAATCACAAATGTACAACAGACCACTGACACATGATGATGCAGGCCACATCCGAGCCAAGAAATTCTCCACTATTGATTTGAACATGGTCTGAGGTTTTATGATCCAACAGTCTGAATTTAAATGGATTTTGATTATTTTATTATATAATATAAGGGAGATATGGTTGATTAATGAAATTGATTTTTTTCCGCGATGAGGGAACTTCCTGTACTCTCGATCTTCAACAGGTCGGTCCCGGGCAGCCCTGATCTGATGAAGTTGACGGCTGGGGATGCAAGGCCATTGCTTCGGAAGAGCTGCAAAACAAGCGTGACCTCACGTCAGCAATAAACAAGAAAGCAGAAGGAGTGGATATAAGAAGTATGAGAGCTCAGAGAACAACCCGACCTGACAGAGCATACTCGGTCAGGACCTGGTACCCTAAGGGCTCCAGCTCGCCCCACGGTGCCTCCCACACTCCAGAGGCGAAAAACCATTTGTCCTTCCAACCTTTGTTGGAGGATGGCATCCCAATGATAATAGGGTCATCCTTGCCCAACCATGCTAAATGATGGTACCATCCATGGGCAGGGCTACCCTTAGCCCAGCACATGTACAAGAGCTCGTCCGTAGTGACCTCCTCATTTCCAACCAACTGCCACAAGATGTAGCAGTCGAAGATCATCCTCCAAGTATTAGGGTTCAACTGACCTAGGGCGAGACGCAGACGACTCAAGAGATCTCTCACCACAAGGTGGAAAGGCAAGCGGAGACCGTAAGAAAATAAGATTAGATAGATGGCGACCTCCCCTGGAGGAGGTCACGTAGAAAGTTCGCCTACACGTGGTACCCTAAGACCTACAGACTTAGAAATTCGATATAAGGACCGATAGTGTCCCAAATCCAACTTGGTCAGTCCCAGGCACGAACACGTCAACAGCATAATGAAGATCAGGGGAGTTCGGCCTCTCGACCTGTTCTTCCCTGACCTCGACGGACTCTGGGGGGCCCTCCTCGTCTTGGGGGCCCGACCCCACATGGCGAGACTCGACCTCGAGATCTTGTCCCACCTGGCCTACCTCAAACTCCTCAGACGGCCTCTCTGCCTTGGAGTCACGGTGGGTTCCGATCGATTCTCGGACATGGCGATCTGATAACGTGGCCGCACCTGAATCGTCCTCTTCCGACGACATCGAGAGAGGACGAGAAGCAAAGGAAAAGGGAAGAAATGGGAAAAAAAAAAAAACTAAGGACTAAAGAATGATACGTACAAGAAGACCTGATACGAAGAATCTGAAGACAGGAGGAACTCTAACTCCAGAGGCTCGGACGATGGAAGCAAGTGACAAGTGAAGGAGGTCGGCACAGCTCGAACAAAATGGCAGAGTTTGGGCGCTAAGAAGACCAAAAAGTAGGAAATGAAACAAGTACGGGGGTATTTATAGACTTCCCCCGTACTTGCCCCGTCGTCATACGATGCCACGTGTCACACAGGGTGGCCTCGAATAGAGGCGTGTCTCCTCGACTACCGCGACAATCCACATGGTGCCACCCGGTTCATCTGAACAGAGATATGACGATTCGGCTAACAAGCTGTCGCCACATGTCAGCACCCGATTCGCTCGAGCACTGAAATGGTTGCACGTCGTATGGCTCATCATGAAGATGTTTCGAATTCTGAGCCTACCATAAATTCATCGTTTCTCACCTTTTCCAGCTGGCAACGACCGAGAAAATTTTGAGTAATTCGAAGGCTCCCACGCTCAACTATTAGTCCAAATCAACTTGGGGACTCCACTCCCGAGGCCAAGCAAGTTGACCTCGATAGTGGGGGGGCAATTGTTGTGGAGAAATTTGAACTGGCCCACATAGGACAAAAGCCCACCGGCCCAAGGGCCCAAGTAAAAGTCCTCGGCAATATCTCCGACCTGAGGAGTGAAAGGCCGAGGACACATACCGACAAGCCCCAAACTAAGGAACTACCAAAGCAGGAGATGGGGCCAATGAAGCCACGTGCTTGGGTCCTCGCCAAGCCGAGATCCGAGCAGGCATCAACAGACGCCCCGCCGATCAGGCCGAGGAGTGTTAATAAGGGCAGATCTACATGAGTAGAGATCGGCCTCGTCTACAACTCGGCTCGGATGACCACCGCTAGGGCAGTAGTGTGACGAGTCCAGAGCGAGACTGCTGAATGTGGCCCAAATAAGGATAGCATCATTATTCAGCCATAGATCATGCCGACGGACATGGGCAAGACTCCCGCTATACTATGACTCTCCAAGCAACGTATCCTAAATGGACTCTGATACTTAATGCCTAAGGAAACCTTATAAAAGGGCCCCCCCCCCCCCCCCCCCCCCCCCCCCCTCTACAGAATCAGGTACGCATTCTCTCCCAGAGAAAATCCTACACCCTTTCCTCCCTATCTCTACCTGACTTAAGCATCCAAAAGTCCCCGACCGGTCACCGGCGCCTCCCCTTTGCCCTTTTTTTGTTCATCTCTTGCAAGACCGACGACCTTGAGGACGCCACCGGCTCGCTATATCGACAAACGACAGGGACAGGAAGGACTATAAGGCCAGTCTCAGTCGACCTTACTTGTTGTCCAGATTTGTGCAACAACATTCTCTACAATCAACATATCTACTAATGATAAGGCAGATTCTTTAGCAAAAGTGGGTGCAAGGGCTGATGCCTTGCCCATTGTGGAAAGGCGATAAATCCCTTCCAAGATTGTAGTATATGCTTTTCAGTTTGGCTTGTTTGTTCTTTACTTTTTTTTAACTAAATGTCATATTTCAATTTTCAAAAAATAAATAAATAAATAAAATAATCATGAGAGCAAAGAGATTGAAAAGGTTGTTCGCATAGCATTAGAGTTAGTTGGATGAAGTGGAGATTGTTAAGCTCTGAATTGTGCATATTTAGACCCCAATTCATCACACATTTACATTGTTTAAGTTGTTAAAGTCATTTACTTATATGTGTATTTGTGTTTGTAGGAAAGAGAGAGAAACCTCATGATTTCCATGTTAAAAGGATTACTTTGAAGCACCTTAAAGATCAAGTGAAGAAGAGCCAAGAAATGGAGGAAAGAAGCAAGGGAAGAAAGAAAAGAGAAAAGAAATTCCAGAGGAAACAGTCTTCCACGACGGTCGGGGACTGGTCGTCAGCTGCCTAAGACCGATCGCCCGATCGGTCGAATTTATGAAGTTTGGAGGATTGCTCGCTAAACATCCTAAGTGCACCCAAGACCGGTTGCACGAATAGTCGTTGAAGGCTCGAGACTGGTCGGCCAGGAGGCCAAGACCGGTTGAATTTTGAGATTTCGGGTCCAGAGCTGCTGGACTATTTTTTAGCATTCACGACCGGTCGGTCAGGAGGCCAAGACCGGTCGTCCATGAAGAACTAGAGCCCAAAAAATCTGTTCTGTTCGTTGCTAATTGAGCCACGACCGGTCGGCTAGGGGGCTGCAACCGGTCGTCCACCGACTCAAGTGTGAACTTCTTACGCAAATCCAAAGTCGATGGGCAATTTTTGCTATAAAAGGACACCTCCACTATCTTCCAAAATCATCATAGAAGAGTCCTCGACATGCTGGAGGTGGAGGAATTCGAAGTGGAGCTTCTACAACTCCAAGTTCTTCAAGTTTTCTTCTAGTTTTCATGTTTTTGTTAATTTTTCTTTTGTTTTCTAGTTCAATCATGTCTTTAGTTGGCTAGACCTCTTAGCTAGAGCTAAGAGGTGAAGTTTGTAGTAATCTTTCAATGTTTGATTCATTTTTACAAGTACACTAAGTTTGGATTATGGTTTTTCAAGTTCTAGTTTGAATAAAGTTAATATTTTTAGAGAATTTTTGGGATTTCTAGTGCCATGTACTTGAGATGCTTTGAAGTTTCTAAAAAGTGTCATGATGCCTTAATGAGATTTGAATGTTTGGAAACCCTAGATCAATTATGATTTAAGGATATGATTGATGCTTCGAAGTTCCATTCTAGTTCAAGCTCTCCGTATTTGAAGTAGAACTACAAGTTCTGAATTTCCATATTTAACTTAAGTTGGGCTTTTGAATACGATATCTTCGGATTTGATAGAGATAGGACTTCGATTCCAATTGTATTTTGTGCTTGTATGGATGAATTAACATTGAGGATTACTCAAGTGGATCCTTGATGCTCTAGTTACTTCTAAATCTCTGAATTTCTTATTTTAATACTCTTTAGTTCAAGTTCACCAATTCAACCCTTTTTATCTAAGTAGTTAATTAGACCTTTTAGATTCCGTTACTATAATCCTTGAGGACGATCTCGGTCTCAAGCATGGATATGAATATCCATATCGTATCGGCCGATACGGGTGTATCGTATCCGTATCGGCTCGATACGATACGCGATACGGCCCTGTATCGGGCGTATCCGAAACGGTTGTACCGTATCGGGCCATATCGGGCCATATCGGGCGATACAGCCCATATCGGGTCCGATATTTTTTGCTTGTCTCGATCAGACCGATACACGCAGAAAAAGAAAAAAAAGAAAAAGAAAAAGGGGGAGCGTACCAATCAATCGCAGAAAAAGAAAAAAGAGTCTACAGAAAAAGAAAAAAAAGATTCGATCGATCATTGTAGAGCCACGGGTCTACAGTGTCTACCCCACCCAATCGACGGCGATAAAAGGGGCAGCATCGTTGGCGATCATCACAGAAAAAACGAAAAGAAAAGAGAGAGAGAGAGAGAGAGAGAGAGAGAGAAGGTTAGGGATTTCGGTACCTGGAGAAGATCGGAAGACGATCCGAAGACGTCGGTGGGCCACTCGATCGATCACCAGCAGCACGCGCCTGTAAGTGCAAAATTCCTTTGTTTTTCTTCAAATCGACGGAGATCTCAGCTCCAAATCTCCCAAAACTTTAGGGATTTGCCGTATGGGGGAGAGATTTGGAGAGATTTCAGGGATTGGGGAGACATTGGGGAGAGATTGGAGGGAATCGGGGAGAGATGGGAGGGATTCGGGGTTCCGGAAGCACCGGACAGGTCCGGACTCCAAACCCATTTCACATTTTCGATACGGGATTCAATTCCCTTTTTTTGTTTTAAGGAGAGTGGATTAGGTGAGACCCCGGGCTCACCAAAGACGATGCGGCCCTTACCGTGGGGCCCAGCTTGATGTATGTATTATGTATCCACTCCGTCCATCCGTTTTTCCAGATTATCTTAGAGTATTATCCCAAAAATGAAGCAGAAAACATTATCAGGTGGACCATACCGTAAGAAACAGTGGTGATTGACCATCCTACCACTAAAAACTTTTTAGGACGCACCTTCATGTTCTGTGGTGTTTATTTACCATCCAATCTGTTGATAAGGTCACATGATCCTGGATGAAGGTAAAAAACAAATATCAGCTTCATCGAAAACTTCTATGCCCCATTAATTGTCAATCACCACTGCTTCCTATGTTATGGTCCACCTGATGATTGGATCTGCTTTATTTTTAGTGTAATTAGCTAAAATTATCTGTAAAAGTGGATGGACGGTGAAATACATAATAAATACATCAAGGTGGGCCCCATGGTAACCGACAGTAAGGGCCGCACCATCTTGCGTGATGCCGCAGTCTCACCTAATCCGCTCCCCCTTTTAGAAAAGATTGCGGAGAATCCGCACGCTATTATCGTGCGGACTAAACTCAGTTGGGCCCACTTATGAATGTATTTGCTTCATCTATTCCGTCTATATGTTTTTCCAACTCGTTTTAGTGGTTGAGCCCAAAATTTAAGCATATTCAAATCTGAAGTGGACCATGCTACGGGAACAGTGGGAATAATGATTTCCACCGTGGAAGTGGCCCTACAGTGATGTTTACTTGTCATCCAACCTGTTCATAAGATCAGGTGAATATGGATGACGGGAAAACACAAATATCAGCTTGATACAAAACTTCTGTGCCCTCTGAGATTTTTTCAATGGTAGACATTAAGTTCACACTTTTCTTATGGTGTGGTCCACTTTAGATTTTGATATGCTTCATTTTTTGGCACTATACTTAAAATTTTCTGTTAAGATGGATGGACGGAGTGGATAAAACATATAAAGCACCGTGGGCCCCACAGTTTACTCCGCACGCTAGTGTGCGGTGTTACTCAGTACGCAATCCGCTTACGGATTTCGTGCGAAAGCCTTGCGCAGGAACTTCCTGCACTGGAACCAAGGTGGACCCACAGTGATGTTTTTTGATAAATCCACAACGTCCATCCGTTTTGGGAGCTCATTTTAAGATATGAA
The DNA here is from genome assembly GCA_003013855.2 of Liriodendron chinense. Classification (NCBI taxonomy): domain Eukaryota; kingdom Viridiplantae; phylum Streptophyta; class Magnoliopsida; order Magnoliales; family Magnoliaceae; genus Liriodendron; species Liriodendron chinense. The sequence goes on along the minus strand of ML058395.1, from coordinate 839,197 downwards.
TAAAAAAATGAACCGGATCCAAGACTGAAGTGGGCTAAAAACGTGAGATTTTAACGTCTACAGTTGAAATATTTGTGGAGCCACAGGAGTTTCGAATCAGGATAATATTTGTTTTCCCAGTTCATCCCAGTAGTAGTGACGTTATGAACGGTATGGATCTCATATAAACATCACTGTGGACCCACGGAGGTTTCAACGGTAGTAATTTACATACCCACCTTTTCCTTTAGTGAGGCCCACTTGAGTCTTGGGCCCAATGTAAATGTATGTAGTTTATCTACACCGTCCATCAGCTTTTACAGGTCATTTAAGGGGTTGAAACCAAAATTGAAGCATATCCAAAACTCAGGTGGACCATACCACAAGAAACAGTGGGTATAATGATTTCCACTGTTGAAACATTTCTAGAGCCCTTGGTGATGTTTATACCCCCATTTTTTTCCCAAGCCATAAAATTATCTGTTACAATGGATGAACGGAGTTGATGAAATACATAAATCACAGTGGACCCCACAGAGTTTACGTACTCAATGCCCAATCCATACTCAGTAGTCAGTACGCAATCCGCTTCTGCGTCATGAGGCCGGCCCAAATTTGGTGTTACCCTGGGATCAGCTTAGTGGGTATTACCCGTGTGGGGCCCATCTTGATGTATTTTTTATGTATTTATTTCGTCTATGTATTTTTTCATATCATTTTAGGATGTGATCCAAAACCCCAAGAAGATCCAAATCTCAGGTGGACCATAACACTAGAACAGTGATGAATAACCATTAAAAACGTTTTGTTGGCCACAAAAGTTTTGGATCAATTTGGAATTTACATTTTTCCTTCATCAATACCTTATTGACATTATTAATACCTTGGATTGCAAATAAACATTACTAAAACCTTACGTTGAGCTCTTTGGAATTTTTAATGGTTGGGCACTCAATCACACTGTTTCCAGTGGTATGGTCCACTTGAGACTTAGATATGCATAATTTTTGGAACCTCATTTTAAAATGGGCTGTAGAAAAACAGATGGACATTGGACCGTTGTATATTCATTATTTATCGTTATTCATGTGCAGCTGCTCACTTGTACACTCAGTCAATTCAAACTTATTCATCGTCACTAATTTTTTTGCAAATTAAAAAAATAATAATAAGAAGCCCAGTTTTTATTTTTGTGGCCCTCCAAATTAAAAAATAGATAAATTGACAGTACGTTTTTTTATGATGCAAACCTGCAAATATATAATACATTTTTTTAATTGTTTGTGACTTTATGGCTTGTGCAGATTGTAGACTAGGCATTGTTGTATAATTGTATTTGTTGGAATGGCTGGAAATGAAAATGAAGATGTAGGGTGGAAGTATGGAGTAAGGATAGGTGGGAGCAGACAGCAAATAATGTGCAAGTATTGTAGTAGGAGTGTGAGTGGGGGTGTAACCCGATTAGAACAACACTTGGCTCACCAGAAGGGTCAAGTTTCGGGGTGTCCAAGTGTCCCTCAGGCAGTAAGGGAGGAGATGAAGAAGAACTTAGAAGAAATTAAAGGTAAAAAGGCAATGAGGGAGAAAGAGAAGAAGGCTACGCTCGACCAATGTAGAGCAGAAGTGTTTGGAGATCCTACGTCGCTACCAGATGAGGACATCGAGTCAGAGGAGGATTCAGACAGGGAGATGACAATTGCGAGGAGGGAAAGTTTACGAGCTCACCGTGAGGAAGATGAGCGGCGTCAAATGTTTGGGAGGACGGGTTCGGTTCGTGATGTAGGTGGGGGGAGTGGTAGTGGTAGTGGGCATGATAGTAGAAGATTGTTTGGAGGTATTAAGGGAGGGTTACGACGTGCCTTTAGCCCACAACAACAAGAGCCACACCCTTCTCAGGCTACCCCTGACCCTTCCCCCCATATTCACAACCTTGATGATGAGAGGGAGCCACAAGCACCTCCTGGTGATGAAACAGTGTTTAGAAAGGCCAGTAGCAAGCAGAAAAAACTGAAACAGATATGGTCAAAGCAAATAGTGGACAATCTTGGAAAAGCAGCTGCAAAATTGTTTTTACACAATAGTATTCCTCCATATGTTGCTGATTGCCCATACTTTCAGGTGTTTGTGGATGCAGCAGCTGATGCGGGACCTGGGATTAAAGCGCCCAATTCCTATGACATAGATTCAAAGTATTCAAATCAAGTGTACCGAGAAGTATTGGCTTATGTACAATCATTTAGAAGCATATGGACAAGTAGAGGATGCACAATCATGTGTGATGGTTGGACTGGCCCAACCAGATTGAGCATGATAAACTTCATGGTATACTCACACTTGGGTTCGGTCTTTGTTAGAGCTATCGATTCATCTAATGAAGTGAAAAATGCCAATTATATATTCGGTCTGATGGATAGAATGGTAGAAGAAATTGGGGAAAGTAATGTAGTGCAGATTGTCATTGATAATGAGGCAGCATATAAACTAGCAGGAAAACATCTTATGCAAAAGAGGCCTCATCTATTTTGGTCACCTTGTGCAACACACTGCATTGATCTCATCCTTGAAGATATTGGAAAGAAGCCTAATGTGTCGATACTAGTTGAAAAGGCAAGATTGGTTACGACATATATTTACAATCACAACTGGATAATTGCTCTTATGAAAAAATTCACAGGTGGGCGAGAGTTGTTAAGGCCTGGGACAACTAGATTCGCCACAAATTTCATAGCCATGGAAAGTCTGTACAATCATAGAGGGGCACTTAGCGAGATGATTGCATCTCGACAATGGCTCAACTCGAAGTATGGACAAAAGACGAGTGGCACGCCTGTGGAGATGTATGTGATTATAAGAGACAACAAGTATTGGAAAAAAGTGCAAGAAATTATGAAAGCAATGGAACCTTTAATTAAGGTTCTTCGACTGGTGGAAAGTGATGATAGGCCTACGATGGGCTTTCTTTATGAAGCAATGGATAAAGCGAAGTTGTCAATTCAACGTGATTGTAACCACTACAAGGAATATTGGAAGCTCATAGATAGGCGTTGGAATAGACAGCTTCATCATGATCTCCATGCGGCAGGTAAACATAAGTTACATATATTAATTAAATTTAGTTATTTATTTTCCTTCGATTCTTTATATAGTGTTGAAAATTTGATATGTTCTATTGTTCCCTCTTTTAATCAACTTGCTGGCTTCTTTTTAAATCCACAATTTCGATATACAACTACATATGTCCAAGTTGATGAGGTTACTATCGGTCTGAAAAATGTGATAAAAAGATTGGAGCCAGACGTTAATAGACAAGTTGATGCTATTAACGAAGTAAGTTAACAATTATTTACATATGTAGATTGTATAGTGTAGAGTCTGAAACTTATGGTACTTATTATTAGCTACTATTTCATAGGTGGAGGTATATGAACTGGCGATGGGTAGTTTTGGAGATCCACTTGCACGAGCTGCAATACAAAGAACAAATCCAGGTAAGTTTTATTAAGTATTTAAATTATAAAATATAAAGTTTTACAAATTTAATAAGCTGCATAAGTATAATTGATATGTGATATATTTATTTTGTTATATATGCAGCTCAATGGTGGGTCAATTATGGGGAAAGTGCACCTACACTACGGAATATTGCAATCAAAATCTTGAGTCAATGTACATCTTCTGCTAGTTGTGAAAGAAATTGGAGCACTTTCGCCCGCATCCACACTAAACAGCGAAATCGATTAAAGGAGATAAAGGTGCAAAGAAATGTGTTTATCCACTATAATGTGAGGCTGCGTTTGAAAAATATGAAGAAAGCAAGAGGGCAAGCCGACAATCAAGCGCAATATTTTCCAATAAATTTGGATTATATTTTTGCTGAAGACGACCCTCTTCTTCCATGGCTTGAACAACGGGAGAAAGGCAAAGAAGCAGCTGAAAGTGAGGAACTTGAATACCCAGAACTCGTTGCAGAAACCGCTCAAAGTCATCCTACAGACCTGATTATTGAAGAAGTTGATGAAGGTGAACGTAGTCATAGTAGCAGTGCGACTCATACTGATAGCCATAGCAGCAGTGACAGTGATGGTGGTGGTGGTGGTGGTGGTCGTCGTGGTGCACCTGCTGCTTCTGCTCGTGTTGCTCAACACACCATACAACCGTCTACAGATCGTGCGGCTGATGAGCATCGACGTGGTAGTACACGAGGTCGAACTTATGAGTCTACTGAGTCACGATACAACCAACCAGGGGGGCATCATGGAGAGGCTGGCACTAGTGGTACTCATGGAGGACCGGGACATCAGGAGGCCTATGGACATTATGGATATGGTTATAGTCCTCACGGATACACAGAGCCTGTTCCGCCACTTTCATGTTGGAGTAGTCCACCTTATCCAAATCCAAGCTATTCATCATCAGTATCACAATCTCAGGAGTATGAGCAGCAGCAGCAATATGCCTAGTCATCTGGTGCTAGTGAATATCCTAGTCAGGATCAGTCTTCCTCAGGTTTTGTTGACATACTCTTTCCATCCGGCTCTAGTTATTATGGATATGATGCAACACATGTTGCACAGCCACAGGCACAGTCGGAGCCGGAGGATGACGAGGACGTGGAAGTCGACCAACCACAAGCAGCTAGATTTTCATTTTGGTGGTGACTGCTGAGGTGATTGCCTTCATGAGTTTTTATTAAAATTTAAGAGTAATGTTATTTTAAATGTTTTAATTATTCACATTTAAGGAAATTAGTAAGTACTAAGTACTAAGTATTTCAAGTTTTCTACACTTATATTGTTATAGACTAGTGAGTACCGAGTAATGATACTTCTTGGACATATTAGACAGACTATTAACATATATTATATCAATTTATAACATATATCAACAATTTATATAAAGAAAAAATTAACACCAGAACTTACAGAAGCTCAACCCGTCAGGACAGCATTCTTACCAAAGAATGGTCCGATACGCCATTGAATACATGGTCAAAATACAAAAAAAGATTCGTGAATATCTCATTTTATCCTATTTTTCTGATATTTTTTCATATTTTTTTGCTTTAAAAAAATTTTCTGACTGATACGGTCCGATACAGGCCGATACAGGGCCCGATTCCGATACGCGACACCGTATCGTATCATTTTTCCGCAGGGCCGATACGCCGACCGATACCGACATTCAGAACCATGGTCTCAAGATCGATTATTACTACATCGCAACCTTGCACTTGGGGCTGGTGAACAGAGATATGCCTTAAAGTTTTATGTGAATGCCGCATACCAATCAAACTAAAGGGGAGATTTTATATGATTGTTAATAAGACCAACCATGCTTTATGGTACATAATGTTGGGCAAGGAACATGTTCATAGGACGAGCTTAGCTGAAATGAGTATGTTAAGGTGGATAAGTGGCAAGATTAAGAAAGATAGAATTAGAAATGAATGCATTTGAGGGAACTTAATAGTTCAATAATAAGTAACAAGATGAAAGAAAGTAGACTTAGATGGTTTGGCCATGTGCAACGGAGACCAAGAATGCAATGGTTTGGAGCAACTTGGTTCAAGTTAAAAGCTCTAAAGGGTAAAGGGAAAGGCCCAAAAGGACACGGGTGGATTGAAGGTAGGAAGAAATGACATGATGACCTATTGTTTAACCGAGGATATGATCTTTATAGAGTGGAATGGTGGAACAACATTATTCCAATTTAGTTGGGATAAGGATGACGGTGTGGTGCCCTCTCTCTCTCTCGGTGCAATTTGCACGGATAATCAGATCGAGCCAGTGATGAGTGAGACCAAACCATGGGTATATTTTGTAGCAAAGGTGCAGCCCTAACTGGTTCTAATAGAGAATTATACAACTCAATCAAAACCAGGTCATATTGAATGACATTTTAAACCATGTGACAACCATATCCACAGCTCTAGCAATCGGGCAAGGAAAGACGACACTCAACTAGATTTTAGGATTTGTTGCATGCCTTTTTCTTTCATCTTCTTTTCCCTTTTTTTTAAAAGGCATCAATTAATTTTAATCAACCATGGACAATTGCAACAAGGTTATGATGATGATGATCAACTAGTTTTTAAAATAGGAAACATCCTGGATCTTGCATGTGTCATCACATGTAAGGTGCCCTACTCTTTATCTTGTAATTGTTTGTCTAATTTCTAATAAAGCTTGAATGACATGTAAATACTAAACATGAATTATTCTTTGATAAGTAAATAACTTTTCATGTTCACATATATATTTTGCAATAAATAACAAAATGATTTAATTAGGAATACATGACTCACCTAATTGACCATGATAGCAATACAAGTCAAGATCTATAGGTGGAACACGTTAAGTATGTTTCCTGAGTTTGCCAACCTTGATATAAAATACATGTGCAGACATGTTGACAGATCTAATTTTCATAACCAGATCCATGAAAGACACGACTGTGGTGTCCATGTCAATTTTGGGCTATTTCAGGGCAGGCTAGGAGGTCCTAAGATTTGTTAGCATTTTAGCAGAGGGAGAATGCACCCTGCCCAAATCACAAGTTGGGGACCTAGGGTGCAAAACGGAAAAAGGAAGCCCATGTAATTTTATTCCTTTTGCTGCCCCAAATCCTTAGTAGTATGAACTGGTTTCTGTTTCATCGAAAAGACGGAACCACTGGCAAATTGTAACTCATCCAAATGGACCTTAGTTACGCTTTTGTTTTCTAGTTGGGTGTTTAGTACTACTTGAAGATATTGATGTTCATTAGCATTGCACCTTGGGGCAGTCTGCTGGGTTTCTTCCTCAACAAGAATTCCCTCTCGCAGCCAAAGGAGACTGAAGCAATCTCTGGAGTTGGTCCATAGAATTTCTCATTGTCAGAATGCCAAGCCACATAGTCAGAGCCACTTTTGTATCTGTTCAAGAGCAAGCTATTAAAACTACTTCCAGGAAGAGCTTCATGAACCTGTATGGTATGAATGTGTTAGTGTGAGTATTGGTAAAAATAATCCAAGGCATAGGGATATTGACATTGATGATAATGTTGTGGTACAATTCATGTCATGGTGGTGGTGGTGATAATGACAATGATGATGATGATGAATTATGATGGCTGTCATGGTACAGGTGAACGGCAATGGTTACGGTCATCTGGTCTTTGTTAGAGGCTAATTTCTACTCAATCCACAAGAAAGAGATTGAAACATGATTATGTCCAATGTTGACAGGAGCTTGACACTAAAAACATTATTAGCATAATTTATGAGATTACTGTTACAACTAAAACCAATACAGTAAGTGTTCTTACAGCTGCCAAGATGACTTTAAGTGGGGGGAATTCATCCCAAGAATAAGCATGTGGCTGATATCCACTGTATTTGAGCTCTGGCAACCCCTCACTGGCGATATAGCATGTGTCTCTAGGCTGCAGAAGAGGTGGCGTTATTATATCAAGGATCATTATGGATGTTCGGGACAAACTACAAGCATAACAACAATTTCAAGCAAAAGAACTCACACATATCATTTTCTGAAAAATGCAATGTCTATCTTGATCAATAAAGCAATGAGTGCTGGTTGAGTTGTTCAGCTAGAAACTCCTTAACTATGTTATAAATGCCAGATCAACATATCACAAAGTGTTTTTCTTTTCTTTCGAAGGCAACCATAATTTATTAAAGAAAAGCACCGAGAAGGCACAAAAGAACATAAACCAAAAAAGAAAAAAAAGTTACAATCCTCAGGAGCTTTTATACAAGAGGCTCATTCCACTGCATAGACCTTAGCCCTATTAAAGACCTCCACTGCCAAGCTACTCACATTTTAGAAATATCTCCCATTCCTTTTCCCTCAAAGTGATCTGAGGGCAACCGTCAAAACCAGTCTCCAAGTACCCTTTCTTGTTCCCAAGCCCAACATTGTGCCAGGCCAAAAGAAGATCACCTATGAATTCCAACATCACCCTCAACATTTTAAACATCCCAAGGAAGATAATCCACACCTTTCAAGCGAGCCGAGAGTGTATAAAAAGGTGATCAATTGATTCAACATTTGCAATACACATCACACACACGTTGGGGATCACCACTGACCTTTTTTAAATATTGTTAATAGTCAATACCCTCTTTCTCTGACTGACCAATCAAAAGTAGCTACTTTTGAGGGAGCATCACATATATGTGACGTGGGCATGCAACCCCTCCACCCGGCAAGGGAGATGAAAGCAAATTCTACAAGGAGTGGACTGAGAAGTGACCCAATTTGTCCTTAATCCTTATCATCCTATCACGTTCCCCCATAGACGGAGAGCAACATTAGAGGCGTCCTTGAAGTGTCACAAACTCCCCCCACTTCCACGTCGAGCAAGTTACTACAGCAGAGTAGATACCGGAATATTCCTTCCCGGCACCAAGAAATCATTACACTTTCCCATAATTTGGATTCTTAGCACAAGAAACTAGGTGAGTATTTGTGAGAGGAATATGAGATCTCTACTTCTACCAAAACAAGAACTCAAATTTAAAATCCATGTTTCAATAGTTTTCATGGAAATCATCATTGGATAATCATTATTATTATTATTATTATTATTATTATTATTATCATCCTTTCTTTTGCCTTGGATTCCACATATCCAAACATGCCCTGAGGAATTTAAAATCCAAATTCAAGGTTCCAAATGCCCCTAAATAAATAGATTTCTATCGTTGCATTCGGATGCACTATTAAGCTGAAATACGATAATGAGTTCACCTATATTGTTAACGACTGATTGTAATTACCCTCTAATTATTGACAGTGAGGAAGTATCCCTCAAATTGCAGTCACATTCCTCTATCCAACTCTGGCCATAAAATAATAGCACATTGGAGCAAAAGATTCTCAAAATGAATACTGAGAAATTGATTTGCAGTGTGGTTACTGTCACTTTGTCGAACTAATTATTGCGATATAATCCAACATGCCTCCAAAACGCAGGATTTGCTAGAAACAAACTCATCACAGAAAGTTCAAACCAAAATCACGACAACTAAAAGATCCCAAAAGCCTAATCATCACAGAAGGTTTGATTCTTGGTGGGAGAAAAAAAAATTCCAACCGATGCATATTCGAAAATAGAAGATTATTATATTCCAATCATTGGAAGGAAAAAGAAAGAGAGAAACCTGGATGCAAGATCGACCAAAGACGCGAATGGAAGGCCTGGTCCATGGTATTTGATCCTGGAGGTAATCCAACCATTTCCAGGATTCCTCCAAGGGAAGAAATCGAGGGATATAAGTGACTTGGCTGCCGTTGCCCAGATCGAAACACCTTTCTTTTCCCTTCTCTTTTGGGTTATGCTTCATCGTTTCAAACCTTAACAAGGACTTTTTCTTGTTCATTTCCAGAGAGAGAGAGAGAGAGAGAGAGAGTGAGGGAAGCGCGCGAGAGACTCGAGCCCGCGAAAATCACACAAACGAGAGAAGCGCGAGAGAGACTCGAAAAATCACAGATGCGACCCTGAGTTTGGTGGCAATAGGCCGGCGCTGGTCCCTAAAATCCGAGCCCTCTCATGGCATTGGACTCTATTTTCCTTTTATTATTTACTTTTTAGGTTGATTAGATAATAGACTTTGGGTGGGAATAAAATAAGCACTTAAGCAGGTGAACGCAGGGGCCCGATTCCCTCAGGATCCTCCGTGTTTTTTTTTCTTTTCTTTTTCCTGGTGTGAGTTATATTTGGATATGTTTTAGAGCCCAGATAGGATGACAAACTGTGAGAGGTTAGTGAAATTACATCAGGTAGTCTAACACAACACCCTATACATACACGTGCGAAAGCTTAAAGAGCAACTAGAATTATGGCTAAACTTATAGGAGGGAGTGATTGGGACCTTTTAAAAATTTTCGCCTACTTAACAAATTTAGCAAATTATCCTACGTAAGCATTAACACTTCGGCTTCCAAGCCTAAGTGGGTCCAATCAAAAGACTAGTAAATGATATATGCAGTAACAACCTAGTCTATTCAACACATGTAGACAATAGAGGATGGATCAACAAAAGCTTAAGTCTACATGAGGAGTGAAAGTACATCATGTGTGTGTGCGTGTGCCTATCAAGTGCCTAGCATACATTCCTAACTAAGCATTCATAATTAACAAGTTCAATGCAATGCATAAAGAGAAATGTGCTCAAGAACAATCACAAACACAAGGATGTATAGTGGTTCGACTACTTATTTACTCCACTCCCGGTTCAAGTACTCAACCCCTTTGAGCACACTGGCATTCACTGGGGAGTTTAAATCTGGTTCCTCCCAACTAAGGTGTTTTAACTCGGATCCACCCAACCGGGGAGTTTATAGGTTCCTCCCAACCTACCCGTTTGCACCCGTGTTGGTGGCTCCCCCTTGGAGACTTTGGTTAGGCCGACTAACGAGCCAAGGAACGGTTGACGTCCCTGAATTTAGGCCGACTAACAGGTCAAGGATCGGCTAACGACCCTAAATTGAGTTTGTTAAACAAACTCTACACTCAACTCCCACAGGGAATTGAGTGGATGGACTCTTAACAAGACAACCTTACTCGTCGGATTGAGCCCCTTTGTAGCGCCGCTTTGGGTTGCTTCTTCTCGCTCTCCCGTGCTTGAATCAGCTCCCCTTGTGCTCCCCCGATCTTTGACGTCGCTGCTTTGCCAAGGCTTCAGCTCCAAGATCAGTTACCTTGCATGTGATGCTCCATTGGAGATGCCCAAGGTGCTAGGGAATGGTGAATCCTCTACAAATGGTAGGAAATAGGTTTCCTAGAGGAATGCACCTATATGGACTCCTAGGTAATGTTTAGACAAAGGATTTAACTATGATCAAGGTGTCTAAACCCTAGGAATCAAGAGGGAACAAGTCCATTCTTAAGATGCCAATGAATGGCCTAAGCTTGTGATGAAAACACAAGGAGAATGACTTGCTATTGGTTTGGGATAGAGCCTCTGATGGTCTCTAGCAATGGTGGCTTCTATCTCCTCAAAATCCCCTCCTCATGCTAAAAAACGAATCCCCCTCTTAAATAGATTTTCTTCCAACGGTCAAAAAACGGGCAGATTCGCGCATCTCCGATTGATCGGAAAAAGGATCCGATTGATCGGAGACATGTCCGATTGATCGGAAATCTATCCAGTAAAATCTCTGGAAGATATTCCGATTGATCGAATCACTGTCCGATTGATCAAACGGACCCCTTCCGATGGATCGGAAGTATGTCCGATTGATCGAAAATTTGTCCAGAGGATTTTCAAATTTTGCTGGAACAAATTCCGATTGATCGAAACTTCTGTCCGATTGATCGGAGTCCTATCGGAGCCAATGTCCGATTGATCGGAGATCAATCAGAAACTGTTGTTTAAGCTGTTTTGATTACAGCAGCTTCCACCTCTTTAATTAGTCTAACTTATCATGTTTTTCATGGAGTTCTAAGACTAATGATGATGACTAAGGGTATACATAGTTGGTGCAAGTCATCTAAGAGGTATAGGGTTAGGTTTTGGTCAAGGTTAAGGCACACCAAGGCATCACTTTTACCTGTTTCTTCTTCCTTGATGCAGCAGGGCCACTTGAGTCTTCGGTCTTCGTCTTCATTAAGCTCAACCGACACTAGACCCATTGACCTAAGTGATTGACAAACAAGGTGCACTAGTATGCCACAGAAAAGTGCGCTAACAATCTCCCCCTTTGTCAATTACTTACAAAAACCTAACCTACCAAAACAAATTACATTACATGTCAAAATTAAAAGGTTTACAACTCGAAACACTAAGACATGTAACAAAGCAAGCTCCTCTTGAATGCTCCCCCATATCCTGTCAATCCCTGCATCACAAAACATAGCAAATTGTTTTGGTGGGACTAGATCTTTTTCCCCCTTTTTTTGTCAGCAATTGACAAACTATTCTCTCCCCCTTAATGATATATCAATTAAGGTTAAGGTAAGAGTAGCAGTATATCGTAGTTATAATTATAAGCACATGCTAACTAGAGAGGTATAGGGTGCATGATCATATAAAACATGGAGCATGCAAAGGAACATGATTAACAAGAAAATGTAACTATCTAATCATAGTTAATCATGCATAATTGGTCATCTATGATATACACTAAGCATTAAAGCTCAAGGGCTTATAGCCCAATCAACCAACCTCCCCTATTGGTATATCAAGACTAATACTAAGCACATATTAGCATACAATGAAGCATAAAACTCAAGATGATTAGCTAATCTAAGCATGATGATAATATAGCAAGCAAATGTATCAAATAAAAGCAAGGCTAAATTATCAAAATTTGGGCTAATGAGGCTTGAATCCTCTGATTTGCCCATACACACAGAAATTAGGCTGAAATCCTCAGATTTTCCTATTTAAGCATTTTTAGCTACCCTTACTAACTATGTTTAGTTTGATTAGCCTAAGGGTAACTAATTTCCTCAACACCCTCATAAAATGTAACATAAGGTGAGGGGTTGGGAACTCCTTCTTCTCCTAGAAGGGATAGCGGTCGGGATCCCCTCTTAAATAAGCTGGAAGAGAGGTAGTGGTGAAAGCCGTGAGAGCTACATCTTTATGTTGGCTCCCATCACTAGTGGAGTCACCAGATTTAGATTCGGACTCCTCCGTTTCATCCCAAGTGGCAGCTATTGCCTTTTTACCTTTCGGTTTAGGCCCATCCGGACATTCCGGGGCGATGTGGCCACGACGACCGCAACCGTAACAACGAATGGATGAAGGTTTGGATGAGTTTCCTTTATGTTTTTCACCCTTCTTGTCCTTCTTGTCACGGCTACTCCCTCTATCAAATTTGAGGAATCTCTTAAATTTTTTGTTTAATTTTTCTTCCTCATCATCCTCATCATCACTATCTTCCTTCGACTCACTCTTAATTTTCTTATGTTTGTGAGAGGACTTTAAAGCGATGTTTTTCTTCCTAGAGGGGGCCTTAAAGTGTAGTTCATGAGTTTGTAGGGAACCTATGAGTTCTTCTACTTTCATGTTATCTATGTCTCTACACTCCTTTAATGCAACTATCTTGGTGTCAAATCTATCCGGGAGGGACCTAAGTATTTTTCTATAAATCCTACCCTTCGGAACCCGATCACCCAAGACAAACATGGAGTTGCAAATATCTGACAATTTAGTATAAAACTCCATGAAAGTTTCAGTCTCTTCCATCCTAATATTTTCAAATTTGGTGGTTAAGAGCTGAAGCTTCGAGCGTCTTACTATGCTAGTTCCCACGTGGGTAACCTCAAGTATATCCCACGCTTCTTTTGCAGTTGCGCATGTGAGAATGCGCTGAAATTCATCCAGGAAAACCGCACAGCAAATCGCATTGAGAGCTTTGGCATTTGCCATGTATTGAGCTCTCTCTATGTCATTCCATTTGGAATCATCTTTGGGAATAACAATGTATTTCCCATCAACCTCCACTTGCTCGGTGAGCAATGTATATCCAGCTTGTGTGCTAAGCCACACCGGACGGTCCATGGATTGGACAAAAATCCTCATTCTAGCCTTCCAATAAGCATAGTTGGACCCGTCAAAGAAAGGTGAACGGTTGGTGGTACTCCCATCTCGGTTAGACATTATGCTAGTGCTTCGGTACAGAATCTTACTCTAGACGGTTACTTCCTTGAAGAGCAACCCGCTCTGATACCAATTGAAATTGCGTCGGGTAGTCTAACACGACACCCTATGCAAACACGTGCAGAAGCTTAAAGAGCAACTAGAATTATGGCTAAACCTATAATATGGGGTGATTAGGACATTTTAAAAATTTTCGCCTACTTAACAAATTTAGCAAATTATCCTACGTAAGCAATTAACACTTCGGCTTCCAAGCCTAAGTGGGTCCAATCAAAAGACTAGTAAATGATATATTCAATAACAACCTAGTCTATTCAACACATGTAGACAATAGAGGATGGATCAACAAAAGCTCAAGTCTATATGAGGAGTGAAAGTACATCATGTGTGTGTGTGTGTGCGCCTATCAGGTGCCTAGCTTACATTCCTAACTAAGCATTCATAATTAACAAGTTCAATGCAATGCATAAAGAGAAATTTGCTCAAGAACAATCACAAACACAAGGATGTATAGTGGTTCGACTACTTGTCTACTCCACTCCCGGTTCAAGTACTCAACCCCTTTGAGTACACTGGCATTCACTGGGGAGTTTAAATCTAGTTCCTCCTAACCAAGGTGTTTTAACTCAGATCCACCCAACCGGGGAGTTTATAGGTTCCTCCCAACCTACACGTTTGCACCCGTGTTGGTGGCTCCCCCTTGGAGACTTTGTTTAGGCCGACTAACGAGCCAATGAACGGTTGACGTCCCTGAATTTAGGCCGACTAACAGGTCAAGGATCGGCTAACGACCCTAGATTGAGTTTTTCAAACAAACTCTACACTCAACTCCCACAGGGAATTGAGTGGATGGACTCCTAACAAGACAACCTTACTTGTCGGATTGAGCCCCTTTGTAGCGCCGTTTTGGATTGCTTCTTCTCGCTCTCCCGTGCTTGAATCAGCTCCCCTTGTGCTTCCCCGATCTTTGACGTCGCTGCTTTGCCAAGGCTTCAGCTCCAAGATCAGTTACCTTGCATGTGATGCTCCATTGGAGATGCCCAAGGTGCTAGGGAATGGTGAATCCTCTACAAATGGTAGGAAATAGGTTTCCTAGAGGAATGCACCTATATGGACTCCTAGGTAATGTTTAGACAAGGGATTTAACTATGATCAAGGTGTCTAAACCCTAGGAATTAAGAGGGAACAAGTCCATTCTTAAGATGCCATTGAATGGCCCAAGCTTGTGATGAAAACACAAGGAGAATGACTTGCTATGGGTTTGGGATAGAGCCTCTGATGGTCTCTAGCAATGGTGGCTTCTATCTCCTCAAAATCCCCTCTCATGCTAAAAAACGAATCCCCCTCTTAAATAGATTTTCTTCCAACGGTCAAAAAACGGGCAGATTCGCTCATCTCCGATTGATCGAGACATCGATTGATCGAAAACCTATCCAGTAAAATCTCTGGAAGATATTCCGATTGATCGGATCACTGTCCGATTGATCGGACGGACCTCTTCCGATGGATCGGAAGTATGTCCGATTGATCGAAAATTTGTCCAGAGGATTTTCAAATTTTGCTGGAACAAATTCCGATTGATCGGAACTTCTGTCTGATTGATCGGAGTCCTATCAGAGCCAATGTCCGACTGATCGGAGATCAATCGGAAACTGCTGTTTGAGCTGTTTTGATTACAGCAGCTTCCACCTCTTTAATTAGTCTAACTTATCATGTTTTTCATAGAGTTCTAAGACTAATGATGATGACTAAGGGTATACCTAGTTGGTGCAAGTCATCTAAGAGGTAAAGGGTTAGGTTTTGGTCAAGGTTAAGGCACACCAAGGCATCACTTTTACCTGTTTCTTCTTCCTTGATGCAGCAGGGCCACTTGAGTCTTCGGTCTTCGTCTTCATTAAGCTCAATCGATACTAGACCCATTGACCTAAGTGATTGACAAACAAGGTGCACTAGTATGCCACAAAAAAGTGCACTAACAGTTAGATTATTTGAAAATGGAGATGGATGGACTCAATGTGAAGATTGCCATAACATGGATATTTTGAGCTGGGCCACAAAGCATACGAGGAAGTCCATTTTAGACCGCCTAGTCCCATGGTCCATCCCGCAGCCCACATGTCATCAAAAGACTAGAACCAATTATTGACCTTGGTCCTTGGGAGATTGTTGAGGAGCATAAGGCACTAGTGGTCACCTACCCAAAGAACACCCATCCTTGGACATTACAAGACTTAATGACTCAAGACTTGCGCTAATTGACAATACTTGCATTTACAAGTTACACAGTATTTGAACACAACCACCTCTTATAATCCTAGATGATCCTCTATGAGCTTTAGATTGCCAAAGTAGATGTAGGAACAATGTTATTATTGCCCGTTTGTAATTTCATGCATTTTGGTCATAACCACCTGTGGTCCCTATTTACCAAAATAGGCTTGGGCGGAGTTTTCCCTCCAAATTTCCTCATGTGATCTAGTGACATTGCTGGATCCTCATGCCTTATTATCGACTAGGTTATGGGTTGGCTAAATAAGTTCGTGGGTGAATGGACTCTTAATTAAGCTTTCTAGTTACTGGCTTCCTAAGGGTTTTAAGCTCTCAGCTATATGTTCTAGTTCAAGATGTGTGCACGATCTATTGGGGTGGTTTGTCTAATATTGAAGTAGAAACATATGATGATAGGCCCATCTAACTTCTGGCCGTAGGAACTTCCTATGATGTGGACTGCTTGGCTGGGATGTAGATTGCGAGTGCCCACCGCCACAGGAAGCCTTATGGTCGGAAGTAGAGGTGGGCAACGATCCGGGCCAAGCCGAGTTAGCCCTAGTTTGGTTTGGCTTGTTTTTGTACCACCGCAGTTTGTGGATGGGTTTGGTTTGGGTTTCGGGCCGACCCATGCGGCCCGAGTTTGGTTTGCTCCAGAAAAATCTGATTCGAGCCGGGATCGGTTTTGTCAAAAATTTCAAACCAGGCCGGGCCGAGTACAAACAGGCAGCGGCTCTTTTTTTCTTGTTTATTTAATTAGAAAAGAATTTAAAAAGTTAGAAAAAAAAGTACAAACGTATCTTACTATATGATGTTTAACATCCTCCAAAGGAGTGCAAATTCAAAATAGACATGTAAGAGTATTTTCCAAATAAAAGTACACAAGCATAATTTTACAAGTTCAAGGAAACAGCATGCATTCATGTATATGTATTATGTATTATCCATGTCATCATGTATACGTATTATCCATGCTGTCCATCTGTTTGACATATCATTTTAGGACATGATCTCAAAATGGAATCATATCCAAAGCTCAAGTGGATCACACCACAGGAAACAGTGTGCTTATAATCTATGAGCCAAATCAAACTGAAATAAATCAAATCGAGCTTCGAGCCGAGCCGAGCTGAGCCATTACTGCCCTAGTGAGCTTGGTTTGTTTTTTCAAACGAGCTTGACTCGAAGGCTTGGTTTGGTTTGAACTTCCATTCGAACCAATCCAAGCCGAGCTTTTTCGAACCAATCCGAGCCGAGCTTTTGAGCTGGCTTGGTTTGTGCCCACCTCTAGTCGGAAGCTATGTGGGGGTCACAGTGATGGCCGTGAGAAATCCACTTCGTCCATTGCTTTCTCAACTTCATAATAGAACGTGACTCCAAAAAATCAAGCAGATCCAAAACTCACGTGGGCCACACAACAGAAGGAAATTGTCCATTGTTGAAACCTTCCTGAAGCCCCGACCATGATGTATGTCATTCAAATCGTTCATAAGCTCATGAACACTTAAATAAACTGTAAGTACAAACTTCTATGGCCCCATAAAGTTTCCAATGGTTGGCATTCAATCCCCATTGTTTCTGAGTCATGGATCTGCCTAACTGTGAGATTGTGAAACTAATCAACAGATTGGATTCCTAACAGGCGTCTCTGCAGGTCCCACAGCTTCCGACCACAGGAACTTCCTGTGGCTGGAGCAATAGGTAATCCTTTTTCTTTTTTTCTTTTTTTCTTTTTCCTTTTGGACTCTGTGGATAAGACACCCTGGGCGAGTACATTTTATTGCCCTTTTTGAGATCCAAGTGAATTTCCTTTGAAAAAAGGAAATTTTACAAATAACTATTAATATGGAATTTATGTTTCGCTACCTTTTGTAAAAAGGTTTTTAGAGAGCTACCTCATCAATCAATATAATTATCATTTCACCACCTTCAATAACTGCCACCATGAGAGCAAATGGGCCAGGTGGCTTGGGGAGGCCCTACCATGATGTTTATATAAAATCCACCCTAACCACCAAGTGAGTCATGTCATGTTAGGTCAAGAGTCCAAAAATCAGCTCCATCTATGATTCAGGTGGGCCACATGATTGAAAATAATGTTCAGGACAATGCATGTCCTCCAAACTATTTCCGTAAGCATGGCACACGTGATTCACAGATGGGTATGATGTTTGGTACACAAGCCTAAATGTTTGTGTGGAATATATTATTGAAATGGATTTCGTATAATTATCATGGTGGGCCCTATAAAAATCAAGGGTGAATGTCTCTCTCTCAACTTTTTTCTTTGGTATGCCCACCTGAACCACAAGTTAGTCTGTTTTTGTCTTTGGTCCTAATATGGTTCTAAATATCTAACAGTTGGTGTGGATCTTACA
Organism: Liriodendron chinense; assembly: GCA_003013855.2. Taxonomy (NCBI): domain Eukaryota; kingdom Viridiplantae; phylum Streptophyta; class Magnoliopsida; order Magnoliales; family Magnoliaceae; genus Liriodendron; species Liriodendron chinense. The sequence goes on along the minus strand of ML058395.1, from coordinate 820,960 downwards.
AAAACATCATGGTGGGCCCCGTCAAAATCAAGAGGAGCGTTCCAACAATTTTTTTTCTTCTAATACTCTTTATGTAAACTTGTAGAGGAACAAGAGACTTAATTTTAGGGAGCCCAACATGCAGTTTATGTAAGATCTACTCCGACCATTAGATGCGTAATCCTAATTTAGCTATAAAGCTAAAAAAATCAGGCTGACTTGTGGTTCAAGTGGGCCACACCAAAGAAAATAATTGGGAAAGAGACATCCACCTATGATTTTCACAGTCCACCATGATTCAGGTACCAAACAAAAAATTATGCTTGGGTCCTAAACGTCAAGTCCATCCATAATTCAGGTGGTCTTCAAGGTCCACCTGAATAACGGGCGGGCATTATTTTTGGGCCCTTGGCTTAAGGTGAAGCACCTGGTGGTCAAGATGGATTTTACATAAGCATCACAGTGAGGCCCACCCAAGCAGGCGATCCATTTGCTCACACGCCCTCCTAACCCACTGTAACGGAAGGCAATGGAATGACAGTAATAACTATTAACATAGTAGATGTTTGAAATTCTTTTTGAAAAAGGTACCAGAATCTAAATTTTATATTAATTAGGTACTTATTTGTAATCCCCCCAATTAAAAAAACAAAAACAAAAACAAAAACACAAGAGTTGATTCCACGTTAGTTGTCCACCATTTAGAAAAGAGACAATGCCCCCATGGATGCCCATGTTTTGGTTGAATTTCAAAAAAATGCTTGCTTTTAAACTCTTTCTTAAAATCTGCTTAAGGTTTCCACTGTTAGCAAAAAAAAACACATCTTCAAATGTTGTTACTATATTTTTTTTAAAGACAATTTTACCCTCATAATCTATCGTAATGTGTCCAAAAGAAAATTCTCATGATCTCTCACATTTGAATGCACCAAGCCCAAAAGTGGGGATAACGCCACACCACTACCCACCGTTGAAACCTTCCTAGGGCCGCACCACCTGATTTGCAATGCATACATCAAGGTGGAGCCTACGGTCAAGTCCCACCCACGTCGCTGGTTCCAGGCGGGACTTCGATGGATACCTAACTGTGGAGCCCATTGTCATTCATGTACCTTACATCCACGCCCTCCATGCATTTTTACAGATCATTTTAGGGCATGGCCCAAAAAATGAAGCAGATTCAAATCTCTGGTGGACCACATCACAAGAATCAGTGGTGATTGAATCTCCACCATTAAAAACTTCTTGGGTGCTACTGAAATGTTTATTTGCCATCCAACCTTTTGATAAGGCCACAAAGACCTGGATGAAAGACCCACACAAATTTCAGCTTGATACAAAACTTTTGTGGCCCATAAAAAGTTTTTAATGGTCAATCACCACTGTGTTCCTCTGGTATGGTCCAACTAAGGTTTGGATCTGCTTCATTTTTGCGAATCATGTCCTAAAGATGAGTTGTCAAAACGGTTGGATGGTGTGGATGTAAGGAACATACATCAAGGTGGGCCGTACAATGTGGGATCCCACCCACCTCGCTGAATCGGAGGGGGCGCAACTTGGGTGAGACCCTAGAATCAGCAATGTGGGTGGGACCCTGAACCTAGGGCCCACCTGGATGTATTTGATGTATATCCATGCTATATTTAATGCATATGCATGCTTTCCATCTTCTTTTACAGCTTATTTTATGCTATGGTACCAAAAATAAAGCAGATAAAAATTTTGGGTAAACACGGGTTAATGACTATGAAAAATCCTTTTGTGGGCCACAAAAGTTTTCTATTGACCTGACATTTTTTTTTTTCCTTTCATCCGTCTACGTGACCTTATTAACAGATTGGATGGTCAATGAACATTATGGTGGACTCCAGGAAGTTTTTAATGGTAGGCGTTCAATGAGCACTACTTCCCGTGGTGTGGTCCACTCAACATTTACATGTGCTTTAATCTAAAGAAACAGATAGACAACATAGATATACAACAAATACATCAGTGGGCCCTAGGTTCAGGATCCCACCCACATCACTAGTTCTGGGTCTCACCCAAGTCGCGCCGAATCGGAGTCCGAAGATCCACCGAACATGCCACTGGTTTCGGAAAGGAAGTTCCGGCGCTGGGAAGCTAGGTGGGGTCACCGTGATGTGTGTGAGCAATCCACCCCACCCACCCACCCACCCACCCATTTTACAAGATCATTTTAAGAAATGTAACAAAAAATAAGTCAAATCCAAAATTCAAGTGGGCCACCCGAGAGGAAAAACTGGAAAAAGAAATGCCTATCATTAAAAGCTTCTTGGACTCCACCTTGGTGTTTATCTGCCATCCAAACCGTTTATAAGGTCATTTCTACTGGGATGACCTAAAAAAAAAAAAAACTTATCCTAATCCAAAACTTTTGTGGTCATTCAAATATTTCAGCGGTGGTCATTCGATCCTCACTTTTCCTCTCATGTGGCCCACTTAAGTCTTCGGTCTGGCTCATTTTTTATTGCCTATCCTAAAATAAACTCAAAAAATGGATAAACATGGTGGATTTCTCACAAAAATCAAGGTGGGCCCCACCTAACTTCCCTACACACGAAGCCTTTATGAAGAAATCAGCATCGCGGCCAAGGAGCACCACCTTCCCTGCTAGGTTTCAAATGGTGTGGCCCGTCATGATGCATGTGTGACATTTAAACCATCTATTCATTTTTTGAGGTCCTTTTAGGAAATGGACCAAAATATGAGGCAGATCCATATTTCAAGTGGACCACACCATAGGAAATGTAAGGGATTGAACGCCTACCCTTAATAAATTTTTAGGGGCCAAACATGTTAGATGACAAAAGGTAATTTAGGTCCACATCACCTAATGAACAAGTTGGATGGGAGAAAAAAAAAAAGTTATAGTGGGCCGTAGCATTTTTTAATGGGGGGATTTTATTGTGACTATTAACTCTTGTGGGATCCACCTAAGATTTGAATCTTTTTTTATTTTTGGGTTCATGCCTTCAAATCATGTTCCATGAAGGATGGATGGTGTGGATCAAACAAACACATCATTGTGGGGCCCACGTCATAGTACACCTTCATAGTAGAATTCACGAGCCTTGCGCGCGAGCAGAAGTTGATATGGGGCATAATTGTCTTTTTAAAATATAACGGACGGAATTACATAACCACCATTAGTCAAAAGTTAAAATGAGTGTTTTTTTACCTGTTTGAAAGCATTAAGCGGGTTTTAAGAAAGAGTTTAAAAGTATGAGTTTTTTTGGAATTTAACAAAAACATTAGCATTTATATATGTCATTGTCTCTTAAGAAAACTAGCAGGTGTTTGCTCATCCTCCTCACACATGGCCTTGATGTACAACAACCCAGACCATCTAAATTGTGGGTCAATGATGTAGCATATCTTCATAATCACATGGCTTAAGCCATCGAACTAATGTTTATCAAATGAATGGTTAACTAAAAATGATGAGCGTTACAAATTGAAGGAAAAAATCAGATCCCTAATGTCATCTTTTTATGCAAGCACACCCAAGGTTTTGTGGGAGTAGTGAAATGGCATCAGTTTTCAAATCATTATTTTTCTACGACTAAAAAATCTTTTTCTCAATTTCTAGGATGGAAATGCCAATATACACCTTTTTTTCAATTTTTTATGCTTGTACCTTCATTTATTATAGTTCTATGACCAACTCTTCTTCTACCATTCCACTCAGCGATCTTTCATGCTTTCAGACTGCCCTCCAACTATCTTTTGTGCATTTCAACTACCCTCCAGAATCTTTCATACTTTCCGGCTACTCTCTTTGGCAGAAACTCCCACCTAAAAAAAATGAGTTCTTCTTCTTCTTTGTACCTATTATCTATTATGTTGAAATGGGCTTGTTAGGAAATAAATGACATGAAAAATTATTATAAACATTCAACTTTTAAAAGATGCATTCTTCTTCCTTCTTCAAAAGGCTGCTCAAATAGGTCTACTTGAAAACAAATAGATAAAAGGAAAGAAAAGAGAGTAAAAACCCCACTTTTATAATATGAGCTCTTCTTTCTTTTGCAAATATTATGGTCAAATGGGCCTGCTTGGAAAGTAACTGATATAATGAAAGGAGAGATAACAAAAACTCCACTTTTAGAAGATGGGTTCTTCTTCGTTTTTTTTTAAGATCAAGCTTAGATTGGTCTTTTGCAAAGAGCTAGACTTTGGGCTGACTTTTGAAAGTCAAACGGTCTCTAAATGATCCTAGATTCATTTAAAAGTTCGTCGAATTATCTTTTCAATTATCACAAGATTGCTCCGATCCAACCTATAACGAGAGACTTATGGATATTTTCGTTGGATCATGCGACGCTAGAAACGAAAGTAAATGTGAGATGGACTTAGTTCCACTTTTAAAATGTCAAACAATCTCCAAATGACATAATTTCATAGCCACTTGAAAGTTTGTCGAATTATCTTTTCAATGAGCACAAGATCACCCCGACTGACAAAACCCTGTGATTAGTGTTTTGTCCAAATCATGATCTGGACTTTGGGGTCATTTTTTAAAGTTTAAATGGTCTCAAAATGAGATGATTCCAAAGCCATTTGAAGTTCATTAATTATATTTCCAATGAGCATAAGGTCACCCAAATATGACTTAAATGATGGAGTTATGACTATTTTATGGGATGGCGTGATGCATAGTCCAAACTGTTATCAGGATTTTCTTTAAATCACGATGTAGACTTTGGGCCCACTTTTTAAAGGTCAAACGGTCTCCAAATAAGATAATTCTAAATTCATTTGAAAGTTTATTAAATTATCTTGTGAACAAGCACAAGATCATCCAAATTTAATAAATAAGAAGGGAGTTATGACCATTATCATGGGACTGCGCGATGCATAATCCAAATTGCAATAGTAGTTTTGTCCAAATCATGATCTGAACTTTTAGGCCTGTTTTTAAAGGTCAAATGAGATGATTCAAAATTCATTTGAAAGTTCATCAAATTATCTTTTTGACAAGCACAATACTACCCTCATCCAACCTGTAACGAGGGATTTATGATAATTTTCATGAGACCATTCAATGCTTGTCCAAACCGCTATTAGGATTTTGTCCAAATTGCGATTTGAACTTTGGGCCACTTTTGAAAGGACAAACCATCTTCAAATGAGATGATTCTAAAGCCATTTCAAAATTCATCGAATTTATCTTTCCAATGAGCATAAAATCTCCCCGATCCGACCTATAACAACGGAGTCCTGAAGTTTTCGTGGATCATGCCATATATGGTCCAAACCATGATAAAGTTTTGTCCAAATTATAATGTGGACTTTGGGATCACTTTTAAAAGTACGAATGGTCTCCAAATGAGATGATTCAAAAGCTATTTTAAAGTTCATCGAATTATCTTTCTAATAAGCACAAGATCACCTTAATTCAACTTATAACAATTGAGCTATAACTGTTTTAGTCCCACAAAAACAGTCATAACTCGCTCGTTACAGGTTAGATTTGGGTAATCTTGTGCTCGTTGGAAAGATAATTCGATGAACTTTCAAATGATTTAAGAATCATCTCATTTAGAGATTGATTGAATTTTTAAAAGTGGGTCCAAAGTCCATATTGTGATTTAGACGAAATCATGATCATGGTTTGACCTATGCATTGCGCGGTCTCACGAATATGATCATAACTGCCTTGTAGGTCGGATCATGGTGATCTTATGCTTCTTAGAAAGATAATTCAACGAACTTTTAAATAGCTTTGGAATCATCTCATTTGGAGATCATTTGACGTATTAAAAGTAAGATGTAGACAAAACCTTGATCGTTGTTTGGACTATGCATCACATGGTCCCGTGAAAACGATCACAGCTGCCTCGTTAGAGATCAGATTGAGGTAATCTTGTGTTTATTAAAAAAATAATTCAACGAACTTTTAAATAGCTTTGGAATCATCTTATTTGGAGACCATTCGACATTTCAAAAGTGGGTCCAAAAGTCCGAATCATGATTTGAACAAAAGCTTGATTATGGTTTGTACTACACATCGCGCGGTTCTACAAAAACAAACACAACTCCCTCGTCATAGGTCGAATAAGGGTGATTTTTGTGCTTGTTGAAAAGATAATTCAATGAAATTTCAAATAGCTTTAGAATAGTTTCATTTAGAGTCCATTTCACCTTTCAAAAGTAGGCCCAAAGTCTATATCACGATCTAGACAAAACCTTGATCGTGGTTTGGACTATACATCATGCAGTCCCATAAAATGGGCATAAGGGCCTCTTTATAAATCAAATGGAGATGATTTTATACTTGTCGGAAAAATACTTCAACAAACTTTCAAATAGATTTAAAATGTTGAATATTTGTAATATTTTTTCTTTTCTTTTTTTTCTATTAGTCATGCAACGCACCCAACCTGTTAGCTGCACAATGCACCCACACGGTTAGTCACATGATGCACCCACCCAGCAGTGGGATTAGTGTCTCCTTAGCACTCAAACCTGAGACTTGTTGTTGAAACGCCTAGGCGTCTTTCAGCTGGGCTAGCAAGCAAGACCAGCTGTTGAATATTTGAAATATTTTTTCATTTGATTCTCTTACTGTCTTCCAAACAAGCCTATTTCAACATAACAAATAACAAATAAAAAGAAGACCTTTTTTTTTTGTGGTAGGAATATCTATTGAAATTAGTCATAAAGCATGAAAGATTATTGGAGGGTAGTTAGAAGGCATAAAAAAAGATCATCGGATTACAATGGTTGAAGAAGATTAGTTTGGAGAGTTGTAATAAATAAAGGTATAGAGGTATAGAAAAATGGAAAAAGGAGTATAGGGGAATTTTCATCCCAGAAATTTGAAAAAGGTTGTTTTAGGTGCAGAAAAATAATGAGTTGAAAACTGATGTCATTTTGGTGCTTGCACAAAACCCTGGGTGTACTTGCCATTAAAAAAAATAATAATAAAATAAAAATAAACCAACCCTTTTTAAATGGTGTTGCCTGGAAAGGAAGCATTCCCATGTTTGCTAGGGTGAAATGCGTACCTCTGAAGGCCATGTCCTTTGACAGCGATCTCAAAAGCCCAGACAAAGAAGAAAATGATGGGTCGAGGGTTTCTGAATTAAAAGTGCAAATGCCGGAAATCTTAGGGGCGGGATTTGAGAGACAAAAGAGGTATCAAATGAAACGAGTGCCTAATTTATCGGGCGGGAGTTTTATTCAAACGCACAAAACCCACTGCCGTTTGTATAAAACCGCTTTTAGGCCTCAGACGCCTTTCCTAACAGACCCCATGCAATGGGACGTGAATGGTCCTGTGGTCTGAAGCTATGTGGACCCCACATATATGCCAGTGATAAATCCATTTTGCCCATCAGTTTCTCAATATCACAATAGGACAGGAATCCGCAAATCAGGCAGATTCAAATCCAGGCTGGGCCACACCACACAAAAAGGTCAAAAAAAAAAAACTTCCACTGCTGAAACCTTCCTGGAGCTGACCATGATGTTCATGTGCCATCTACACCGTTCAGAGGGTTATTACCACTCAGATGAATGGTCTGCACAAATATTATCCTCATACAATATTTGTTGCCCCACAAGTTTCCAATGGCGGGCTCTCAATCCCCCGCTGTTTCATGTGGCATGGCCCATCTGAGTTTTGGATTTCTGTCCTATTGTGCTCATGAGAAAATGATGGACCGAGTCAATTTACCATTGGCATCTCTATGGGCCCCACATAGCTTCCGGCCACAGGAACTTGCTGTGGCCAAGGGGCACAGGCAATTAGCGTGCCAGACAAAGCCACATTTTCTTCATCAAAGACGAGAAATCAAGATCCAAAAAAAATTACCTCGTGCCTAAGTTAAAATCAGTACAAAACTTTTTGGAGGCTTCAAAAACTTCCTATTAACGAACCCATAAATCAAACACCGTTCATCTCAGCTCCATGTGGTTGGAGAAAATCTGCTAATGGATAATGTGGATCATATTTCAAAAAATGCCTTTGAAAACCCTAAGCAGGCTGGACCGGGCCAATGTGCTTTTCAGCACTGCCCGATCTTGGCCCGTTACCCGTTAGGCCATCACGGCCCATTAAGAGTCCTACTGGTGGCAACATGCCACGTGCTCAATCTGAAGCAACACACACAAACAAAACCAAAAAAAAAAACTCAGGCAAAGAGCTTGACAGCTAACACTCTTTTGATGCATTCCCCAACAGATTCGGATTTCTAGCCACCTCCCCAGCAGGCCTACTGCTTCTCAGCACAAGAACATCAAAAAAGTACTAGGTACTTTTCATCTCCTACCAAAACCAGAAAAATAAGAAGAAGAAGAAGAAGAAAGAAAGAAAGGAGGGAGAGACACAGAGGATTATCAAATGGTGATAACGGGGAAAGAAATGGTAGAGAATTCCCAAGTTAAGATGTTAACATTTACTAACATAACCACTCTGCTACTGCAGAAACTTCCCTCTTATTGACTATTGTTTTGCTTCTTATTTTCACAGTAATCGTTCACTTCCAAACAAAAGTTCATACAGGATATTAGGAAATCTAACTACTACCAACCACATGGATGGTAGCATTGGTCAGCAAGTCCGTCTGCAACTATTCCATCAAATGCATTGCTATTCGTCAGACACATTATCTCGGGGGGGGGGGGGGGGGGGGGGGGGTGCATCTGGGTTGTAAGTTTTACAGCTTTGAAGGTGATTGATACCAACCCCATGGGTCGCTTGAGATGTACTCTGTCACCTGCTTTACACTCAAGTAATTATCTAGTCCCCTACAAAATAACCATAAAACAAATGTTGCAGTTAGCAAAGGGAGCCAGCTCATCTATGCTTTCATCGAACAAAAGGACTCTTTTATCTTGTCTCTCACCATTCCCCTAGTTCACGCCCAAAACCACTGCGTTTGGTTCCTCCCCAAGGAGCCTGGCAGAAGCAGGGTTGTGAGCAGTTCACCCATACAATCCCTGCCTGGAGAGCCTGCAAAATAAATACACATTTGTAGTTGTAATTTTTCTATCAACAACTGTAGACCTGGAATAGATGCACTATTGAGTTGACTAGCAGTTGCCATAATTCAAAAACATGAAAACTTGACTCGACTCGATACACTAGCCGGGTCACGTCATCTTGAAGATTCGACCAGGTAATTTTAATGCTCAAATTTAAAGTATTCAGCTGGGTAGCAAAATCTTAATTTCTTAAACAGGTCTAAGTATTGAAAAATTCAGGGCCTGTTTGATTTTCCATCTCAAAGGTAATTTACCTTGTCAATGGGTAATGATTATTTACCCAAGTAATTACAGCATCGCTCCCGATGCATATGTTGACAGCCAACCTTTTGAACACTAAAATAGAGGGCGGCTGCCAAATGAATGTCGGGCCCACTGTGATGTATGTGGCTTATCCACACCATTCATCCATTATGTCAGCTGAGTTTAGGGCATGAGCCCAAAAATGAGGCAGATCCAAAGCTCAAGTGGACCACACCACAGGAAACTGTGATGAATCGAATGCCTACCATTAAATACTTCTTCGGGCCCCCAGAGGTTTTGGATCAAGCTGATATGTTTATATGACAAATGATCATCAAAATGGGCCCGGTGAAAGAAACAGCCTTCAATGGTGGATGTTTTACGGACATTGTTTACTTTGATGTGGGCTGCTTGAGTATTGGATCTGCCTCTTTTTTCAGCTCGTGCCCCAAAATGTTTTGCCAAAACGGATGAACAGCATAGATATGCCAAATACATCATTGTGTGGCCCACAAATTTAAGTCAAGTTTTTTGGACTGGTTTTCAAAGCAGAAATACAACCTGATAATCAAACAAGCTAAAAAAGTAATTATTATCTATTTACAACGTATTTACGGTTGAGGTGAAAAATCAAAGGGGCCCTCAAAAGAAAAACAAGCTGCTGTAAATGGTGTTCTCAATGGTGCAGTGGTATCAACTCTGTCATTCGTCAGCAGGGCTTACTGTTCGAATCATCATGAAAGCAAACTATTCTTTAACAGTTGACTAGGCGCGCGACTCAGTTAAGTGATGCCAAGTTGACTGAGTTTCCAAATCAATTCAACAAGTCTTATTGAGTCCTGATCGAGTCAGGCTCACCAGTGAGTTTCCTAGAGACTCAGTGATGCGGACATCGGGCCCTTTAGGATTTATCAACGTAGGAGGCGAGTGACACCTATATCTTTATAGCTCGATGATGACGGGCCTGGATTATTCATGACGACTTGAGGAGCATTAAAGACCTTACACATGTAGTCTGAGACATTTGAAAAGACCCCACCTTCAGAAGACATGTGTGAGTTGCTTGGAGGAGATGATCGGACCGTTGGATCGTGATGATGATGTGATCGGACCATTGGTTCGTTGTGGCCCACTTTCATCACACCATCATTGGAGCCCATTGGACATCTTAGATTTGAGTTTATTTTATGCATTTTTTACTTATTGGAGTTTTTGGTTAGTGTACGCACGTTTTTTTCATGCAAATGTCTTTTTTTTTTAAATTTTGTTATTAGGGGTATTTTGGTAATTATGCTAATTCCGAATTTTATAAGGGTGTTGCCCTAAACCTTTTTCATTAGTTGTTGATTATTGAAAAGCAAGCCTCTTGGTTGCCTCTTTCCTCTCTCTCTCTCTCTTAGAACTTCATCTTCTTCTCCGATCTTTTCTTCTCTTTTCTTCTTGCGCCCCTCCAACTTCTTCAGGTAAACTTGTTATTTCCTCTTTCTCTATTTCTATTCTCTCATAACTTCTAGATCCTAGATTTGAGATTTTATCCAAAATCCTTATTTCTCAAATTCCAAAATCCCTAATCCGAGAAATCCCTCGATCCCTCGACTAGTGATTCACATTGGGTATTTGTATTAAGACTATGCAAGATCGAGAGGTTCCATCCCTCGCCGGATCCAACCTATGCATTATTTGAATTTCTTACTTCGTGGTTGTGATTATGGCCCGCTCCATTGCATGCCTCTTTTATGATTTTCTTAATTTATGATGATAGGTGATGAATTTTAGATTATTATTGCTATTTATTTCCGCTGGATTACATATGTTCATGAGCATGCATCACGATTAGGGCATCCTGCATCAAATTTGGTATAAGAGAATAGGCTTTGCATGGTTATGATTAGATCGAGTTATCAAATTAGGGTTTTGATTTTTAGGTCTATTTTTAAAAATTTCCAGATTTAGAAAGCTTCCAATTTTAGAAAGTTTCCTCATTTGGAGAATTTCTAGATTTAGAAAGTTTCCTAATTTGGGAAATTTTCAGATTTGAGTTGCATCATCTAGAATTAATTAGTGTCAGTTCATTATAGTTTCAATTCATCGCATTCATATTGTGAGTCACCCAGTCCATAGAGTCTCCCCGTAGGGAATGGAGTATAGGCGTTTAAGATCTTCAGGGCCATTAAGTGTTGTCGTGTGGCCGTCGAGACCCAATGGAAAGCCGAACTCCGATGAGTTGGCCTACTTTAATGGTCACATGGACCCACAAACATTCCTTGATTGGCTTGAAGACTTGGACTATTTTTTTTATTGGTATGATATGTCGAATTACCGTCGAGTGAGGTTTGCCAAGTGGAAATTGGAGGGCCCAGCCAAGTCGTTTTGGATAGATTTGGAGCGACGAATTGATAGAGTTGGGAGAGCTCCGATCTCACGATGGGACGAGATGAAAGAGCGTTTGAAAGAAAAATATCTTCCCATCTCTTATCGTCAAAAGCCCTTATAGCTCAGAAGAGAGTTGCCCCACCTTCCTGTCCAAACACAGAACCAATATGGTCCCCTCCTTGTAAAGTGGTCCAACCCATCATTAAGGAAATCTCGGCTTATGAACAATTGGAGTGTTTAACACCAATTATATTTCCTTGGAAGCGAGATAATACCTTGGTGAATGGCCAATTGGAAGAATCCAATCAGGTTGTTTATAAAGTGGAAGAGTACATGCCTAACGTCAGTAGTGAGGAAATGGAAGAAATTGAGGCATCGCTTATCATCGTTGAGAATGACGAAGTGTATGCTAGTGATGAAAAGGTAGAAGAAATTAAGACCGCACCATTTCCAGATGTCATGTGTGACTTAAGTGATGTAGAGTCTCAATCTAAGTCTCTTACCATAATACACACGAATGAATTTGACAAGGAGACTAGTGAGGATATGATGGTAGACACCCACATGACTTGTGATATCTCACCAGATGATTTATGGGATAAATTTTCACTCAAATGGGACATTCAGCATACAATCGATCTTATCCCTAGGTCGGTCCTATCAAGCTTTCTTCCATACCAGGTGAACTCCGCAGAAAATATAGAAATGCAGCATCAATTTGATAAACTTCTCGGGGAAGAATTCAATAAGTTTAGTTTGAGTTGGAGTTTTGTTTTGTGTGCCAAGCTTGCCCTTTTCACTTTAAAAAACGATGGCATATGGCGCACATGTGGGCATATCCTGGCCGTCCACAAAGCTTTAGTCAAGTCTCATGCCACCTTGCGACGTATTCACTTCATGGTGGATATGATGGCCAGTGTCCCTATCCCACATCTTGATGACATTTTGGACATAATAGCCGATGCCAAGATCTGCTCAAGACTTGGTATTAATAGTGTGTGTTCTCAAGTGTTGAGATACTTGAAAATCATCCTTGTTTATAATACTTATAATGAGAAATTATGTGTCACCCATGAGAAGTATCCTTTTGTTTCAGTTTTTCAAGTTCTAGGTCATATGATTGTTTATTTCGAGTCCGTTGCTTTTTCAGAGTCCTTTAGTTTCACCCATGTCTGTCACGCAAAGATCTTCAGAGTCGGCCGATGCATTTGCACGACACATTCATGAATTGCATACACATATTAGACAGCGGATCAATAAAAGCAATGATAGTTATAAATATTCAGCTGACTCTCATCATAGATTACAAGACTTTCAGGAAGGAGACTGTAATGGTGAGGATAAGGCCAGAGCGGTTCTCACAGGGTTCCTCTAAGAAATTACAAGCGCGTAGTGCTGGACCATTCAAGATATTGTAGAAAATTGGGTCCAACGAGTACCAGATCGACCTTCCACCTGAAATGGGCATTAATCCAACATTTAATGTGGAGGATCTAGTCCGTTCCCCTAATACTACCATTGATCCCTCGTCCCTTTCATGGCCTTTTTATGAGTTTTCTTCACAACCTACTCAACCCCTTCATCCACCCATTATTCGCAAACAAGAAATTGAGGAAATTGTGGATGAGGAAATAGTTTCCACGAGAGATGGAGGTTTCCAGAGATATCTTGTCAAATGGAAGAATAAATCACCGTCAGAATCTACATGGTTGACAGAAGCGGAGTTGCAGAGCGTTAATCCAGATTTACTAGTGTCACAAGAGTTTTAACTCGTCGGAGTCGAGTTCTACTCAGACGAAGAGAATGATGCGGACATTAGGCCCTTTAGGGTTTATCAGCGTAGGAGGCGAGTGACACCTATATCTTTATGGCTCAATGATGACGAGCCTGGATTGTTCGTGACGACTTGAGGAGCACTTGAAGACCTTACACATGTAGTCTGAGACATTTGAAAAGACCCCACCTTGGGAAGACATGTGTGAGTTGCTTGGAGGAGATGATCGGACCGTTAGATCGTGATGATGATGTGATCGGACCGTTGGTTTGTCGTGGCCCACTTTCATTACACCATCATTGGAGCCCATTGGACATCTTAGATTTGAGTTTATTTTATGCATTTTTTACTTATTTGAGTTTTGGGTTAGTGTGCTCACGTTTTTTTCATGCAAATGTCTTTTTTTTAAAATTTTGTTATTAGGGGTATTTTGGTAATTATGCTAATTCCGAATTTTATAAGGGTGTTACCCTAAACCTTTGTCATTAGTTGTTGATTATTGAAAAGCAAGCCTCTTGGTTGCCTCCTTCCTCTCTCTCTCTCTCTTGGAACTTCATCTTCTTCTCCGATCTTCTTCTTCTCTTTTCTTCTTGTGCCCCTCCAACCTCTTATAAGGTAAACTTGTTATTTCCTCTTTATCTATTTCTATTCTCTCATAACTTCTAGATCCTAGATTTGATTTTTTATCCAAAATCCCTATTTCTCAAATTCCAAAATCCCTAATCCGAGAAATCCCTCGATCCCTCGACTAGTGATTCACATTGGGTATTTGGATTAAAACCATGCAAGATCGGGAGGTTCCATCCCTCGTCGGATCCAACCTATGCACTATTTGAATTTCTTACTTCGTGGTTGTGATGATGGCCCGCTCCATTGCATGCCTCTTTTATGATTTTCTTAATTTATGATGATAGGTGATGAATTTTAGATTATTATTGCTATTTATTTCCGTTGGATTACATATGTTCATGAGCATGCATCACGATTAGGGCGTCCTGCATCACTCAGCTTGAAATCTTGTCGAGTTCTCGAAATTTCGTTGAGTCGACCTGACTCAGCTGAGTTTCAAATCGACCCACTGAGTTTTAGAACTCTGGCAGTTACAAGCCAAACATGGTGATAAATAGACAAATTGTACTTGTAATTACCTTCCTAGCATTCGTACTCTCGGTCTGGGCTCCAAATGTCAATTATGTTATTTCCAACTCGAACACGAAAGAAAAATAAACACATTTTGGGAGCTACTTCATTGTTATGAATGCTAGTCAACAACATCAATTTTTGCCATTTCCTCTTGTTTCAACTAACCGTTTGTAATTCAATTCACTAGTTGTACCCAAACACAGCCTAAATAGCAATCATAAAACGTAGTATTAATTTATTTGATTGGTGATTAATTAGTGTTGGCATGAATTCCATAATCATCATCTAAGCCTTATCCCAACTAATTGGGGTCGACTGGAATGAATCCTTTTCCACCATTCAAAACTCTATCAAGAGCCAACTTCAGTTAAGACCATAGGTCATCGAGTCTTTTATTACTACCTCCACCCACGTCCTCTTGGGCCTTCCTCTTGACCTTTTAGAGCCTTCAACGGATACCAACTCACTCCTAGCTGGCACAGTTCTTGGTCTCTATTGCACATGACCAAACCATGTAAAGACAACTTTCCCTCATCTTATTACCTATTGGTTCTATTCTTTAAGCTCTCTCGCATGCATTCATTTCTAACTATCCTTCCTCATCTTGCGGTGCATCCATCTCAACATCCTCATTTCAGCTACACATCCTATGAACATGTTGTTCCTTAACTGCCCAACATTTTGTCCCAAAAAGTTTCCCTTTCAGTTTGATTGGTACACATGATCACATAAAACTCCAGATCCACATCTCCATTTCTTCCACCCATCATGAATTCCATCGGAGGATAGAAAATGGCAGGCATGAACCTATTGGTATCTCTAAATGTGGGTGATGATGTTTTACTTCAACTGTATGTCTTGGAAGTACCTTTGATACACGCTCACACCGCTCCAGATCCTTCGAAAGCACTGCACCACCTAAGCCATAACTGGAAAAAAAAAAAAAGAAGCAAAAGGTGTCACAACAACATTGTCCTCCCAACCCAACAACACAAGATGATAAAAAATAAAAATAAAAAGTCCAAAAATATTGAAAAAAAAAAAAAAACAAAACAAAAGTAACTCACCGACTGTCATTTGCAAGCTCAATAGCCTCCTCTTCAGTCCTAAATGTTTTGACACATAAAACAGGTCCGAAAACCTCCTCTGTCCAAATTTGCATGGAGGTGTCAACATCTGTTATGATGGTCGGTTCGATAAAGAATCCTTTCTTCAAATGCTGCCATTCAACCACGAAGTGATTTGATCAGCACTGTATATTCAGTAGCAGAGTACTGAAGATGGATATCTTTTTTATCGACCATGTAGACAGTTTACCTGTGGGCGGGTACCTCCACATAGAATGGTTGCACCTTCGCTCTTTGCTTTTGAAATGAAGTTCATTACCTTCACATACTGTAACAAATGAGAGAATATTAGCTCAGTCCAGTCCAAAATAAGATCACAATGTATGATTTGCTATGTCTGAATTCCAAGATTCTCATGATAGCCAAGTGAATGGGAGATTGTTAATAAGAATGGAAAACAAAGTTTGGAAGGTATTATTGCTCGAAATGAAGGTTAGAAAAATCTTATTTACAAAACAAGCAATCCAATTTTATTTTTCAAGCTTCTCACTGGAAAAGGTAGATGATGTTATGCTTTGATCATTTGATTCACTTGTGGTAACAGATTTGAAAGATCCAGCATGAGAACAAGTTTGGAAGGTTAAGCATGAGTCTGGAAGGAGGATCTTGTTTAAGGCAACTGACAAGGATGGTCTTGAAAACCATGTCCATATATGACATGATGGTAAGTCCAGCTCATCAGCAAGTGTGCAATTTGTTGTTGAGAAGGATTCAGTGCATTGGGCTCATGGTTCTGTGATACAAACAACTGATCTGATGGCCCGCAACACAGATGGGGGATTCCTTGAAAATCTCCCAGGCTGGAAGGTTGCAACCTTGATTGTTGGACTGTATTATGCTGAATATGGACCATCATTCTAATTTTTCCCTGAAAGCCTATCTGCAGGTCATTAATGGAAGGGATAGTCAAATGGAAACTTTTCAAGGAACCCACACACCCCCCCCCCCCCCCCCCCCCGAAAAAAAAAAAAAAAAAAAAAACCCACAGAGGAGTCCATCAGAAGAACCGTTTAGATCACCAATACAGGATCCTACATGTAAAGAATTCTGCAAATCAGAAACTGGATAGCTGCTGAGTGTGCCCCTGTACTAGCTCCATCATAAACCATGCAACCGAAAGAATGTTTTACCAACATGACTGTGTAACATAATTTTCAGCAAAAATAAAAACAAAAGAGTCTGGATCATCTGTTGGCTCCAAACAGGGCCTCCCTGTTTGGAGCCTTTTCATTGGTCCACATAACACTGCATGACGTCAGTGTGATCAGGTTGCACTGAGGATGTGACTAGGTTGCAGACCTATGTGTTGATGTGGACCAATAAAAAGGCTCCAAATGGGGTTTCCCTGTTTGGCAGCCAACAGAGGATCCGGATTCAAACAAAAAGGGAAAGGCAAGAAAGTCTGATGGGAGTAATTTTGAGAGTAAACGCCACAACAGCTCAGGAAAAAAAAATGTAAGAGAGTTGATTGCCAAGATCTTTTTCTTTTTTTCTTTTCTTTTCTTTTTCTTTAGGAGAGTGAAATAATGTTAGTTTATTAAATATATGCTGAAAAAACAACAAGAATACAACCCAAACAACTTTCTTTACAAACAGTCCTAAAGATGCTAGACTCACAAAGAGATGGAACTTGCAAGCCCCTATAGTCAAAACATAGATACCACAAAATCCACATATATGTCCTGATTTGCAGCAGCCAATTCTAGAATCTCCCTCTTTGATTCCTTAACAATTTGATCATGTGGACTTTGTTTGTTGAGGAAGCATCTCCGATTTCATTACCGCCACGTGTTCCATACTACTGCTAGCAAAACAAGCCACCCCTGTTGCTTTCTTCTCTTTTGGTAATACACTTCCATGCCACGCCCAAGTAGATCAACCACCAACTGTGGACATAACCCATGAAACCTCGAAACATGATAAAAATGAGCCCAAATTTGTTGTACGCATGGGCAATGGATGAATATATGATCAACTGATTCGGCATCTTCCATGCATACATAACAGACATACGTTTGGGAGTATCATAGATAGTTTTCGGAGATTATCTATGGTTAAGATACGAATGTGACCAACTAGCCAAGGAGGCCACCTTAGGAGGCAGCCCATAGAACCAAAATGCGTGGAAGAATTCTTTCCTACTTGTTTCCCTAGGATCCAATAGCAGCTTATAGAACGATTTAACCGAGAATAAGCCCGAAGGTGAAACCTTCCACACCATAGAATCCTCCAGTGCCGGCATTGGGTGGAAGCTACAAAGCCGATTTAATAAAAGAGTGTAATCTGCCACTTCCTCATATGTTAGAGCTCTTCCACAAAGAGGCACCACACTCCAGATCCACCCACTAGTGAATAACATCTAGAGACTAAGATATTCTTTGAAAGTGACAGAGATGTCAAGAAAGGGAAATTGTGCTCCAAAGATCTGTCTCCGCACCATGCATTCTCCCAAAAATGGAGACGGTTCCCCTTGCCCAGGGAAAAAGCCAGTCCTTGCTTGAATAGTGGGCCAACCGAAACTATAGCTCTCCGTATTCCTGAAGCATTGTACTTGAATGCTACAACGTCCCTCCAAAGTTTCCCCTCTTCTGCACAGAACCTCCATTGCCATTTAGAAAGAAGTGCTGAGTGCATAGACTTCTTCCCATTTTAGCAAATGATTCCCGCAAATGATTCCAGCAAATGATTCCCATTTTAGCAAACGTCCCTCCAACACTTTGATTCCCGCTCCCCCCTCCACTACTGGCTTACATACCTCTTCCCATTTTAGCAAATGAAATTTCCGTTTATCTTCCACCCCTTGCTATAAGAAATCACTTTTTAACTTTTCCAATTTGTTCAAAACTGACTTTAGACATTTATATAGAAATATAAAATAGACGGGAATGTTTGAGAGGGCCGCTTTAATCACCATAATTCTACCAGCTAACGAGAGGCAACGAGTTTTCCATCTAGATAGCTTCTTTTCGAATACCTTGTTCTAGAGATGTTAGCCAATTTGCCTATACACAATGGAAGACCCAAATAGGTAGAGGGGAACGATCCAACTACACAACCAGATGTAGTCGCATACAATGAAAGCTCTTCTTTAGAAATCTCGATTCCACGCATCCCACTTTTGCTTACATTTCTATTCAATCCCAATACTTCTTGAAAGCAACCCAAACTTTTCCTTAGGTTATCCACCTTTGATATCTTTGCTCCACAAAATAGGATTGGGTCATCCGCCAAGATCAATTGTTCCCATGGAAATCATGAAACTTTTGTTTAATAGATTTAGGAAAAATTATTAGGAAAAATTATAGTCAAACTACTATATTTATGATATAATTATAGTTATCCACCTATTCATCATCTCATTACAGTTGTATCCTAAGCAGTGTTCGCAGTATTGGTATCGCGTTACGTTTCGCTCCCTTGGGATACAGATACATATCGTGTATCGCTAGGGATATATCGGTTGTATCGGGAAATGTATCGCACTTTTTGGGAAACATGGGGAAATTGATTGAATTGTTCAATGTAACTTCAGGGATTGTTAAAATGGACCTTAATACACACATTTAAATCATAATACGTAAAAGAAAAAAATTCCACATAATGGAGTTCCTTTGTAAAAGGATCCTAAGCTATACGCTGTCTGACTGAACTGATGCAACTATAGATGATGCAACTGACTGGGTATCCTCCAAATGCAATTTTGACTATCCTAGTTCAACGCAATGCAAGTTACTCTATATGGCTTAGATCTATATGAGAGACTCAACAAAACCTAGAAGATGGCTAACTAGACTCAACAAAATATTACCCCTTTGAAGAGTTCGTACGCGGTGCGCCCCTGCCCGGGGTTCGGGGCGGAGCACCCGAAAGCCCTACGATTTTTTTTAGGGAGGAGAAACTAGAAGAAAATCGAACAAAAAATTAGTTTTTTCCAAAAAATGGGGAAACTCTTGTGCGGCTGGAGGTATCGTCGATATTGTGCAATATTGGCCGATATCTCAGTCGATATCAATATATCGAATGATAATATCGATATCGGCCGATAATATTGTCGATACACAGGAACCAGTGAATTTTTTGTGTCTCCAGGGCAGTTTCGTATCGCTAACCTGTGATATCGATAATATCGGGCGATACTATCGATATTGCAAACACTGATCCTAAGAATTCTAAAATACTTTCCTTTATATACTTGGTCAAAGGAAATCATTTAAAAGAACAAAAGTACCCTTTTTTTAATATACTAGCTTATTGTTTTGTACATCCCTTTCGTTTCATTTATCTCTTGAAAGACGGATGGATGGGATGAACGAAGAAAGAGAAGGAATGAGATCCCTCCTCTTTTCATTGCTCTTTTTTGTTTTCTTTTCCCATCTCTTTTCTTCCGTTTTGCTCAAAACATCAGGTGATGGTGGGGAACCACTTTCAATAGGAGGCTGTTGGAGAACCACTTTCACTAGAATCTTATACATGAGGAAGTAGGGTTTCTCTTAGAGAACCACTTTCAATAGTCTTCCCCCTATGAACTTTGTAAGCCTTACATCATCAAAAGCCTGTTAACTTGCCTATACCATATGCCCCAAAGGGTGGGTGGGAACCACTGTCAACATTTACTTTAAGTTATTTATGTAAATAAGGAAGTACCCCTCATTTGGATTCAATAAAAAATACTAAAAAATAAAATTCCCAATAATAAAGATTTCAATTTTCCATTTCAAGGAGGTTTATGTAAATAAGGAAGTACCCCCCTGCGTAAAATGTTGACATTTACTTAAATGTTTTTATGTAAATAAGGTGTATAGTGCAGGTATACAGTGCAGGCAGGCATGCAGGTGAGCTAGGCAGACATGCAGACATGTAAGTGTGCAGTGCAGGCAAGTCACGTAAAGCAAAGGGGTTTTACACGGGTCGCGTAAACACGTCCTGCAGCCCTTTCTTCAATATTCCTTCTATGCGGTGCTTATTTGTCATTCTTCCTCTATTCCCGAGGATCACAACTCGTGCATTTGACTTGGGATGAAGGAGATTCACAAATCTTCTCTTCATGCCTCTGGAGTCTTCAAAAGAAAGCTCTAAAACTTCAGAAATTCCGAAATGAATGTAAATGAGGACCCATGGGGGGGTATTTATAGGCTTCCGGGGTAGATCTCGCGTAAAGCTACTATGCACTGACCAGACCCTCCCGCGTAAAGGCCTACCATTTTACGCAGGTCGCGTAAAAGGGGTGTTTCCTACACTTTTTCACTTTCTCTGTTCTTTCTCTTTTCCAAATCTTCTTTCTTCTTCGCTTCCATCTTTTTTCCTTCGCATTTTTCTATGCCTCAACAGATGCCCCCTCGATCCTCTTTGAGTGGGTTCTTAAAAAACCAAGCCGAAGTGGATCGACTTCTTCAAAAATAATGCAAAGGAAAGGTTCACTCAGCCAGCCTCTTACGCGACTCGCGTAAACACTCGAGCCAACCGCTTATATAAAGGCCTTACCTTTCTCATTTCTTCACTTTCGATTTTCTGCAATGAAGCTCTGTCAATGTCAAAACCCTTTACGTGACCCGTGTAAACATAGTTCCTTTTATGCGGCTCGCATAAACAATCTGCTAAAGGTGAAAGTTTGTTTAGTGCAAGAGTTCTATCAAATTTTCTTTAATGCTTCGCTTCTCCTTCTGAGGTACTTTTAATTGTCATTTTCAACACATGTTAATCTTGGAACTCCCGCTTATCTTGGGCTTGTTTTGATTCAAGTTTCGAAACTTTCAGAGCTTTTGTAGGTCACTTCTTGGATTCTTCCAAAGTCAGTGTTATTCTTTCATCATTGTTTCTTTTAGCGCCTTTCTAATGCTCGTGACTCCTCCATTGGCAGATAATCATGCCTCCAAAGAAGAAATCTGTTGAGGCTTTTACTTCATCTCGTCAAACAGGGAAGCAAAAGACTTCATCTTCTTCTTCTGCTTGCGAATTCTTTCGAAGTTTGCTAGAAAAGCTTGACCATTCTAAAGAATGGGTTTATCTGGCTGCTTTTGAAGAAGAAATCATTTCAGTTGCTCCCTCTTGGGCCTCGACTTGTCTCCTTGTATCACTGTTATCGCGGATTTAGTGGCTCAAGTCCGCAAATTGGAAGGAATGAAGGATAACTCTATTGAATTATCTACTTCGTTGTCTGTGAAAGATAAACAACACTTGCTAGAAGGTGTTGAACCAATCGTTGTAGAATCTCTTCTGGATAAGTGGAATTCCGTTCATAATGCCTTCTCATCTCTCCAGGATCATAAGGCCCGTCATAATTTCTTGTTCCGTGACGCTCAGACAATGGCTTTATCATATCCTCTGACCCTGGATGTTGCATGTCGTTCTGAGGAATTTAGCACCATTCTTGAAGAAACTTTAAATGACTTGGAAGTCAAAGTTGTCTTTCACAAAGATGCGGTTCACGAGGTTCAGAATCCCATCAAAGACTTGCCGAACATAGCTTCTCAGGAATTGGACGTAGAGACAAGAGTAGAGATGCTTAAGGAGCATTTCTCAACTCCTGCAGAACTAACTCAACGCCTTTAAGGCCTAAATAGTAAAAGCAGTAGTCGTAATGGTCAGGATGTCAGAAGCTCTTCCAGCTCTTAATCGCCTCCTTTGTTTTCTTTAGTGATGAGTCAGCATCGACTGGAGCTTCTTTTGATGCTAACGAACTTGCGACTTCTCTTCTCTTGGGAGGAGTCCAATTTTGTGCGCTTGATTTTAAAGCTAGCTTTAGAATTTCCTAGCATCCAAGAAATAGTTATTAATATTTCTTCTTTAGGCATGTTTAACTGTACTTGATCTTTGACTATATATTTCATGTATTTTGTGCTTTTTCTTTGGATGAAATAGACAGTATGCTTCTACGTCAAGGTTACTTCCCTTTTATTTTAGCGACTCTGCTTTGTGTCTTGCTGCATTTGTTGAATTCTTCTACCAGCTCACGGTTCAAAATTTAGGATGACGGCATCGATCACCTTTCCTTTAGCGAATATCCTGCTGTATAAGCTTATCTTAATTAGAAACGCACATTTAATTGTTGCCGATATTTTCAAGGATTATGTCCTTAACATCATGCAGAGATTGCCCCCAAGGATATTGCATCTCGCATATTGATATAAAGATTGATCTAGAATACCGGAGCCGTCGCATATCATAGAAATTGATCTAGGCACATAATGACCAGTGAGAAAGCTACTATTCCTTAATAATAATATATTCGAGCAATCTTCCATTATATCTCATAATGAGAAAAATATGATTCCCTTCGAGTATAGACTAGAATTCCTAAATAAGCTTTGACTTTCATGAATTAAATAGTTGGCCTCGGCGAATATACCCGATAGTAGGAATATAAGAAGTCGAATAACTGTAGTTGAGTCGGATTCAGACCAATATATAGCCAATGAGAAGTTGAAGAATCAGGCCGAATCAGACTAGGGCAAATGTCACCAATAATATCATTATAAGAAACCGAAGAACTGAAGTCGAATCAATATCAATATAAGAGTTCGAAGGACCAGAGTTGAATCAATATCAATATAAGAGGTTGAAGAACAGGAGTAGAATGAAACTTGGTCGAATATCGTCAATAATATAGCGAATAATTTCAAAGAATACTGCTCATAATGAGAATTCCATATAAAGCGAATAACGCTGAGTAATAGTAAAACTTGTATCGCCAATAATATATTAGAACTTTGTCGAATGAATGCTCGTAGACATTCCCTATTAATCTCAAGGCATTTCACAGTATCATAGTATATGCAATTCTCACAACATATATAATTGCAGAAGAATTCATAATTTGAACATGCTGTTATTGCATGTGAATTAATGCCATTACGATATTTGTTTGTTTTTAGCTTGCAACATTTTATGCTATGTTCCTTTTCTTTATGATGGGCGGAACTACCCTAGAGTTCTTTTAGTAGGCGCCTCTAATAGAAACACAGTTTAAGCTCGTAAGTATTGGAGCAACCATAGTTTTAGCTCGTAAGTAGTTGGAGCAACCACAGTTTTAGCTCCTAAGTAGTTGGAGAAATGGACTTATGCGTGATTGGCCCTCTTAGGGCGTTCTCCGCTGTCGGGGAATTCACACTCCGCCGATCCATCAAAGGGGCCTAATGAAACTATCGGGGTGGTGAACTCAAAGGTTTTACACACATGGTTGGCCCTCTTGAGGTGCTCATGGCTACCTTGGTACCAAGTTCATGGCTGTTAGTCCGACAATGAGGGGGAGACTCATGGCTCGACCTTCCTCATGCGTTACTACCAGAAACAAGCATATCAACCTAGGGGGGGGGGGGGGGGGGGGGGGGGGGGGGACCTACGCATGGTTGGCCATGATCAGTAGCGCGCACTGTAACACTCTTTTTCTTCGCCCCGACCATCAAGGTGCATTACCTGAGTGACAGAGACGGCAGGTCTTATGCGTGAGGTTGGCCCACAGAGCTCTCAATCGGCCCATAGGGTCTTTGTTTGCGTATCATCAGCGATTATCGTTTCATGATTGTAGGATTTTTCGCCTCGCTGGCCCTCTTGAGGCGCTCACCGCAACTTGCATATTTGCAGGATTTTGACCATAGTCTGCTGCCTGCACTGTCATAAAGTGTGATGAACTCTTTGATGGCTTGGTGAATGGAGTAATAGTGGTACGTTCACCGGGAGTATTACTGTATATGTTCTATTCCTGATCTGTTTTGATCTGCTGCTGAAAAAGCTCCACTGAAGTAAACCTTCGAATTGATAGATGGACCATTTCATGTACAGTCCAATTTGCCCCCAGCCTTGTATGTAATTGTGATAGGCCATTTGAGCATTATGACTATTCCTTTCTTGAAGGGTCAATACTTGACTTTCTTATAACAAATTGTTACTATCTGTACTTGACATGATTCCAGGCATTGTCGTGTTACTTAGACACTTTCATCAAGATCATCTAGCTTTGTTAGCCTTGTCATGGATTAACTCATGATCAGTCATTCTCCTTGATGCTACTTGCATTTCTATTGGCATAGTTATTGTAACTTCGCAAATTAGAGAATAATGAATAGCTCTTGCCACTATATTATAAGTCATCTAGTAAGCCCAAAAAGCTTCTTGTAGTTTCTTCAAGATTCTGACTATTATCTTATTGAAAGTCTCTGCCAATCTGTTTGCTTTCGGATAATAAGGCGTTGAGGAGTTCTTAATTCTAAACTTTCGACATAAAATTTTTCGTATCCTTGCTTTTGAATGGAGTGCTGTTGTTGGTAATCATTTTCTAAGGAACTCCTTGTTGATATATATATATATATATATATATATATATATATATATATATATATATATATTTGTCTATCAAATAAAATCTGCCACGTCTTTTCTTCAGGCGTTAAGCGGTGCGATGGCTTCCATAGATTTGGACCAAATAATTTGTTGCTGCTAAAGTATATCGGCGTCTACATGAAGCCAGATGATTAATAGAGCTGACAACACCTAGTCCCCATACTATGCAGAGTCATGATGAAACAGTCTGAAGCAAATCTTCTGGCGATACGTATATAACATCACCATATATCTAATATTCATAGCGTTGCTTGACGAATGATTTAACACAAGTTCTTGTTGGCTGGACGAGCTTCACTCTTTTCTGAATGGGCCTCTTCAGAGTGTGCACCGCTATCCGTATATTGGTCGGTGCATTTATCAGCGGTTATCGTGCCACAAAATTGATGCTTTCTACCATTGATGCTTTTTGCTTACACAATCAATACTCCTTTCCTTTTGGAAAACTAGTAATTCTCTTTAGCAGGATTAATAATTTTCTTTTGGAGAGTCGACGATTTCTGCCTTGGATAATTAGTGATAATTGTCCTTCATTCAATTTGGAGGACTGGAAATCATGAGAAGCTTTTTGCTCTTATTGAGATATCACTTCTTGAGTTACATGAAATTTGCATCTTTATCCCTCTTCTGCCCCCTTTTGATCGGGGAAATTCTTGGCTAAGGATTTTAACAATCAAAACACATCTCGTCTCTCTTTTTAAGGAATAATATTTCTTGTTGAATCACTCATTGATCCTTTTGAGTCAGCCACCAAGTAGTGATCATGTTTCTTGCACAATCTTGGAAGATGCCCCCAGCGTGCAAAGCCTCTTGCATTTTTTTTCATGGATAACGCTTGGGATTTGTATACTTCTGTCATGATTTAACCCTCTTTCTAATCGAGATGTAAGTACTATATAATTTGTTTGCGGGAGGTTTCCATCTGTCTTATCGATGACATTTCTATAGGAGGCCGCCTTTGCTGTCTCATATGCTTGGGAACAAAATAAGATTCTCTTTCTTGAATCAATCGCAATCATGTTTCGGTCAGGCTTTTCCCTATTGCACTTTGACTTTCTTCTTCAGCAAATTCATCATAATATCGTCTGAGAAATAATCCCATGTGCAACGTCAGGCGACTGATGACACCTTATAATATAGATTGAATGATATCTCTCTTACTGATAAAAGCTGAAGATCAATATTATTCGAAGACTGATCCAAACTTAAGATATAAACTGAAGAATAATTTCCTTCTAATATATATAAGCTGGAGGATAATCCTGCTCCATAATATAGGCCGGAGAATAATCTCACTTATGATATAGATTGAAGAATGATCCCACCTCGTGATATAGGCCAAGGAGCAATTCAGTTAACAATATAGACCGACAAATAACCCTTACCAAATGATGTAGGTTGAAGAATAATCCTGCCGCAAATATAAATTGAAGAAATAATTCATACTCATAGAATAATCCTAACTCACGACATGGACTGAAGAATAATTTTATGTCGGATACAAAGTGATGAATAGTTCCATACACGACACAAATGATTCCTTGTGCAATACGCAGTGCTTGAATGATTCCTTATAAGACATGTGATGACGAATGATTCCATATACGTAGAGTTGAATGATTCCTTTGATGATACGTAGTAATGAATGATTCCACATGCGTAGAGCTGAATGATTCCTTTCATGATACGTAGTAACAAATGATTCCATATACGTAGAGCTGAGTGATTCCATATACGCATAACTCGAGTCTTTCCACCTAGCATCTTTATAGGAGAATTTTTTTTTCCGCTTTCTGAAGAAAAAAAACAAAACTTTGTCATGGCATCTCGCATCTGCCCCCAAGTGCAAACAGATTCTAGGAATAGAGTTGTTGAATTCCGTCTGAAGGTCTCTTCCATCCAGTGTTCGCATTGTCGGTATCGCTACAAGTTTCGCTGGCTAGAGATAAAGATATAATATCGTTATCGCCGATAATATCGTCGATAACTGGAAATGTGGGGAAAATGGGGGAAACATGAGGAAAACTATGGAATTTTTCAGTGAAATTTCAGGAAATGCCTAAATACAAATATTTGCATATTCAAGAATAAAAAAATTACAAAAAAAATGCATTAAATAATAAGTTTTCTTTCAATGGGGCCCAAAAAGCATGCGTTGCCTTAGAAATCACTCCTATAGCAACCAAAAGTAACTCAGTGCGCAATCCAATTTCCAAAGGGATGGTCAACCACCACTATTTCTTATATAGTATGATACACTTAATAATTGGATCTGATTAATTTTTGGAATAATGCCCTAAAATGATATGGAAAAACAGAAGAACGGCATGGATACTTAATTCATACATCAAGGTGGGCCCCATTGTAACCCCACGATAAGCATCCTGGCGTAAAACAGCGCGGATTAGGTGGGACGCGGGTTGGCTGATGACGTGAACACCAGCAAGCAAGCTAGTGTCAAAGCTCTGTAGGTCCCACCGTAATGCATTTATTTTATCCACGCCATCCATCCATTCGTGTGGTCCACTTTAATTTTGGATCCACCTCTTTTTCAGTGACATATCCTAAAATAAGCTTGCAAAATGGATGAGTGGGGTGGATTTCTCAAAAACATCACTGTAGGCCCCACTTAAGCATCCCAGCGCAAAAAGAAATCCGCGTATGACACTTGATGCCGGTACCTAAAAGATTCATGAGTCAACTTTTTTGGGGGCCATCATGATTTATGTATTTTATCCACTCCGTCCATCCATTTTCATAGATAATTTTAGAGCTTGATCCCAAAGATGAAGCATATCCAGTGCTCAAGTGGACCACACCACAGCAAACATTGTAAATTGAGTGTCTACCATTGAAAAATTCTTAAGGGCCACTGGAAGTTTTGGAACCTCAAAGTTTGTGTTTTATGTTCATCCAGGTTGGTGTGATCTTATGAACAACTTGGATGCCATATAAACATTATTGTGGGCCCTAAGAAGGTTTCAATGGTAGGAATCATTGTCCCCTTGCTTTCTATGGTGTGGTCCACTCAAGCTTTGGATCTGCCTCTTTTTTGGGCTCATGACCTATAATGATCTCTCCAAATGGATGGACCGTGTGGATATTACACACACATCATGGTGGGGTCCACGGAACTTAGTGACGTCCACACTTGGTGGATCGCGTACACCAGCTCCCTAAAAACGGAAGCAGATTGCGTATTGAGCAACTTTGTACGCTGAGCGTACTAAGGAAACCCTGTGGGGCCCACCATGATTTATGTATTATATCCATTCCGTCCATCCATTTTACCAGATAATTATAGGCCTTGATCCCAAAAATGAAGAATATTCAAAGCTCAAGTGTACCACACCACAGAAAACAGTGTGAATTTAATGCCTACCGTTGAAAATAATCGGGGGCCACAGAAGTTTTGGATCAAGCTGATTTTTGTGTTTTCCCTTTATCCATGTCTTTGTGGTTTTATGAACAGGTTGGATGAAAAATAAACATCACTGTGGACCCTAGGAAGGTTTCAACGGTGGAATCCATTGTTTCTTGTCATAAGGTCCACTTTAGAGTTGGATATGCTTCAATTTTGGACTGAATCCCTAGAATGAGCTGGAAAAGGGGATGGACGGTGTGGATAAACCACATATATTTACGGTGGGCCCAACATAGTTTACTCAGTACGATGAAAGCGTACTGACTAACTTAAAACGGAATCGGATTTCCGTCAAAAGGCTTCGCAAAGCCATTTCGCAACAGAGAAGAGGGTTCCGGAAAGGAACCCTCAAAATCCCCAAAATCCCGATAAAAATTGCAAAAAATCTCTGATTTGTCGCAGATCTATCACCAAGATTTTGAAAATTTCTATCCATTGCAAGAAAAAAATGAAAAGGAAAGATTTTTTTCGCACTTACGGTGATCGATTGGCCCATTGATACTTCCAATCAACGGTCCTCTTCGAGATTGGCCCACCAGTACTTCTAGTCAGCGATCTTCTTCTACAAACTACAGGTACCGAAAATCTGATCTTTCCCTCTTTTTTCTCCTCTTTTTTTTTTTTTGAATATTTTGGGTATATCTACGCAGTCCCCCATTATCGGCACTTTTATCGCTGAAAAGGGGTTGGTGGCTACAGTTATCCCGTGCCAGGTAGGTTGGTACAGCGATTTCTCGCCGAAAAGTGAGCTTGGGACAAAAAAATCGATAATATCGCAAAAAAATCGGCGATATTAGGAAGCGAGACGAAATACTGGAGTTTCGGTGTCGCAACATTGGCGACACCGATATTATCGGAGATAATATCGACAATTCGTCGACAATGCAGACACTGCTTCCATCAATGATGGCCTGAATCTAATTTCTTCTTGCATTAGCTTAAATGGCGGTAGATGCAAACTTGTTATGCTCATTCTTTTGTGGCTACACAATCCTTTAGCTTGCGGCCTCTTCTTGCTTATAACGGCTATCACTTGGGGTAGTAGCCAGAGTCGCGTTGCAAATTATTATTGCTAACGCATCTTAAAGACTTTGCATTCTTTCACTCATATAGTCTATTTTGCGTTATCTCTGTCAGACATTCATTTGTTGAAGGTAGACTGGCTTGATTACTGCCCGTCGTATCGACTGTTGCTCCTTCGTTCCACATCTAGCTTACTACCATGGGAATGAATACACCATCATGTGAATGAGAATGAATCGTTACTCAACTCGGAATTGGCGCACTGCCGTTTCAGGGAACTATCCGACTCTGTTTTGATGCAAAAGTTTACGTTGGGCCGACTACCAATGGCATTACGGAAGAAGGCTCGAATAGCCTTCCATTTCTCCTTTTGTCCAGAAAGATTGTTGCGGAAGTGTTGCCTGTTGTAGTTGAGAATGCAGGGCATTCCTGTGAAGTGGAGCGAACCTCTGTTTCTCTTGAAAAGAGTAATGGAGACGGCTCCAATGCGGGATTCTTTTAAACGACTTTTTACGCAGTTGGTCTTCTTATTGCTCTCAGCAGCACAGGTCTTTTCACGAGAGAGGATCGAGTCTCCCTTATCCGGGACTTTCTCGTCGTCTCTTTGTCATTGACCTTTGCAGCCAAATGGTATAGCAGAGATTACTCTTGCGGTTGCTCGCAGTTGTACAGTTTGAGCCAATTTCAGGTTGACAGCCTTTAATAGTTTTCTCAATAGTACGTCACTTCATTTCCTTGCAAGCATAGATAAACAAACTGTTATTAATCATTTCAGTATTTCAAGTTGTATCTTATTTCAGAGATGAAGGGAGGAATGTTCCCGTTGAGAGTTGCCATTTTGGTGCTTTATCGTGCCTTTTCAACGACGAACATCTTCCAATTGTTCCAATGTTAGAATTAGAGTGCTAATATTCCAACCCAAGTGCTAATATCCCCAGCAGAGTTGCCATTTTGTTTACACAATAATATTGCCTTTGACTTATTTAGGGTTTTGCGAGATTGGAATATCTGCAATCTAATGAATAAAAAAAGGAAATAAACATGGAAGAATGCTCATCATCGAGAATTTTATTCACCATATAAGTTCTTATTGCATTCCTTGTTTACATCCCTTGATTCTGAAATAAAATACTCATTTGAAGATATTGAAGCTATGTAAGAGGTGAAAAGGAATTCGGGCACCATTTCGCCTCTTTTGGGGGTTCGCCAAAGTGGCAAAGAAGTCTTGTCATCTCTGTGGAATTCCGAAACCATATTCCCTTCATCTTGCATCAAGTCTTCAAGTTCATTCTGGAATCCTTCGAAGCTTGCTCTGGATTCCTTTGAACATGTCCTGGAATACGACACCAGCATGGCTTTGAACTTCATGGAAATGCTCTTGAGAATCCCTTTGCAAAGTTGAACAGACAACTAGCAGGTGCCTTTACGCGACCCATGTAAAGCACCTTTGCTTTACACTATTTAAGGCCTTAGAGTTAACAGTGTGTGCATGATGTAATCAATGTTGTCAAATCATAGACCCATTTGAATGAATACGCATTGAAAGGATGATATGATCATGTCTCTATGTATGTAGAGTCTACATAAAACCCTGAATTACCAATCCACTCATAGATCGACATAACTATCATGAATATTTTATTGGTCTTTGGTGTTTTAGCCTAATATTTCACCTTCACAGACACCTTTGCATTCTCGACTCTTAAGCTGATTGATTCTGAAAACGAATCAATCTTCTTCTTTCTTATCTGCATCCTTGCAAACCTCAACTCTTCATTGTTATTCGTATGAGGGTCAATAGTCTACACAGCCCCAATGCATTCTCCAATCTCTGTGAAGATGTTGTCCATCCGAAATTCCATCGGAATATTCTAGACTTGATACCAGTGCTCCTCCCAACCAAACACAGACCACTCTTCCCATTTCTAAATCCTTCTCACTGCGTCATCCTGGCACACTTTACAGGTTGAGAGCACTATATCCATGTGATCTTGAGAGCTTAGAGAGACCAAGAAAATGTTCTTCTGGAGACTCTTAACTACTATATCTTCTTCAATCCCTCTGCAATTTTGGATTAGCCTAGCCACCATTTCCTCCTACTTTAGACCTGATTTAACTGTAGCAACAAGACAATGGAAAAGTCTTCACAGAATCATCTAAGACCTTGTTGATATGCACTTCCGACCCTTCTTCTGTAAACACCCTCCATACCCATTTCCCTACTGAAAGGTCCCCTTTCTCAGGCACCTTAGCCCCCTACTTTGGGATGTTCATCACTATATCTTTGAAGGATCTTCCACCATCCACGTTTGATGATGCCAGCACCTGGCCCTGCAATGTTGACGTTGTTTCCCTAAAATTTATCACTCTCTTTTTCTTGTTGATTAACTTCCGTTGCTCCTTCCATCTCTCCCCTTCCATATTCTTATGCTCTAGCCCATAACATGCTCTGTGAAATCAAAGTTTAACGCCTCCAAAGCTCTCCCCATTCAGTAACTGAATCGCCTCTTCTAGCTTCATCTCGGAGCTCATCCGAACAAAGGCGAAGCCCCGGGAAGTTAGTAGAGTTTCTTTCTCAAGGTACAACAATCTGTCTATCCAAACACTCTCTCGAAGTTTATCGGCTGCCACCCTGCTGGAGAACTTTCGACAAATGAGGTCAGATATTCCGATAACCTTCGTACTCCCCTCGTTCCAAACCTTTGCTGGCCACCCTTTTAGTTGCGAACTATCTCCCGCTTTTCCTAGTGCTTCTTCTCCCCCCACGGTCACAACAAAGCGAACCTGCTTCCCCTTCCCTTCTGGTAGCGACTGTACCAGCTATGAACCCCCACCTGATTTTTCACGCCACACATTCATTCCCAGCACCTGATTTTTCATTCCCGGCACAAGATAATTTAACTTAAAAGAGACCTAAATATAGTTATCATAATGTGGAATCAACCCACAATAAAAGCAATTCGAATCACTAAATCTGGCAGTTCTTCGCAAATCAAGTAAGGTATGTAACTGAAAAATGCTTGACCTAGACTGAATTTAAGATACATGAAGATGCAGGTAAAATTGGAAACGTCTACGAAATTGAACTGCAGGATTTGCATCTATTGAGAACCTGCAATTATGGCTTAACTTGTATTCCACATGTAACTCCCAGGCTTAACTAGATCTTCATGTCCTCCCAATAAAGCATATAATTCTATTCTATTTTTCCCTAATTCTACTTTTCATCTTTTCTTGGCAACATGTAAATGAACGACTTACTAGAACAGTACAAAATAACAAAGTTCAGAGAAACAAGAAGGTAATGGCAAATGGAATCTAATTTTGTCAGCTAAATCTATCAAGTTTTTGGTTAGGGTTTTAGAGGGAATATAGGGAACTTAGCATGAGAAACAGGGATGAATGACTGCATGTAGTAACTATTTAAACAGATCAGATACCTGCCCTTCACTAACAACGGGGCCAAGCCTGCATCCTTCTTCCAATGGATCTGAAACTTTGATGTTTTTGGCCCAGCTAGCTAACTTCTCCTGGAATTCCTTTGCGATGTTTTCCTATAACATAATACACATCAGTGTTAACAGGAAAGGCTGGGAAAAGAAACAGAGAGAAGACAATTTTTCAGGAAGTGAATAATACAGAGAGGGCATGAGAGATATTCCAATCACCAATTTGAATCCTTATACTCCATACACACTATTGGCAGGCATCAAATGTTGGTCATACAAGGTTGGCAGGTTTCAAAAATCACATCAATTGAATGATCTCAACTCATACAATGCTGGTCATTTTTACTACAGACATCTATTTTACAAGCCATAGATGGCAGGCTTGACATCCTTCAAGGAATAGTTTCTTTAGAATGATGAGCAATCCCTGGTGGAGCCCCTTGAATAGATGTTTCAAGTTGATGATTAGACTTACTTATATCTGCTTGATTTTGCCTTGTCCATTTTTGCATCAGAATGCTTAGAAAATCCTACTAGCATGGCTGTTTCATTGCCAAGAGTAATCTAGAATGATTGGACAGTCAAGATTGATTTCTTAAGCCCACGATTTAGCTAGTTATATTAGAGAGAGAGAGAGAGAGAGAGAGAGAGAGAGAGAGAGAGAGAGACACCTTTGTTATGCCCACACGCACATACAAGGCATACTATCTATGCCACCATGTGCCAGCATGGCAGAAAGCTGCAATATCCAAGCCATATCCACAGTGACTAGAAACAGGTGTATATGCTGTAGCCCACATATAAAGCAGGTTTACTTGGTGGGTGAAACAGGTGGACAGGTTAGAAAGCTTTGGCAAAGTTTTTCTCAGCCATACGTTTGTTTCATAAAGTATGGCCCCCTTGACTAGTTCACTGATCTGATTGTGGAGCATCTAAATGGCGGTATCCTTTTGATGCATGGAGTGGATCTCAAACCTATGTGCAATGCTGACACCTGAATGGCATGTACATGAGCTGCATTTTACACTCAGCTCAGTGTGTGCGTGCGCGCGTGTTTGTCTGCTTGTTGATAGATATTTTTGTATGCATATGGATGTGTATATAAAAATAGGAAAAAAGTTGTGTTCCTATGGTATTGGTATCACCATAGCTAGTGGTGGTACTTTGCTGTTATGGGCCCCACTTTCATGTATGCATGATCCAACCCATCCATCATATGTGCACCTCCCAAAACTCAGGTGGCCACACCAAAAGCAACATGGTGGGCCCCATGTTAGATGTGCATCCCCTGAAAAGCCACACGCACGCACGCGCGTGCGCGTGCGCGCGCGCGCGCGCACACACACACACACACTTTGTTTATTAATTATCACTTAAGTTGAATGGAATGTGTTGTATTTTTATTATTAATTGTGTGGAGCTCATGCATTATATATTTAGTGCATTATAGGGATTCCTTTATGGAATCTCCTTATCACTTAAGTTGAATGGAATGTGTTGTATTTTTATTATTAATTGTGTGGAGCTCATGCATTATATATTTAGTGCATTATAGGGGTTCCTTTATGGAATCTCCCTTGTGGGTCCATGGGGAAAGAATGAAGTGGACACAGCCACACAACGTGTATCATGGCTGCGAGAGAGTTGTGGCAGCACGGCAAGTACCCTAAATTCCATAACCACTCCATCAGGATTGGACAACCTAAGATTAATTTCATGATTATCCTTTGTGACGCGAAACCAAGGATGAGTTGGAATGGATCAGTCTCTACCAAGCGCCAAGGTATTCAATATAACGGTAACAGTGGCTGTCACGGCCAGCCTTATGGCCATTACAATACAGGCCATGGGGAAGAAAATTTATCATCCCTGTATCGAACTGTTATGGGCCCGTATCAACCTGTGTAGTGGCTACCATCGTTACTGTTACATAAAATAACGGCTGTTACTTAGCCATTTTTTAATACCATGATCCCCACCATCAGGCATATTGTTGCCTATGCCCTTCAGCACAGCGGAACGTGAATGTTCACTTGTTTACAAGTACTTGTAATAGGGTCGATTAGAATGCCTTGGAGGATTGCATCAAGTCTCTTAACTGAGAGGCCCATCAAGATAGGATTGGATTGACTTAATCATGTGCTAGCTTTGATTAAATCCTTCGACTTGAGGTCATGGAAGGACTTCATGGTCCTAGTATTGGGCCTTGACACACTTTTTGAGGTTATATCAGTGGCCGAGATAGGGGTACTGCTGGGTGAATGCATTAGAATGCAGTTGAAGCCTTGGATGCTCCAACATGGGACCCAATTGTCTTCTCGGGACTAAGCTGTCGATAGATCTTGTGGATTGGACCATCCATCAAGTGTTTTATAGTTGGCCAGTTCTCTGAAATGTTTCCAAAAGTTTTCAACCTTTAGATCTTTTCATTTTACCATTAAAGTGTTTTATTCAAACTCAATGAACATTCGGCGGTTAGAACTTTGAGTGGCCACCTCTTGTGCTTACATGGGATTTTGGCCAAGGATGGACACCACACACAGTCATTAAGGATTTGGGTCAATTCAGGTACACAGATGAGCAAGATCATAGATTTGATGTAGGGCATACCGAAGTCTATAGGGGTAAGGACCAGCATATAGTGAAACTCCCTGAAAAGTTCCTCCAAGGACGTCCAAGGTAGAGAGAAGAAAAGATGAAGAAGAGAGGTCTCCTACTCATCCTCCCTTCTCCTCTCTCCTTCATCTCACGTGTAGTCCACCTAGTGGACTTCTCTCATTGTTCCACACATCCATAGCCCATAGTACGTTTGTGAAGGCTTTCAAGGCAATCCTCTATTGGAGATAGATCAAGGAGAGACCTTCTACATTGAAGGATTGGCATTGGATATCAACATGATTAGAAGACACAATGGTCTCGATCATTGGTTAGCATCTCTTGGAAATTTGATTTATCTAGATGGGAAGTAGATCCTTATCATCTAAATTGGTATTTGAAAAGTTTTATGCTTTCATCTTTCAAGAAATCCTAACACCTCCACACCAATCAATGGTGTGTGTCCCATCTCAAATTGTTTTGTCTGGCGTGGCTTGCCTAAGGTTGGATCGGCCTAATTTTGGATTAAGTCCCTACGTATGAAGATGCATCTTGTTAGAATGATCACATGTGTGACATGATAACACATGTGGACACATGTGACGTGATCACATGTGTGGTCATCTTGATTGGGTTCAATCTTTATGTATTAGGGGCATGTGTACATGAGCCTTTGGCTCTTTGGTAGTAGTTTTTTAACTATTAAGGGTATTCTTGTAATTTCACATTTTTTTAAATGAAAGCCCTAATATATAATAAAATAAGTGGTGGGACGTGTGGGGCTGCTTGAGCATCCCATTCTCTATCTCACGTTTTTCTCCTCCTTTTTTGTTCTTTTTTTCCTTTCTTTCTTTTTCTCCAAAACCAACATGGTATCAGAGCTATGTTGATCCATTTTTCTTCTTGATCTCTCACTTCTTTTTTCTTTTTCTTTTTTCATTCTCTCCAATGGGAAACCCTAACGTGTTTGGGTCTTGCCTAACCTTAATCTCTTCCGGTTGTTGTACCCCCACGTGATGGGCGGTGAATTCGTGTTTAATGAAGGTGTGTAAGGCCTGCTTTTGCATTCTACCAGCATTATGGGACAAAATGGGCCATCTTTCATCCAGTATACAATCTACGGTCAGTTTTGAAGCATGGAATCAAATTTGAAGGCTGAAAATTCAGAAGTTTCATGAAGCCCTCCTTTATTGTGTTGATCGCAACAAGTTGAAGATTGGAAGCAAGTAGATTTAGTAAGTCAGTTTCTTGAAGGATTTGTGTGCAAGAAAAACTATTTCTTATTATTTAGATGGATTCCCAAAATGATCCCAAGAGCAGTATTTTGTCCTCATCGGATTTGGTGCCTCTCCAAATAGCATCAACGAAATTGAATAGCACAAATTATCTACAGTGGGCCACATCTGTAGAACTTTTTCTGACTGGAAAGAGAAAAGTTAAATATTTGATTGTTTTGACATCGCCTAAACCTAATATATTGCGACAGACTAGGATGATTAGGTGGCAAAGGATGCCCAAATTAGGGCATTGTTGTGGAATAGCATGGAACCACATATCAGTACCAATGTAATTTTTCTCAAGACCGCCAAAGACGTCTGGGACACCCTGAAGGAGATGTATTCTGGTGAAAAAAACTTAATCCGTATTTATGAACTCCTACAAAATATATTCGCATTCCAGCAGGGAGATAAAAGTGTGGGAGAATATTATTCTGCCCTACGCGGCATGTGGGAAGAGTTGAATGTATACCAATCGCTTGTCAACAGATATTGAGGCTATGCTTAGGCAAAGGGAGAAATTTCCTGTTGCCAAATTCCTCTCTGGCCTTCGACCTGAGTTCAAGCCTGTGAAGTCCCAGATTCTCAAACGTAGTGAGATTCCCTCAGTGATAGAAGTGTTCGCCAGAGTTCAGAGGAAAATTGGCATTCTACTCGGAATTCCACCTCATCAAATCGTTCGGCTTTTATCTCTGCATCGGGCAAAGTTGATGAGGGAATTTGAAGTGCTCGCAGTCAAGGCAGTAGATTTGGAGGTGGCTATGGTCATAAGTCGTGGTGGCGGTAGTGGTCATGGTCGCAGTAATCGTCATTGCACTCATTGTGGCCTCAACAATCATAATGTTGACTCATGCTAGGATTTACGTGGGAAGCCTGCTGAGCTAATCAAATCAACTCACTGGAGGATAGTTCAGAAGGTTATGTATCCAATCCTGCCACTCCTGCTGAGCCGAGTACTTCAAGTGGCACAGTCACTATGTCCAAGGAAGAATATGCCAAGCTTCTAAGAAAAACCATTCCACTCATGCCCCTTCCTCCACTGCTACCCTTGCTCAGTCAGGTACATCTTGTCTTACATTTTCCGAGAGTACTCCATGGATTATTGATTCTGGTGCTTACGATCATATGACCGACAAGCATAATTTGCTATCCAAGTTAATCCAGTCTTCATCTATTTCATCTGTCACCCTGGCTGATGGTACTTCAACCAGTGTATCTAGTGAAGGCATTGTGTATCCTACATCAAATCTCTCCTTGTCTTTAGTTTTGTATATTCCCAAATTCCCATTGAGCCTATTATCTGTAAGTACACTAACCAAATCCCTAAATTGCTCAGTCAAATTTTATCCTCTTATTGTGAGTTTCAGTATCTAAAGACGAGGAGGATGATTGGTAGAGAGAATGAATCTAATGGACTCTACTATCTCAAGAGTGGAACAATCGAAGCTGGAGCCGCATTGCAAACTAGCATCTCTCCTCATCAATGGCATTCCAAGTTGGGGCACCCATATTTAACTAATTTAAAGAGTTGTCTCATCTGTCCTATTTGTCTAATTTAGAATGTGAAGCTGATGAGTTGAGCAAGCATCACAGAGTGTCTAGTGTCTTTCTATCCTGTGAAGATAAAGTTAGTGATAAACCATTTTATTTAATGCACTCGGATGTTTGGGGACCCATTCATTTCTCTAGTTTATCTAATTTTAAATATTTTGTCATCTTTGTAGATAATTGTTGTAGAATGACATGGTTATATTTGATGAAAGATCGTTCTAAGGTGTTTATGTGTTTTAAAGAATTTCGTGCACAAATCCAAACTCAATTTAATGCCTAAAGTGTGTGTTCTAAGATCGGATAATGCCAAGGAGTACACATCAAATCTTTCTCGCTCCTATCTCTTATCTCATGGCATCATTCATCAAACAACTTGTGTGCACACACCGCAGCAAAATGGAGTTGCAGAGCGTAAAAACCGTCATTTGTTTGAAGTAGCTAGGGCATTATTATTGGACATGAAGGTTCCAAAGAGTTTTTGGGGTGATGTCGTTTTAGCTGCATGTTATCTTATAAATCGGATGCCCTCGTCAGTATTATGAGGTAAAACTCCTTTTTCTGTCTTCTATCCCCAGTATCCTTCCTTTTCTCTTCCTCTTAAAATGTTTGGATGCGCATATTTTGTACATAATTTTTTATCATGTCTCTGATAAGTTTGAACCCAAAGTTGTAAAGTGTATGTTTTTTGGGTACTTAAATACTCAACGTAGCTACAAATGCTATAATCTTATCACCCTTAGAAGATGTGTCCATGGATGTCACCTTCTTTGAAAATACTCCATATTTCTCAGATAATAGGAAGACATTGCAACTTTCCAAAAACTACTCTACCACCCTTTCTATGGTGACGGACATAGATTTACCTAGAAAGCAAGCCACCGAGTCACATCCAAATCCACCACCGTTGCAGGTCTACTCTAGACGTTCCAAGAGAAGTACTAAAGTGCCAGTAATGTGCTTTCCGCCAATTCTACCAATCCATCTGAAGATCCTCCTCTTTAGCCTCCACCAGACTTGTTGAATGAAGTTGATCAACCTATTGTTATTCAAAAGGGTATATGTTCTTGTACTCTACATCCTATTTCCAATTTTGTTTCCTTAAATGGTCTATCACCTTCATTTTGGCAATTTTCTTTGTCCTTGTCGTCTGTGTCTAGTCCCTCAATCGTTTCAGGAGGCTCTTCATACTGTGGAAAATAGCTATGGAAGAAGAAATAGCTACGCTTCATCAAAATGAAACTTGGATTTTGGCTAAGTTACCTGCAGGGAAACGTACAGTAGGGTGCAGATGGGTATGTACGGTGAAGTACAAGTCTGATGGCATTGTGGATCGTTTCAAGGCCTAGTTGGTGGCAAAAGGTTATACTCAGACTTTTGGACTAGACTACTCTAAAACCTTCTCCCCGATGGCCAAGCTTCATTTAATTCGTGTGGTGATCTATTGCTACAAATTTAGACTAGCCCCTATATCACCTGGATGTGAAGAACGCGTTTCTTCATGATGATTTGCTTGAAGAAGTATACATGGAGCAACCGCCTGGCTTTGTTGCTCAAGGGGAGTCTAATAAAGTCTGCCGGCTAAGAAAATCAATTTACGGGTAAAAGCAGTCTCCATGCGTGTGGTTTGACAAATTTAGTAATGTGGTAACTAATTTTGGGATGAAACGCATTCAAGCTAATCACTCAGTCTTTGTAAGGCAGAGTGAGACTGGCACTCTAGTTCTTGTTGTTTACGTGGACGACATCATCATTACCGGAAGCGATGATAAAGGCATATCTGAGTTGATGAAATTCTTACAGTAACACTTCTGTGCAAAGGATTTAGGCTACCTTTAATATTTTCTGGGGATTGAGGTAACTTAGTCAAAATTGGGAATTAATTTATCGCAGAGGAAATATGTTATGGACTTGTTAGAAGAGAGGTCTACTAAGGCCTAAGCCAGTTAAAACTCCCATGGACACAAACTCTTAAGTTAAGTGTAGATGAAGGAGACCAGTTTGATGATTTAGGCAAATATCGCCAGTTGTTTCGTAAATTGATTTAATCATTATATGACCGGATATTACTTATCCAATCAGTGTAGTTAGTTTATGTAAGCCCCTCGTATATCTCATATGGAAGTTGTGTTCCGCATACTTAAATATTCGAAGGGCGCCCCAGGCCATGGAATTCTCTACAAGCGAAATGGACACCATAGAGTGGAAGGATTCTCTGATGTGGACTGGGTTGGATCTCCTTCAGATAAGCGATCCACCACAGGTTATCGTACCTTTGTAGGAGGTAATCTTGTCACCTGGAGAAGCAAGAAGCAACAAGTCGTTGCTCGTTCTAGTGCAGAAACAGAGTATAGAGCCATGGCCCATACCACATGTGAACATGTGTGGCTAAAGACGTTGATGTGTGAGTTAGGTTTTGTGGTTGATACTCCCATGAATTTTTATTGTGATGACCAAGCCGAGTCACATATCACCAATGATCCAGTTTATCATGAGAGGACCAAGCATATTGGAGTGGACTTCACTTCATCAGAGAGAAGGTCGTGAACAAGGAAACATCAACCCCATTCATTAAATCTGAAGATCAAGTTGCCGATATGTTCACAAAGACTTTTAAGTCAAGCTCATCTAGACAAATGTTTTGACAAGCTAGGCATTTATGATATATATATATATATATATATATATATATATATATATATATATATATATATATATGC
Organism: Liriodendron chinense; assembly: GCA_003013855.2. Classification (NCBI taxonomy): domain Eukaryota; kingdom Viridiplantae; phylum Streptophyta; class Magnoliopsida; order Magnoliales; family Magnoliaceae; genus Liriodendron; species Liriodendron chinense. Next base: position 779,937 of record ML058395.1, on the reverse strand, counting down.
TCTAGCTTGAGGGGGAGTGTTAGAATAATCACACGTGTGACGTGATCACATGTGTGGTCATCTTGATTGGGCTCAGTCTTTTATGCGTTGGGGGCATGTGTACATGAGCCTTTGGCTCTTTGGTAGTGGTTTTTTAACAATTGAGGGTATTCTTGTAATTTCAAATTTTTACGTGAAAGACCTAATATAATAAAACAAGTGGTGGGATATGTGGGGCGGCTTGAGCATTCCATTCTCTCTCTCATGTTTTTCTCCTTCTTCTTCTCTTCTTCTCTTTTTCCTTTCTTTCTTTTTCTCTAAAATCAATACATATGATGGGATGTGTTGGATGTCATGAATATGGTGCGTGGGGCACACAACACCTCAATACCAACAGTATCTATGCTAGCACCAATACCATGTGAGCGCATGCGTCTCTGTGTCGCATGCTCCAATGGTACCGGTACCACTGTAGCTTACAATTGTACTGGGCTGAGTGAGGCTCACGTGATGTATGAATGACATCCAATCTGTCCATCAGACCATCACCTCAATTTATCCCCAAGGTACAAAAATAAGCCTAATCCTAACTCAAGTGGGCCATAACACAGGAACAATTTGAAAGGGTACACCCAACCTTGATTTCCAACCAGGGGGGGGGGGGGGGGGGGGGGGGTGTATGTAATCCGGGCCACAGCCCACACACCTCGGTGGACCCCTAACTGAAAATACGGCCATTGTATTGTGGGCATCCACCCATCGTTCACCATGGTGAGCCGGCTTCCATGGAAAAATCTGACTTTCTATGGCCCACCTGATGACTGGATTAGCCTAATCTTTGGAACCCCCTGCAAAATAAAATCCAGCAAGCACCTAATGCACAGATGAATGTAACACAACACACGACATTTGACCCATTTTTAACCATTTCCACGACATGGTGACATTACCATGTGATTATTTGACACACAAACACACGTCCAACAGGTTGAACTACTAATTTACCACCCAACCAATGCGTAATTTCATCCTTTCACACGTGTGCGTCATCAAACCTGTCCAAAAGGTTGTCGCACTATAAGGATCACCTTGTGCAAAAATCAACCGAATCCACGCATCAGGTGAGCCATACATGTTTCTTTAATTTATATCAGAGGCTATCCATCATTTTTTATGTTTTGGGCTACTCAATGAGTGGATTGAGCTTTTTTTTTCCCCTTCAGGGATCCTCGTGGTGGGGCCAACCTACCAGATATGTTGGATATCACACATACATGACGCTGGTTAGACGGTGACATTAACCACAACATCCCTACTCTTTCCTCTTTCATTTCTTTGGTGGAGCCCACATTAAAACTGTCATCTGAGGCAGCCAAAGAATCCCTATTAAGGAATTTAAACGACAGTGAAAAAATATACATTCTTCTTCTTCTTCTTATTCTCTGCAACTCTGCCAAATGTCCCAAAGCACCCCACTGCTACCCTACTTTTGTCTCGTCAAACAGGTAGGTCAGCAGGACCCATTGCCATGTGTTGCAATCAAGTGCAGAATTAGCAATCCACATTCTCAAAGAGCAAAAGGAAACAACTCTGGCAGAACGTTATGGTAGATAAACAATCAATAAAAATCGTACACACGGCATACGTCAATCTCAAATTAAACCATACAGATCATGGGACCTAAATTAGATCGATTATAAACTAAAGATCACATTAATTTGATGTTCTAACTGCCTGATTGGTGGACGATAACTGGACTGCTTAAAGGAGAAGTGGTAAATGGTTCACATTCGACAAAAAAATGTTCATTAATCCAAGTTTAAGACCATTTAATTTGGTCAGATTTGAGGGTGATGACCCATCCACAGTGGGTCCCCATGATTTAGATGGTCTAATTTGACTAAATGTATACTATTACAATTTTTAAGTGCATTTGTATCAATAATCTCTCCTACAGTATCAAACAACTCCCAAATAAGGACTTTGCTCTCTTTTTAACACAAAATGGGCCGAGTCGGGGCAACTCGTTCCAATATGCAACGAATCTGACAGAGTTGGAACCGAGTCTGTGCTGAGTCACATTGAGTTGAGGGTAATTCATGTATTGGAGGGGCAACCTGGACCAGTTTCAGCCAAAATTGAGTCGTATTGGATGGCATTTTAAACCATGATAGTAGCACAAAACACAAGGGGAAGTGGAAGTGGATTCGGGTGCAGAAGAGCACCTGTTTCCAAATGTTAGCAAGCATAAACAGACTAGAAGCAAGAGAGAGCAACAACAGGTTCGGATGTGAGAAACAGGAAGCCTCTGCTCCAAACTGTTGCAAGTATGGACAGCTAAGAAGCGAGGCCAGAACGCAAGCCGATCTGGGGTTCGGAACCGGAACAACACCTTGGTAGAAGGTTTGTGCAATTAAGCAAGAATATAGTTTAAGGGTGCACCAAAGACCAGAGACGTATCCCATAACTGGAAGAGCATTGATCAAGGTTGAAGGGCCTAGAAAGAGGATGAGAACTCGATCAATCACTAATAGAATTATATAAATGTTTGTTCATTCCATACCTCTAGGGGCAACCATGGAGCACAAACCAAGCCAATTAGATAATCCAAACCCTTAGGTGTTGGGCATTTCCTTACAAATGTTTGCTTACAAGCCAAAGATCAGATGTTTAGCATCATCTAACCAAAATATGACTTTTGGAATCATAAGCAATCCATGCTTAAGGTCTATTCAATAGAAGTTTCAGTATGATGATTGGCCTTTTTTTTAATCTCTGCCTGATATGACGGTCCATTATCTATGCTATTGCTAGATTGGTTATGATAATTCAATCGGTGTGATTTTTACACCACTTGGCAACGTGCTATGGAAGAAATAGACAATCCAGATTGCTGATTGGCTGTACCTTGTGTCATTAAAAAGCTTTGGCAACATTGCTAACATTCCCATCAAGACAGGGACATTAGCATTTCCATACATGTGTGTATATACAGAGCTCCTTTAAGACATGCTGTTACAGTGACATGCCATCATTGAACCAACTTAATACATACAGATATCAAATTCCTTCCCACTAAAACTTTGTTAATGGTATCAACCCAACAACATACTGAGATGGGAAATACTACTACGGTGCTACTGACTTCAATTCAACTACCAAGCCATGATTTCCTAATCTTTGACATTAGCCCAATGGATTGCGTCTAGGAGGCCTGTTCTGGAGAGCAGTCTCCTTTCTTTCTTGAATATCAGTGTTTCGTGTATATTACTTGGGCAAGGGGTTAGTACTGGGTGGGACAGTGTTGGCACACGAGTGTTGTTTATGAGCTCAGGTAAAGGAGCCAACTACAAAACTTTTGCCAATCAACTTCAAAAGCCAACCCCTAACTGCTGTGAGAAAAGCTAAGATTATGATAATGGTGATGATGATGATGACACAAACATACACATATACAAACATTATGGCTTCATTTATAAAGGCTATTTAACCATTCAAACAAAAACAAAAAAACAAGGTTATTTCGTTTTCTCCGTTCTCTCGAGATACAGGAACTTATTTATCTACTAAATATTTTTATACTAAAGAAAAAGAGTTCCCCAAGACATGCTGTTCTATTATACCAAGCAACATGTGGCTAGAAGGTCATGTCCATCTTATTAAGGTATATGAAAATTGCTTCAACCTAGGGAAAACAAGTCTACGCTCATAAACATGGCACAGCCAGAAATTTTGAAAAAGAAAAGAAAAGAAAGAGAAACAAAGATCAAGATAATAACCAAAGCATCTAGGAACAAGTAACATAATGCAGAAATCATAAGAACATGTTCCCACATAAGATGACTATTTTTTTTTTCTATTGGCATATAGGACAACTAATAGAACAAACAGTAAAATAGTTCTTTTTTTTTTTTTTCTTTTTGATATTAAGCAGTGAGCTTGGACAGGGGAAATATGTTGAAATTCATAGCTGACCAGGCGATTTATACAATATGAGCTATGATGATCTGTTTGTCACTTACATGTACCAGAAGACGAGATGTTGCACTGCAGATTTGACCATTTGTCCAAAAGCATCCAAAAAGTGTCCATTCAGCAGCTATTCAAAACGAAAGAAATAAAATAAAATACCTAGTAAATTTTACTTGTACAGATAGTGAATTTGGGTTTCAAGTAGGTGGCCTGAAACAAGTGCATATCACTACACAAATATACATACATACATATATACATGTGGGTCATCATCTAGTGCAAACGTTTTCCCTATAATTATAGTGCAAATGAGTTATGTGAGCCCCAACGTGATGTGTTCATGACATACACTCAGACCATCACGCACAACATCCTTATTTGGTCATGGGCCCACAAATCAGGCCAATCCATGACTCAGGTGGGCCACACAAGCAGGAAAGTTGGGAGGGGGAGGGCGTGCCCTCTCAAGTGTTCCTTATGTTGTCGCCCACCTGGGTCATGAATTGGCATATTTTTGGGGCCATGGCCTAACACGAGAGCACGTGCATGATGGTCAGGATGGATGTCACGAACACGTCACGGTGGGGCTCACACAACTTGTTTGCACCACAATTGTAGTAAACATGTTTGCATTTTATCATTTTCTTATGTATGCTGTTCTGCTTTCATTTGCTTTGCGTAAAAGAAGCCCCGCACATGGCCCATCTTGCACTTAGTGACACAAAGTAGAGGCAACTCAGGTGCTGGTGAGAGGAACAACATTTTCAAACTATCAGCAACTAAAAAGCCCAGAGAGGTAGAGTTTAGTGCCACAAAAGCACCTGTTCGAAGAAGCAGATAAGAAGGTTCATGCAGCTAAGATCTTGTATAAAGTTAACCAGTGGGAATAGATAAGTGTATCTGCTAATTTCAACTCTTGAGATTCTGAGAAAGCTAACCTTTATCAAGCTCCACATCATCAAATACGAGGATTGGACTTTTTCCACCAAGCTCCAAAGAAATAGGCTGCCAAACACAAAGGCATCAACAAAAACACTAGAGAAAAAAAAATGGCTTGGATATTATTAGTTCATACAAGAACTATAAGTCTATAACAAATGCAAGAGATTTTGGACAGGCCATTAATCATCCAATAGCAAGTATTTTATAAGCATAAAATAAAATTCAATGCATAAATGAACCATGCACCTTCACGTGGAAAGAAAAAATCGAAAAGCATAATATAAACGTCTTACCAAAACATGCAGTATTTGGATAAAAATTATTCAACATACCTTGACTGATTGAGCTGCAGCACTCATGATTGTGCTGCCAGTTGCAGTACTTCCAGTAAATGCAATCTAATTGAGCCAATAAATTAGCAGTAAGTAGAAAACTCAGAGATAAACGACACCTAAATTTTATACAAGCAAACCAACATGATGAAACAGCAAGATCAGATGTATAGACTTGAGAATGCACAAAATGACTAAACAAGTCAAACAAACCTTGTCAACATGTGGATGAGATGCCAAAGGAGCACCGGCTTCTGAACCTAATCCAGTCACAATGTTTAAGACACCAGGTGGAAGTCCTACTTCTCTACACACTTCACCCAACTCCAAACAAGTCCTGAAAAAGAAAAAAAAAAAAAAAAAAAAAAATGACAAGTCATACATACTAAAAGGGCTAAAGGATTCAAAAATAATAATATAATAATAATAATAATTACCAAAGACTTACACGGATGCCACCTCAGAGGGCTTTAGTATAGCTGTACATCCAGCAGCCAATGCTGGAGCAACCTTCCATGTAGCCATCAAGAGTGGGTAGTTCCTTCAATGAAAAAATGAGCCATTTATTTTTTGAAACACTGCTGATGCAAGGGTTCAGTAGATTCCACAAATACCATCTATACAACAAGAAACATGGATGATCCTCTTTCCTATAAATTCTGTGGGGCATCAGATAGAAGTGCACACAAACTTCAAAGTGTAAAACCAAGAAATTGTTTACTAAGGCATTGACTTTTTCTTTTCCTTTTTCTTTAATTTGAGTTCCTAGAACGTGCTATGAACTTCAGAGATCAATTAAATTGCAGTCACAATTGGCAACAATAACAAAAATGATTTCTTAAAAAAAGGCTATTTGAATGCAACTACGAGTCTTAAGGAGGTTGAACACTAACTCTAGGTGTTAAACATGTTAGCCGCACAAAGCTTAGGACCATGGTTCAAAGTATCGGCTAATTCATAAAGTATCAAGCTTCCAAGATCCTAATACAATATTGGAAGTGAAATCAAGCCAAGTCTAAAATCACACTGAATAGGCCAATATGTTTCAGTCATGCTGAAAGGTAGATAGATGAATAAGGCCCATTGGGCCCAAGTCCATGTAATAGGGCCCATAGGCCCCATTCAAGTTTTTACTATTATAAATAATAATAGAGAGCTGGGGTTTCAATAGAACCTAAGCATCTCATGTTCAATCTCTCTCCTTTCTCTCTCTCTCTCTCTCTCGATGTTTCTCTCTTCCATCTTTCTTCTTCTTCTCATTGTAGCTTCTCACAGGCCCTCTAGATTAGCACAATGTAGCCGTTTAACATCGTCTTAGAGCCTCAGTGCTCCTAGGGTTTCTTCTTCTTCTTCTTATGTTTCTTCATCTTCTTCTTCTTTTTTTTCTTTTTCTTCTAGGGTTTCTTCTTCTTTTCCCTTCATTTTTTTGCTCCTAGGGTTTCTTCTTCTTCTTCTTCTTGTGTTTCTTCATCTTCATCTTCTTTTTCTTTTTCTTCTAGGGTTTCTTCTTATTTTCCCTTTTTTCCTTTTCCCTTCATTTTTTTGCTTATACTTCTTCAATTCTTTTTTTGAAAATTTTTCTAAAGGACTTACTGATTTTTGTGTTACCTTGACTAGGCTTTACAGGATTTCTCCTTTGAAGCAGATTTTTGTGTTGTCGTGGCTAGGTTGTTGGATTTTTTTCTGTTGAAGCAACTTTTTGTATTGCCTTGGCTAGGGTTTGCTAGATATTTCTTGTTGAAGCAAAATTTTTATGTTGTTTATGTTGCCTTAGCTAGAATTTGCTGGATTTTTTTTTCTGTTGAAGCAGATTTTTGTATTGCCTTGCCTAGAGTTTGCTGATTTTTTCTATTGGATGAGGTTTTTTTTTGTATTTTTTGTGTTCCCTTCCTAATCCTCAGTGGTTCCCCTCTTTCCTTCTTTTTTCTTTTTCTTCTTCTTTTGTAGTTCCTTTTTCCTTTTCTTCTTCTTCCAAATAACCCTATGAGTTTTATTCTTCTAATCTTTCTCAACGTGGTATTTCCCTTCCTAACTTTCTTTTCTTTCTTTCCCCTTTTCTCTTTCCTTCCCTACACAATAACAGCTTCTTATTAACCCTTTGCCCTTCACCCTTCATTCTTCTTACTGATTCTTTTTTCTATTTTGAGAGTCATGAGGTTGTTTTCTCACTAACTTGTTGTGATTAGTGATATGAGGTGGCTCGTGGCTGGAATTTTAGGGTTTTAAATTATGCATTGCTGAATTTGAAAGCCCTTTGTTGATCTGCTGAAGTTTTTGGTGATCTAGTTCATGTGTTGCTAGATTTGAAGCCTTTTTTATGTGCGGTTGAAGCCTTTAATGATTTTTCCGTTGTCTAGTTGAAGGTATTTGATTGGATTGCCTCTTACAGTATAACGTGTGCTCGCCTTTTCTCCACCTCCTCGACGACTTAACAACTTCTTCGTTCAAGCTCTCCTTGCCAAGATGTGTGATGTGACCAGTATTTATTCCAGGCAGTTGGCTTGACTTGTTTATATACCGGGTATTTTTTTTTTTTTAAGATTGAAAATATTATTAAGGAACCAAAGTGAACCAAAACAAAGAAAGGAAAAGAAGAAAAGAGCTCAACCAAAAACCTAGAGAAGCTATACAACTTGAAACCTTGCCTGAAAGGTTGTGAAATAGAAAGCAGAAAAGACTAACAGATTCAGGCTAGCTGATGAGAGATCAACATCCAATCTGTTGGGAAAAGAACAAACATCCAAAATTTGACGTTCGATAGGGCTAGGCCCGAGACTCTGGTAGGGGTAGATGAAACATTACAAAAACAACAGTTGTTTCTTTCGCGCCAAACTTCCCAAAGAGTCACCAATACTGCCAGCCGCCATGCTTTGGAAGAGCTTCTATTGGAGTTAAAAAAGTTTCAGCCGAAGAGGAAAGAGGAAATCGAGAGAGGCATAACCTAGAGAACATTGAACTTGAAGAGAATGGTTTATCAGATTTTGTAAGCGAAGGGGCAGTGGAGGAAAAGATGATTGATGGTTTCTACCGTCTCCACGTAAAGGATGCATATGTTAGGAAGGATGAGGCCCCTAGGCCAGAAGTTGCCTACCGTCAATGTTCTCTCCCTCGCATGAAGCCAGGTGAAAGCCGCAACCTTTGGGGGGGGGGGGGGGGGGGGGGGGGGGAGGCACTGTAGGACTGGGAGGGGAACCCAAACAACAGCAGAGAACTTCCTCTGACGAGAAGAGTTGGGGAAAGATGAGCAGACAAAGACAGGAGCTTTTTTCCTCGTTATCAGGGCTTTTTTCTTTGAAACCCCGGTCCACCCCTCTTCTTCTTCTATTGGCTCGTTGGGCGTGTTCTGAACAGCCGGTGTGTTCCCCAAAATTCCCCGGTAACCATCATAGAACTGGTGTTGTAGGCTTCTCCCTTTCTCTCGTTCTTGCCTCCCAACCTAAGGTTTTATCCAAGGTTCGAACCTGATCTCCGTCGTCAGAAGGGGATGGCGTGAATTCCATGATCCAAACCCCTCTGTCTCCCCCGTCGTGATTTGCCATCACTGAGCCCATGCCGTTGGGACCCTCTGGAACAATAATGTCACTAATTCTTTATTCCATCTGGAGCCATCGATCAAGTTTCGCACATTCTTTCTGCTAGTCTCTCTAGCAATCCGTTTGTTCTGTCGCCTGGAATATGTATCTCTTGTCGAGGATTTGTCGTTGTAGTATCCTTCTCTGAATTTTGAAGCCTTCGTCTTCTTCGTGGAATGCCAACCCATTGTCTTTCTCAAGAATACTGCATCGAGAAGCACATTGTCTAGCACATCCTAATTAAATTATAGTTCATAGTTGTTGCTTATGGCCATCCATCTCTAAGGTACCAGGTAGTTGTCCTAAACCTGTTTATACACTGAACAGTTGGTTCGGGCCTAGGTGACTATCCCAACCTTGGCTCAAACTAGTGATTGTACTAGGCTTGTTTACTCTAACCAATTGGCTCAAACTCATTGTTTATATTGGACAGTTGATCCATTCTTATTTGTTCAGAGTAGTTGCCCAGACTTATGATTGTGTTGGCTAGTTGGCTTGGCCCAGCTTTGGCAGAGAAGGATAGTTGATCCAAACTCGTTGTTTATATTGGACAGTTGATCCATTCTTATTTGTTCTGGATAGTTGTTCAGACTAATGATTGTGTTGGGCAATTAACCCAACCATGGTTGAGCTAAATAGTTGATCTAAACTCGTTCATGCCGGATGGTTGTTTCGATGGCTCACATCACTAAAGTTGCAAAAGTGCTTGTTCGCCTGAAGGTATTGGTGGTCTGATCGCCTCCACTTCTCATCTGCTTGTTCACCTCTCCTCATAGCCAGCGCTACTCATCTCCACAGACACGCCACTTTTTTATTTTTTCCTTTTACGAAATCTTTTACGTGCCTCTCCAAATTCAATTTCCTCTTTTCAGATCACCTTGAGTTTGAGGGGGGGTGTTAGAGAAGAATTTATTTCTTTCTTAAGTTTGATTAGAGAAGAATTTCTTTCTTTCTTAGGCTTGATTATGTTACCCCTTGTTCCAAGTTGGGCCTCATTAGGATGCTCCAACTTGAGGGAAAGTGTTGAACAGTTGATAGATGAATAAGGCCCATTGGGCCCAAGTCCATGTAATAAGGCCCATAGGCCTCTATTATAAATAAGAGTAGAGGGTCAATAGACACATCTCTCTCTCTCTCTCTCTCTCTCTCTCTCTCTCTCTCTCTCTCTCTCTCTCTCTCTCTCTCTCATCTTTCTTCTTCTCATTGTAGCTTCTCATAGGCCCTCAAGATTAGCACAATATAGCCGTTTAACAAGTCAATACTTGTCAACCATATCAGTCATGAATCCTTGCATTTAAAACTAATCTCCCAAAATCACATCCCAACATAGCATTTATGTAAATATAATTAAACAGTTTATGCATGCAACCAGCGAATCTCACATTGAAGTTATATCCAAGATTTTGGGGGTACTTGGAGTCTTCACTTGGCAAAGGAAGCGCGTAAACAAATTGTTAGAAAAGTCACATTATGTTACATTGTATTCAGTACTCCTATGGAGCATCATATGCCTATATTTATCTTTTGTAACTATTATTATCTCCATGTAACTGTTCTTATCTCTCCATGCTTGTAAATAAGAGACTAAGGATCTCAAACTCTCTCATTGTTCCTCTCACGGTTTCTCATTTCTTATATAATACCATAAATTTAACACAAGTAATGGAAATTTCAATGCGGAGGCTGAAACAAGATGTAGATTAGATTTAGTTGCACACTAATAGGCAATCTGCATCAGGGTATTTTGCATTTATTGAAAGTAACAGAGGCACTAATCAAAGAAACATAGAGCCAGTTGTTTCCACATATTACTATGGCTCATGGTCATGTAAGTTGCTGTAGTTGAGGAACCTTCAGCCTTTGGTGTTGGGAGTCAAGAATTGGACTATAAAAAATGAATGGTTAAAAAAATGATCATTCTCCCACATTTGCCATGCACCTGTGGCCATGCAGCTAACACTCAAGCATGGATAGAAGGTAGAGCAAATATCATAAAATGCTCTTCTATACAGACGCATGTTACAATAAAAATGCAAATCAGCGTAATCTTATTTGATTAAAAAAATAAAAGTTGAAGAGCAGTTCCTGGAAAAAGAAACATCATATACCAGGGAGTAATCAAGCCTACAACTCCAAGTGGTTCCTTAAGAACATGACTTTTGAATGTTTGCAGAGGAACAGAGATAGGAGCCTTTTGCTTCCCATCTAAAGCCTCTGCAAGATCTGCATAGTACTCGAAACATCCAGCAACATCATCCTGGATGACATGTACAATCAGATAAGAAAACACATGCTGCTAGTGAAGCAGTTTCACCAAAGAATATTCGAAAAGTGTCAAATGCATACCATGTCCCATTCTGTTTCATCTAGTGGTTTCCCAGAATCAAGTGCTTCTAGCTTGGCCAACTCAGATTTTCTCTCCATTATCTGATAGTGACAGCAAATAAAATGCAGTCAAAATAGCATAAACTAGGTCCTAAAAAAAAAAGGCAGAAACCATCAACTTCTCAAAGGACAGCATGAAAAAAATAATGATCTGCAACAATAAAATCTCATGATTTTCATGACTCCGATTTTCTTAGCTGACATGGAAAGTGATTCATGTACTCTCCTAAGCATATCTCCAATACCACATATGGACCCAAATGATCGCATGTGTGGGTCCTATGATTACACAAGTGATGGATTTAGTATTAATTTTGTTTATTTTAAGTTTTACATCTCTTTAAATAATTTGAGTTCACCAAGATTGTCATTGTGAAATAACCATAAGGGCATTCTGGTCATAAAGCAAGCATCTTCTCCCCAATTGTACATGTTGAACCTTTTAGATCTACACCCAAAGTTATGCAGGGGCATGCGATGACCTAACCCTAGATGCATGAATATTCAGTTGGAAGATATTCAAATAATAAAATTACGAAACTAACTACTTTCAATCAGGGGAAACTAACAAATCTCAACACAGAGATGAGATCCATCCGTTCGAATCATGCCCCTTAGCAAAAAAACTCATGTAAAACCGTAAAATAGGGAGGATCTAGGAATATGAGAATATTCCAGATCTAGCATAGACCAGTTCACAGTCAAGTTTGGATCCAGCTCTCATGGCTGGGCATCCCTCTTTTCGATCGTACCAAAAGGGGGGGGGGGGGGAGGATTCAAAAAAGGACGAAGGATATCGAAAAACAATGGGTTGACATGACGCACGAATTATGAATCAAAACAATCTTAGCTTTCCTCGCACCTTGAAGAATAAAAGAAGAGAAAACAAGAACTCCGGATGGAATCCTCAACACCCCAAGGGTCAATTCTGAAACCCTAATCTCTTAGAAGAAAAAAGAAAAAGCACTCGTTTTTTTATTCATTCAATAATCACGGATTAGGGTTTCTCACAAAGTATATATAAGCTACGAAAATAAAAAGTGCACCAAAGTGCCTGAAAACCAAAAAAATAACATAAAACGCATAAAATAAACAACGACATTAAAACGCCTAGAAACAAGAAAATAAACAGAAAAGCGCCTAAAAGTAAATCCGCTCCACGGTCTACCGGTCATGATGCTCCTGCTCGATCCTGCAGCTCGCATACTCGTAAATCGTCAGAAAATGGGTAAAATGGGCCTGGCGTCCATCCACATCAGCTCGTCTACTCCAACACTCGATCTGCGACGTCGCCTCCTCTGGTACACTCTAAAGGGTGCACCACTGATGTCCTCATCACAAAGGACCACATGAACCCCTTTAAAACCACTACATCGTACATATACACAAACCAAACCATTAAATTTACATTCAATCATCCTCTCCCCAATTTTACATGTTACACCTTTTAAATCTATACCCCAGGGCCACATGAGCCCCTTTAAAACCACTACATCCTACATATAGAAATCCAAACCATTAAATTTACATTCCTTAATGCCAAACCATAATGTAAACCAAGGCATCACATAACGGTAACAGCTGGGTATCAGCTAGCTGGCTAATATGGTGTGGTTTTTAGTTCCTTCTGCAGAATGTGAGGATCCCAAATATGTTCTCTTTTTTTGGTTTTAGACATGTATTTGATGGTGTAACAGGCCATTCTTTGGTAAGAAAGATGTATGTTGACCAATATCAATTTGACCTACTGAAAGTCAACCTAATAGGCCCTAATTGAACACAAATCAAGCATGATTTGGTGGATTAGGGCCCGTTACATATAAATACAACATAAAAAAGGATGGAAAGGGGAAAAAAAAAGTGATTTGTTACCCCTTCTTCCGATATTTCCCAAAATGGTCCATTCCGCTTCGGTTCATCAAATCCCACTCAAATTGTGTTTTGGTCCTAAAAATAGCCTAGATGGATTACTCAAATTGTGTTTTGGTACTAAAAAATAGCCTAGACCTAGGTTAAAATTAGTTTTGAAGCTTCCTTCATGGTTGAAATGAATAAAGAAGCAGAAAATGAGACAAAAATATGGGTCATTTATGATTGTAGCGGCTTATAATGGCTACATTGGCCCCGTAATGGTGCCAATACAAAACTTACCAGCACAAATTGGCCGATACAAGGCAATATAGCCCATTTTCTTCATAACGGACTGATTCACTCCCGTATCGCATCATGGGGCCGATACGGCCATAACGGTAACTGTTTCTTTAGTACCATGCCATAAATGCTTAAATCTAGCCTCAATCTTCAATGTACACCTAAATTTTTCAAGCTATAACCCTAAACAATAATTTTAAATTTAAAATAAATAAATAAATAAATAAAACCTTCTACAGCCCTAAATCTCATGGTATGATCATAAGACCTTTAGATCTTCAAGACCAAACCTAACTGTAAATTTTGGTTCTAGGCTTTCTAGCCAAAAATCCTTAAACTCTTAGATATACCCCTCCACACAAAAATATCCAGCCCAACCAGCATTAAGAATTCTCAACAGCACCACCTCCTCACCTTAGATCTAAAGCGATACACCAAATCGGCTCACATACAACCCATATTTTAACTGTAGGAACTGCCGAAACCCTTAGATCTGTCATCCCAAACAAAATCCATCCCTTTTCTCAAGCCCATATTAACCTTTGGAGCCCAGACGTTCAGCCCATAGCCTGTTTAAACCTGCTCATGCTTCATATTGAGGTGCCATTGAGAGGAAGATATTCATTCATATGCTTCGAATGATTATTGCTAGTTGGATTCCCAACCTTATTGTGACGAAAACTATTCATCTTCTATTCCTACCCATATTACGATAAGTATGAGAGTAACTCATCATAATGACACGATTCTTACACCATTATTAACACGTCTTTTCACCAATGAATTAAAAAAACTGAAAAATAGAGAGAGAGAGAGAGAGAGAGAGAGAGAGAGAGAGAGAGAGAGAGAGAGAGAGAGAGCTCTGCTACACAAGAACACATTGTCTGAAGATTAAGTTCCTTTTCTTGTAATTTGAGATTCCTAAACAATTGCCCTCCCATGTCAAAGTGTCTGATCACATTTGCAACAAAGTCACATATCTACATGTGGCCTGATCATAAATCCTAGGCACTAGGGTTTATGACCTTTATGTTGTGATCATGAAGTTCATCATGGAAAATCATTGAGGAATTGATATTTAATCTTCGGTTCAAATTTATCAAATGTGAGGATAGTTGGTCTTGAGGATTTGAAAGGAGAAATGAAGAAGAAAAAGGAGTTGGGGAGAGAGAGAGAGAGAGAGAGAGAGAGAGGACAGAATACGAGAGAAGCTTTCGTGTGTTAGAGGCAATACCATACATACACAAAAAAAAAGGACATACATATATATACACACTACTCTTCCTATAAGGATAACATAAATGCCAAAGAGAATGGAGTAGCCAAATGGAAACAATGTTGCATTATGGAGTCTCTTGTAGTGCAAGTACTATTATTTATATACTTAGGAAGCAAAAGGCAGTAGGAATCTATGTGTAACATGTCGTGTTGGACACAACATTGGTAACAAATACTCGCACAAAATTGGTAACAAATACTCGCACAAAATTGGTAACAAAATACTCTAGGATACTTTTAGAGCATGTTTTAACAGAACCCTGTTTATATTTACACAGTGTGGAGGGAAGTAGCAATGGATTTGGGTGCAAGAGCGGAGAAGCTATGTTTCAGAATGTTAGCAAGTTGTTTGAATGAGATATTGGAGCAGGAGAAGGGATTTGAACCATGCTTTAAAGGAGGAGTGGCACCTGGATGTGCCACTAAGAATTCCTACCGTGTTAGATCCAGAATGCCTGAAAATCTGACAATTTTCTTCTGTTCTCATCATAATATGCATTTGTGTACTCTAAAACTTGTAAAGAAAAAAAAAATCATTAAAGTTAGCATGTTAGAAAGACTAAAAAAACACAACTTTTTTTTTGCAATATCAACAGTTAATACTTAATAGAATGGATTTTATGGGACTACAGTTTTAAGCTTTGTAGTTTTGCAATGGGTGTGCCCTTGTTTTGTAGGAATATTGTAAGTGTTTTTGTATTAGTGCCATCTTCTTTGAACCTCCCTCTTTGTACCTTTTCTTTTCTCTAATGAATGAAATTTACTTAACTTCCAAAAGAAAAGTTAACAGAATGGGTTAAATGTTTCCTCGTAAAACTAAAAATGAATAGCCAGTCACCAATTGTACCCGCATCCATTATCCTAGATTTTTGAAAAATGAAGGGTCATTATGACATAGGACGGCCTAATCTAACATGCATGCATGAGAAAATATGTAGATTTAGCGGAATAAAGTAAACAAATCAAGTAAACATCCACCTTTCATCATCATAAATCAGAAAATCACAAGGGAAACATGCAATAGACGGGCCATTATCACAAATCACGAAATACTTGGTTTAAATCATGCGTGGATTGGATCCGGCGAGGGATGGGACCTCCCGATCTTGCATGGTTTCATCCAAACAGCCCATAGGATTCACTAGTCCAGGAAATCAAAGGATTTCTGGATTAGAGAATCTGAAAATCTAAGAAAAGTAGTGTATGATCAAGTTTCAAGATTATAGGATGTTGGAGAGGTGAAAGGAAAGGTTAGAAAAAAGAGGAAGACGAGGTCACGGGAAAAATACCCAAGGAGAAGATGATTTGGAAGAAAGAAGAAGAAATAAAAAGAACGAAGATGAGAAGAGATCCACCAGAGAGAAGAGGGAGATGAGCCACCAAAAGCTTTCAATTTTCATAAACGATAGCATAAAACCATAGGTTTAGGGCTTAGCCCCTTTTATAAATCCGTAACTAAATAATTACTAAACTACCCCTAAAACTAGAGAGATTCATCTCTCAAAAGTTTCTAAAAACAAAAAACAAAAAAGCGGACGATCGATTGATCGCCCAGGGTGGGCAATCGATCGATCGGCCAAGCGATTGATCGATCACTCGATCAATCGACGATACACGAACGCTGGCCTTGAACTCCAGCTTGTATGCTCCAAATCTTCACTTGGTTCCTCTTACACATGTCCTCCCAATGTGGGGTCTTCTTAAGCGTTCCAAACCACATGTGTAAGGTCTTCGATGCTCCTCATGTCATCACGAATGATCTAGGCCCGTCGTCAATCCAAAGAGATGCAAGCGTCGCTCGCCTCCTACACTGATAAACACTAAAGGCTTGATGTCCGCATGATTCTCCTCGTCTGAGAAGAGCTCGACTCCGGCGAGATAAAGCTCTGGTGCCTCTCCAACAAATCTGGACCAAGTCATTGTAAATCTGCTTCCGTAAGCCATGTACAATCAGATGCTGGTCTGTTCTTCCATTAAACAAGGTATCATTGGAAGCCTCCATCTCGAGTGGATACGATCTCTTCATCCACAATTCCTATAATTTCTTCTTTTTGCTCAACTAAGGCTGAGATGGGTGGAACGGGCTGTGAAGAAAACTAAGAATATGGCCATGAATGGAGAGAATAGTCTATGAAAGGATTCGGACAAAGGACTAGCTCTTCCACATTGATTATTGGATTAATCCCCATGTCAGGTGGAAGGTCCATCCGGTATGCATTGGATTCAATTTTCCGCAATACTTTGAATGGTCCAGCACTGCGAGCTTGTAATTTTCTGGCGGCACCCTGAGGAAACCACT
The DNA here is from genome assembly GCA_003013855.2 of Liriodendron chinense. Taxonomy (NCBI): domain Eukaryota; kingdom Viridiplantae; phylum Streptophyta; class Magnoliopsida; order Magnoliales; family Magnoliaceae; genus Liriodendron; species Liriodendron chinense. The sequence goes on along the minus strand of ML058395.1, from coordinate 763,027 downwards.
CTGGCCTTATCTGTACCATTACATAATCTCTCTCATGGAATTCATGTACCTTACGATATAAGTCAGTCGAATGTTTGTAACTCTCATTGCTTACATTTATCCGCTTTCTAATGTATGAATGCAAATCATGAATGTGACGGGCAAATGCATCGGCTGACTTTGAAGATCTCTAGTAAACAAACATGAATGAAACTAAAGGACGCTCTGGTAAAGCAATGGACTCGAAATAAACAACCCTATGGAAATAAACGACATATGATCTAGAACTTGGGAAACTGTAACAAAAGGACACTTCTCATGGGTGGCACATAACTTATCTTTCTTTAGAATTCCACGGGTCCGCTCTAACTGATAGAGGTGTTGATCCTCATACGTGTTATAAACAAAGATGATATTTAGGTATCCCAACACTTGAGAACACACACTTTTGATACCTAGTCTTGAATAAATCTTGGCATTGGCCATTATTTTCCACATCTCATCAAGACGTGGGATAAGGACTTTGGCCATTACATCCACCATAACATAAATACGCAGCAAAATGAACCAACATTGACCAAAATTTTGTGGACGGCCAGGATGTGCCCACATGTACGCCACATGCCATTGTTCTTGAAAGTGAAAAGGGCAGGCATGGCACACAGAACAAAACTCCAACTCAAACTTTCCTGATTGAATTCTTCCTTGAGAAGTTTATCAAATTGACGCTGCATTTCTGCATGTTCTGCGGAGTTCACTTGGTATGGAGGAAAGCTTAACAGAATCGACCCAAGAACAAGATCGATTGTGTGTTGATTGTCCCGTTTGAGTGAAAATTCATCCCATAAATCATTCGGTGGGATATCACAAGTCGTGTAGGTGTCTACCATCATATCCTCACCAATCTCTTTTTCAAATCCATTTGTGCTCACCATGGTAAGAGACTTAGATTGGGACTCTACATCAATTAAATCACACATGACATCTGGAAGTGATACGGTCTCAAACTCTTCGACCTTTTCATCACCAGCACACACTTCTTCGTGCCCAACAATGGTGAGTGATTGTAATATACTGAACAAATTTTAGGGGTATAATTTTTTTTCTAGAAAATTGAGATAAAATCTTACCATTGAGTGGATCATATGACACTTGACCATAAATATAGATTAATTTGCTTTACGAAATACCGATCTAAACCATGGATCATACATCCATGTCATATAAAACGTAAACCGACAGTCAAATCGTTAGTTCAAATGCTATAAATGGTCCGATCGATGGACGGATGACTTAAATCCTCCAAATTGACTATCTTAGATAATGATCCATCCAATGTGTGCTGATCATCTTGTAAATCGTATTATAACATTCAGAATGGTATAAGTATGATAATTTTTCCTGAGTAGAACTTGAGATATAAAGCCGGATATGTAGATGGCCATGATTTATCGAAGATATTAACCAATCTAGTAATCTGATTTGTGTAAAACTGCTTTCATATGATTCATCTTAAGTAGACCAATCATGCTATCTGATTTGATCATATCATATATATACTTAGATCTTGCTAATCATGCGCATGTGTATATTGCATCATCATGACCATCCATTATCTCATCTATCATACGTAGTTGAACATTGCCACTATTTTTCCATGTACATGTACATCATGGTTTATGATTTTGTACGGTTAGAATTTAATATTTCATAACCATGTGTAACATACAAGGTTGGCGCACACACAAACATATATACGCTCTCACCCATGAAATTGAGAGAGTACCTTTAATAGGTGTGCCCTCATGGCTATGAACGGTAATACATCATATCTCGTTATCCCAGTGTCTTTTGAGAGTAAAACGAATTTTAATAGGATGTGCTCACTCCCAAGGAGGGGATGAATGTTTTAGATGATGATGACCACCTTTGTGGGACCCACTTTAAGAGTGGCACGTGTACGTACTCTAAGCTACACCCTTAAATAAGATTCTCTTAAACCCCTCTCGTAACCTTTTTCTTAAATAACTCTTTTCATAACTTTTTTTTAATACCACACACATTACATAAAATGAACCCTTTAAAAAGAGGTGTGCACCACTCCTCACCGCCATTGCACACATACACACAAAGTGAGAAAGAGGTCTTGATAAGTTGGCCCCGTTTCGACCCTATTTGATCTGAACCGCTCAACCTTATCCAAAGTGCGCCTCAGAGGTATTTTTCCAATTTGAGCTACATCGAATGGCTTAGAATACATTAAAATCTTTTTTATCAAAAGACAAGCCAATTTAGATTAAATCGAGGAAAAATATAGATTTTGTTATTTATATATTGGAATTCTCATCATTTGTTAAGATCCTCCACCATGACCAAATGGTAGATTTTGCATAACCAAATATTTTATTATCTAGAGCATCACTTGATCATGATAATTCACTTGGTAGGGATCTAGATTAACGGTGTAGATCATACTTCGATCAAGTGTAGTGGGCCCCACATTGAAGGAATGATCAATAAGCACACTTTAAAAAAATAGATCCGTTCTAATGCACATGATCCTGCCCCTGGGGCGGACCACATATCATTACTTGTGCCGTTAGATGGTGGCCCACCACGAGATCAAGATGTGTGAATGATAAATGATGAGAAATCTTAAATTTAGATTTAATGTTGTACTTGAATGAGATGCATGATGATCATCTCATATGGTAGACCTTACAGTGAGTGGTCACGATCACTCAAGGTGGGCCCCACTATATGATCCTGATCTATTTAATTAGATTGAGAACGAGATCTGAAATCCATGTCAAAGGAAGAATTGATGTATAACTTAATCCAATCATACAATTCGGTAGGGCCCCATGTATTAGAAATTTGATCTTAAGTGGGCCCCACCTTAAGATCTTGTTATCAGAAACATGATAGAAGAGCTAACCATAGAATGGGTTCCAACAGCATTTTAGATGCAAGATCCATCCTTGACAAGGAAATATAGCAACAGGCCCCACCAACATTAAAGGTATCCTTAAGTGGGTCCCACTGCATTTATTCGAATGAACGATGGATCTTATCCAGTGTAGTGTAGATCTTTATCAAAAACCTTATAGATCTTTATTTTCGTTTGTTAATCAAGATCCTTAGTCTAATCTTAGATCTAAACCACTAAAGTTTAAATAAAATATAAAAATGATGATATGGATTGTTAAATCAATGATCAGGTCCAATCCAACCATTGATCAAGGGTCTAATAAACCAATTAAGGAATTGAATTTGGGGATAATAAGATCCACCCGACCCAGATCTAAATCGGATCATCTGATCAAGGATCAACCAGGGTCGTTGGACCAAAATTGTGAAAAATAAAGAAATGAACGGTCGGATCGGATGGATCTTAACACCTAATTGTCATAAAGGTTAATCTTGACCTTAGGCCTACTTGAATCATGATCTAAACCCATGATCCTTGAGATATGAGTAAGATTTGACTAGTGAATGGACCTGATTATTCACTTAAGGTCGCAAGTAGGCCATCTTGAAACCAATGTGATCTAATGCTGACCTTGATTATTAGATCATGAATTAGTTTCATCCAAACCATAGAAAATGTGTCTAAACCCTTGGATTAGCAATTCAATTAGTCATAATCATCCATCAAGGGGCGAATTGATCAAAATGGAAGATGAAGTATATAGGAACCTAGATCCAACCAACCATATTCTAAATGAACAGTTCTAATTAAAGTTTAACGGTCGGATCGAAAGGATCTCAGGCCTATATGAAAATAAAGCCAAAATGAACGGTTAAGATTGGTAGATCATGAACTCAATGTGAAATATGACTAAACCAAAGGTATGGATCGTTAGCTTGATGATCTAATTGTCAAATTAACTGTCATAATTGTGTGTTAACGGATAATAATTGATTATATCATGAGATTAAGTATGAAAGTAACCCTAATCGCATAACATTTAAAAGGGAACCCAACGAGAACAAAAACCGAGAACCTGTCAACTAATCACAAAAGATTGTATTCAAGGAGCTCAAACAGAATAAAACTTTTGGATAAGTAACACTACATCAGGATGGTATTTCCAGCATGCATTCATTATGCATCCATGAATCTTATGATATAAACTGCTTATTTGATATATGTCATTATCTGAAGTGTGATGTTGAAGTTCAACACCAGAAAACTCGGGGATAAAAATTCCTTAAATTCTCGGGCAGAGTTCCCAACCGGAACCCGAGTTGGTACCAATAGGGCCTCCTCTCAAGGCTGCGGCCCAAGGCTGGAGAAGGAGTATAGTCAGCTCTAGAATAGACTACTCATCATTGAATGGGTGTTGGCAGACCAGAAGCTGTGCGCAGCCATGGCCCTGGTGATTCCTGAATATGGATTTGGTTATATGATAGATGGCATATTTTGTTGTTATTCTGGTAAACATGATATATATTGAATCATGAAAATTATTATTACTTACTGGGCTTCTAGCTCACGGTGTTGTATATGAAAACTATCAAGGAAAAGACATAGTGGAGGCGTCTCTATGAAGATGACTTCAACAAAATAACTGGTAGAAGAGCCAGAAGGAAATAAGATAATTTAGTCTTTATCTCTATGAAGTTATTTATGTTTTGAGTGATTTAGTTTGGACATAAGCCTTAAGGCCATTTGATACTTTGAGACAATTAATAATTAGTTATATGTTATGATGATGATTAAACTTTTTATTTTAGTGGGTGAATGTATTACAGTTTAATTTTTGGCATAATAGGATAGCCAATACCTCGACCTCGATACCCGAATTAATGGAATTCGGATGTCCAAGGTTGGAGTGTTACAGTGATGCCTCAATTTCTTCTTCTTCATCACTATCAATTTCAGGCACATACACTTCCACTTCGTAAACACTTTATTTGGGATCTTCCAACTGGTCATTCACCAAGGTATTATCTCGCTCCCAAGGAAATATAATTGGTGTTAAACACTCTTCAAATTGTTCATAAGCTAAGATTTCCTTAATGACGAGTTGGACTACCTCACATGGCAATGGCCATATGGGATCTCTTTTTTGGACAGGAAGGTGGGGCAACTCTATTCTGAGCCAAGGCATTGTATTGATCATATTCCCCATAGCCGAGGCTAGCCTAATTGGACGCCTCTAATTGTGTGGCAAAATCCTGAATGGCTCTAGTCTAGTCCTCAAGGTTATCCAGACATCTGTATAGGGCAGTCAAAGCCTCAAAAATCTGATCCTGATTCATGGTGGTGATGTGCAATCCAAAACCATGACCAGAATGAATGGGCACACAATGAAGGACTTGTCTTAGGTTTACCCAAACACTACTTGAAGGACAGGGTGACTCAACACATGAATGAGAATGAACTTAAACAGCTCTATATAACCCTAAGTGATCCCAAACAACTCCAAATGACCCTAGATGGACTTATATGCTCAAAAAGGATGACTTTCCTAATTTTCCAACAATGTAACTGATAAATTAACTAATAATTCTGGAATTTCAACAATTTGAATTACCGAAATTGACTAAGAAAAATTCAGCGGTACATATATTAGAAATAGACCACTCTAGGACGCCCGATATGAGACTGGAAACAATGAATGAACTAACACACTTCCTAATCCTAGAATCACCAAACAGGAATTTTCTAATTCAAGAAATTTCCTAAATTTAGGAACTTTACAAAAATGGAAAAATTTCTAAAAATAGCAAATTTCGAAATCAGACTTTCTAAGTCTGGAAAACACTAAATCTAGACACTATGACCTAAATCTAAAAATTTTCCAAATCTGGAAACTTTCTAAAAATGGAAAGTTTCTATTTTTTAAAACTTTCTAAATTTGAAAAAAATATCTAAAACTGACCTTAAAGTGAAACCCTTAAAAAAAAAAAAAAGACAAAACCCTAGGTTGATAACTCGATCTACATTAACCATGCAAGGATCCTAAGCTCTGATACCAAATTTGACGTAGGATGGCCTAATCTAACATGCATGCATGAGAAAATATGTAGATTCAGCGGAATAAAGTAAACAAATCAAGTAAACATCCACCTTTCATCATCATAAATCAGAAATCACAAGGGAAACATGCAATAGACGGGCCATCATCACAAATCACACAATACTAGGTTCAAATTATCCGTGGATTGGATCCGGCGAGAGATGGGACCTCCCAATCTTGGATGGTTTTATCCAAACTACCCATAGAATTCACTAGTCCAGGAAATCAAAGGATTTCTGGATTAGAGAATCTGAAAATCTGAGAAAAGTAGGGTAGGATCAAGTTTCCAGATTATAGGATGTTGGAGAGGTGAAAGGAAAGGTTAGAAGAAAGAGGAAGACGAGGTCACAAAAATAATACCCAAGGAGAAGAAGATTTGGAAGAAAGAAGAAGAAAAGAAAAGAAAGAAGACGAGAAGAGATCAACCAGAGAGAAGAGGGAGATAAGCCACCAAAAGCTTTCAATTTTCATAAACGATATCATAAAACCATAGGTTTAGGGCTCAGCCCCTTTTATAAATTCGTAACTAAATAATTACTAAACTACCCCTAAAACTAGAGAGAATTGTCTCTCAAAAGTTTCTATAAAAAACAGAAAAGTGGACGATAGATTGATCGCCCAGGGTGGGCGATCGATCGATCGATCGCCGAAGGGGGTCGATCGATCGCTCAATCAATCGATGCTCTTGTCGATCAATCGACAATGCCACAAACGTTGGCCTTGAACTCCAGCTTGTATGCTCCAAATCTTTACCTGGTTCCTCCTACACATGTCGTCTCAATGTCGGGTCTTCTTAAGCGTTCCAAACCACATGTGTAAGGTCTTCGATACTCCTCATATCATCACAAATGATCCAAGCCCGTCATCGAGCCAAAGAGATGCAGGCGTCGCTCGCCTCCTACTCTGATAAACCCTAAAGGGCTTGATGTCCACATCACATTCCCATTCTCATATCCATGTCAATATCAGTATCTAGGTATCATAGATAGTAACTTTAAAGATCAAGCTCTGTGGTACCATGATCACTTATGGAAACTAAAGCCAAATTATGTATGTAATGAAGATGGATTAATTGACCAACTATATAAAATCACAAGGACGTGTAACTTAGAAAGGACAAGATGACCCATCATTTAAGTAATATCAAGAAAATATGTAAAAAAAAATAATAATATGATTAAGAAATTTATATTTAACATTGCATCATGGTTGATCCAGAATCGCGAAAGAACCATTCATCTCCTCAAAGAGGAACTGAAGATAAACCAGCATATATTCCCAACAAAAGAACAAGAAGCAGAACTCTTCTTGACGTAGGATGCCCTAATTGTGATGCATGCTCATGAACACAATTAAATCAGCGGAAAATAAAAGACAACAACAATCTAAAATTCAGAATTAATCATCATAAACTAAGAAGATCACAAAGAGACATGCAATGGAGCGGGCTATTCATAACAACCACGAAGTATGGAATTCAATTATCACTACGGTTGGATCCGGCGAGGGATGGAACCTCCCGATCTTGCATGGTCTTAACCCAATCGATCAATAGGGATCACTAGTCCGAGGAATCGTAAGGTTTCTCGGATTAGGGATGCGAAAATCTGAGGATTTAGGGTTTAGATCAATTCTCAGATTTTAGTCGTAGAGAATTCAACAAAACAGGGATTAAGAATAATAATAAAGGAGATAGATTACTTGGAAGAAATTAGAGGGGCACAAGAAGAAAAGGGAAGAATGAGATCAAGGAAGAGGAAGAATCACCATGAGAGAGAAGAGAGGAAGGAGGCCACCAAAGAGGTTTGCATTCAATAATAATCAACTAATCTCGTTTTTAGGGCTTAGCCCACTTAAATAAGCAAAGGAAAGACATAAAAGTACTAAAATACTCTTAAATACTTAAGCAAAAACGGAACATAAAAACAATTTGCGCAGAAGTTCGGGCGCCCGAAGACATCCAAAAACGTCCAGAGAGTTTCGGGCGCTCAACAGGCTATGTTCGGGCGCTCGACAAGCTATGTTCGGGCGCCCGAAGGCAGTGGTCAGGGCCCCCGATCGAGCGCCCGAAGACAGTGAAAACTGTCCAGCAAGGTCTTCGATCTTCTTCCTCCTACACACCTGTCCTCCCAATGTGGGGCCTTCTATGTGTCAACCCACATGTGTAGGGGCTTTAGTGCTCCTCAATGATCGCCTAACCACAAGGAAGATGCTTGTAGTGCGCGCTTTCTTCTTTGGTAGACTTTGAAAGGTCGTGTGTCCTCATCACTTCTCCAAGGCCAAAGGTATTTCAAGAAGCCAACACAAATACCCTATAGAAAGAGCCTGATGATCCAGTCTAGAGTTTAGTTTCATCTTAAAGGTTATTTTAGAGGAGCCACTCTGATTTGTTGCTCCTCACTTGTAAAACGTTGTAGCATAGATTACGATAATCAGTTTTTTACCAAGGGTATTGACACCATTCCAAAACATCATGACTAGTATAAATAATACATGAATAAAATTATTAATATTGTGGTCCAACTACTCTCACCACATTCGCTATTCTAATAGAGATGAATCTAGCCCAAATTTTCTTCTGAATCCCTCACAACTGGAAACAAGTTGAACAAACATTGGGTCATTATCGAACAACATATACTACTGAAACATCTTTTCCACACATGGCACAAGTGTAAAGTAATCAGGACCATTAATTTCGTAGTACGCTTACCATGTGGATGGCCAATATCCAAAAATCCAAAGGATTGGACTGGGGATGATTTTGCTCCAGCAGCATGGTGGTACACATTCAACAAGTGGATGGTTTGACATATACGATCTCTGTGATCTTTTACTATAGCCCCTTCACAGAGCATCCAACCAGATCAGCAGTCCTGAGACCCATACATGTTTGGCATGTGTATGGTGTGGAAGGTGCTGCATATAACTCCCTATGAAGCTCGTGGCATAAAAGCATTCTCTTGGCGGACACATGTAAGCTCCTTAGTGCAGCACCAAGTTTTGACCAAATATGATCAAAGATGGCACAAACAAGGCCATAAATGGCAAGGAATAACATTTACATTTCAATTAACTCTATACAAAATTTGTATCCAGGTTCCAGATGCAGAAACTAAAACATGCCAAAGAGAATTCGATGAATAAAATCCCTGATGCAATATATAAGAAAGTTAGATCAGTAATCAGAGGCTGTCAATTCAAATAGAAGTAGATAAAAGGTGGGGGGAATATACACTAAGAACTGGAAAAAAAAAAACCTTCGAAGCAATGGCACGTAGATATTTAGCACGATAAGCCCCAGAAGCACGTGACCAGTCGCTTCCATTGTTTCTTGCAAAAGCCTTGCGAGCAACTTCCACTGCCAGCTCCACATCCTCAGCAGTTGCTGCAGGTATATCCCCTAGACATACGCACAGCAACCACCCAAAATAATTTAGTAGGGTCTAGAGAGGAAACAGTAGAGAGGACCTTTGAGTAATGTGACAATCATAAAATCATAGAAGCGCAGCAGCAATCCTTTTTATTTATATTTCCTTTTTCACAGATTAAATTATTTAGGATTTGTATGTATAATGTATCCACCCCATATCACATGCTATAATGGATATTTTGGACGAACAAATGGTTATTGATTTCGCTTTGTGTTTGGGATGGTGCATGTTTCCGGAACAACAGCAAGTGGGAATGGGATCCATTTTTCCCACCTTCCTCACCTCAGATCAGTACTGAAATGTTTCAGATATCTATTAGGGGCAAAAAATAAGTCTTATTGGGGTAAGACTATGGTTTGCATTCATTTCAAAAGATGGTTGTAACTCATCCACTGTACATGTTGTATATGTAAACAACCCAAACCTTCCAAATTTTTATTCCATTGATGATTGATCATATACCAAAAATTACATGGATCAACCAATCTTAGCTTTTTTACTTTACCCACTGAATGACTTCTGATGAATAATTTTTTAGCCATCCATTTTATGTCCAGCAGTTTCATAATTAGGATATTTATATGTTTAAATTTTTGGGTTGCTATCCATCCACCATTGAGGGGGTTATATGAGTTGTAAGGTCCAGATTGTTTGCACATTTATGCCATGTGTATGACAGATGAGTCATCACCCATTTCAAAATGGTGGGGAATGCAAGCTGTAGTCCTGTCCTATGCCCTATATTAAAAGCAAAGCAGCAATTCACTAGCTCCACACACACCTTTACATGCAACACACGTCCACCTACCAAGTGTGTGAAAAATCTGAGCAGTGTAAAGTGTTGTCCCTTCCATGAAGGTGACCATACATGAAATCAGGTTAGCCCACTAATCAGGCTGGCCATATGTGTACATATAATGTGGACCATTGGTAGTTGTTTTTAAACTGTGTGTTCTTAGATAAGTGGCCATATTTTTGTGTATGGTCATTTTCATTGTGGGACCACTTTATGGCTGCTTGGATATCCTGCAGACTTGCCAGTCTGGCACATCCACTGCAATAGGGAGGGTGCATGTAGAGTTGGCAAGTCACTGCTTCACTGTCACGTTGATGCATCAAAACCACACAAGCTAGTCGATCAATGATCTAGCGCATCTAAGGGTCATCATCAAGAAGAATCTAGACCACCCAACCGTCTAGATTGAAGATTTGAACAACTTTAAGGGGTCTAGATTGATCTGAAGGAAGATCAATGGTTGTTTACTTAGTTGTTGGTATTAGAGTTTAGTTGAACCAATTTTCCATCATTATTTAGTCACATATTTGTTAGGCCATTTTTTCAGGTATCAAATCATGTCCGAAGGCGTGAAATTAGTCCTGTTTAGAAGCCTATTGAGTTAACTTTGAAAAGAGCCCAAAGATCTTGCAATTCTGATACCATTTAAGTAAGTTATATGGCCAATTTACATAGATAGACGGGATTGAAGTGTACTTTGGTCATTTTCAATATTTTAGGGGTCGTTTGGATGCCTGTAACTTCTTTAAAATGTAACAAAGTTGCAGGTAACTTTGTTACAGTTTGTGTTTGGGGGAGAAATGTTACAGGTAACAAAGTTACAACCTGTAACTTTGTATCAAGTAAAGAAGCAAGAAAAGTCACAGGCAAAATAGGTGTTAATCAAGTCACAGGTGACTTTGTTGCAGGCAACGGCTACCTTCTTTTGAAATCGAAATATAGAAGAGAATCGCAGTTGCATTGAAGAGGCGCTTGCTTGCATGCAGACGATTTGAAGGACGAGCGGCCATTGACGGCTGGCATTGAAGGCTGCCATTGACGGCTAGCATTGAAGGCTGCCATTGAATGCTGCCATTGAAGCTCCCAAGCAGTCGGTGGGTGAGTTCTTTACCTCTATTGAAGAGGGTTGGTGATTCCAAAGGCTATAAGACACCTTCCGTCTCTCTCAGTCTCCATATCCCTCTCTCAGACTCTCGCAAATCCCTATCTCCGTCTCCGTCTCCGTGTCCGTCTCCGTCTCCATCTCCCTCTCCGTCTCCCAGGTGAGTTAAAACCCTTTCCTTTTCTTCTTTTTTTCGTTGTTTGTTTGTTTGTTTTTTTTTTTTTTTTTTTACGCTTTCCCCTTTTCTGGGGGCGCGGATCAGCTAGTCCAGTATAAGGGGTGGTTTCAAATCTCTGTGGGCCCCACCATGATGTATGCATTTTATCCACGCCGTCCATCCATTTTTCCATCTTATTTTAAGGCTCGAGCCCAAAAATGAGACAGATACAAATATCGGGTGGACCACACCATAGGAAAACAGTGGGGATTGAACGTCCACCATTAAAATCTCCCTAGGGCCCACTGTAATGTTTACACTGGGGATTGAACGTCCACCACTGGGGATTGAACCTCTTGATAAGGCCACGTAGACCTAGATGAAGGGAAAAAACAAAAATCAGCCCCATACCAAACTTCTGTGGCCCCCAAAAAGTTTTCAACGGTAGGCATCAATCCCCACTGTTTTCCTGTGGTGTGGTCCACCTGAGATTTGTATCTGTATCATTTTTGGGCTCATGCCTTAAAATAAGATGGCAAAATGGATGGACGGCGTGGATAAAATGCATACATGTGTGGCATGTGTGGTCACAAATCCAACGGCCCTATTTCAGCACACGTGGACATGGATAAGAGGTTAGGATTGTTGCAAGTCACATATGCACATGCACACACATGCTAATATGGGACCAAGAAGATTAGGCAGATCAGATGGGCCACAATGTATAAAGTGATGAACTGATGATTAAAGCGAACTTTTCTTTCTAGCCGTCCATTTGTGTTGCAAGTATTTGTGGCCCATCAAAGGTGTGAAATTGATTGATTTTTAGGATATAAGATCTAAACAGCGTGTCCCACACTCCCATTTAATGGAAAGATCTGATCAATAGTTCCATACTGGCATGTGTGCCTGAGTGGGTGGCAAGGTGTGTTTATGTATATATACCAACATGCCTGGAGCCTTAAGTAAGAAAGAAAGAAAACGTTAAGCTGAATGTTAAGTTGTGTGAGCCCACTTTTACAGCCCACTTTTTTATTAGTTTAGCCTTAAAAAATTGCCTAACTATTCATCTAGATGGACTCAATAAAATAGCATACTTTTATTTAAATTTATTTGTCTCAATTTGATTTTTAAATAATTCACTACTACAAGCTTTGGATAAAGTGTGAATATATAACTTAATACCTGTAACTAAGTTACATGTTAGCCAAACATAAAAACTAAGTTACCTGTAACTAAGTTACAACTTACATCCAAACAGGATTACTTGTAACTTTCTTTCACATGTAACTTAGTTACAACTTAAAAAAGTCACAGGCATCCAAACGGCCCCTTAGTGAAATAGATGATCAGGATCAGACTATACTACGGCTCTATCTTGCTTTAAGAAAGATTATACATACATATAAAGACTCCCTTCTAAACAGAAAAGAAGACTATGTTTTCTTACGCTACATAGCATGTGGTGATTCCATTTGGCATTATTGACTATGGTAGAAGAAGACTGGAGTTTTATTGTGACAACTAGCATAGCGGCTATTAGGTTATTGGATATCCAATTGACAATATCCTTACTTTTTTATCTTCTCATTACATCTGTGGAAAAATTTACTAGTTTAATCTTCAAGAGAGAAAAAAAAAAGGTACATATCCAGTTCGGTATTCTCTTTATTAGATTTGGCTGCATCACACACACACACACTCCAACGTTGGAATGGGAGAATATGAAAACAATACTCAAGCAGATTGATCTCGATATCCTAAACGATATTTGCAACGGAAGAGAGGAGCATCAGATCCATTTCTTGAGTAAAAGAAAATACGAATTAGGAATAAGAGAGAAAGTGAAGAGAACCTATGATCTGTTCATCAGCGGGATTGATGATGGGAATCCTTTGCTTCTTGATGGGCTCTTTCCATTCCCCATCGATCAACAGCTGACGATATGGTATTGGGATCGAGATCGCCATCTCTCTCACTCTCTCTCTGCTAATAAAAATGAAACGCAACTATCGACAAGATAGACCTACTTAATCGAAATCCATCAATTGGGCTGAGTGTATTGGAAACCTTACGGTGCACCCATTTGGACTTTATTTGGCATCCCTGTCACCTATCTGAACCGTCCAATAGATCTAATGGGACTATAGGAAATAGGAATCCTTGAAAAAGTGACAGATAGGATATTATCCAAACCATAAGTAGGCGGCATGCAAAAATGAATGGACACCATTGATCGTAGAATATAGGTCCGATCATGGATATTGAGAAGCATCAGGTACCTGTGAGTTTTATACAGCGCCCATGAAGAGTGAATCTAAACACCCAATGGATGGTCTTAGATAGGTGATGGAGATACCTATAGTCAAAAAATGCAACTCGGTGCATGGAAAGTTGTCCATGCACTCGCCTGTTGTATCGTTTCTTTTACTGAACGGGCGCGACTTGGGTGAGACCCCGGAACCAGCTATGTGGGTGGGACCCTGACCACAGGAGCCCACCTGGATGCATGAATTATATATCCATTCCGTTCATCTGCTTTTCTGGCTTATTTGATGCCAAGGTAGAAAAATTAAATCATATGAAAATTTCGGGTGGACCACAATATTAGAAACACTGGTTAATGACCATTAAAAACCTCTTGTGGGCCCCACAATATTAGAAACACTGGTTAATGACCATTAAAAACCTCTTGTGGGCCACAAAATTTTTCTATGAACCTGATATTTGTTTGTTCATTTCATCCTGGTCTGCGTGACCTTATCAACAGATTGGATGGTCAATAAACATTACGGTGGACGCCAGGAAGTTTTTAATGGTAGGTGTTCAGTGAGCACCGTTTCCTGTGATGTGGTCCACCTAAAATTGGCATCTGCTTCATTTTTGGAACAGCATCCTAAAGTAATCTGAAGAAACAGATGGACGGCATGGATATGTAATGAATACATCCAGGTGGGCTCCTATGGTCAGGGTCCCACCCACCTAGCTGGTTCCGGGGTCTCACCCAAGTCGCGCACTGAACCGTACAAGTGGAGCGGTCCATCGTGTCTGAACCGGTGTGAGGGAGAGAGAGTACAACCCGATGGGCTCGGATTTGACGGGAGCGGATTAGTTACTACCCAAGACAGGCCCGATATGGCCTGTACGTGTCACATTTGCATTGGTGAAGGGCACATTGTCATGGGAGACCTGCCACGCCAGCAAGCCTACACAGACATGTCACGCCTCCTCATGCCACGTACTAGCCTGCTTGGGTAGTACCTAATCTGCTCCTGGATTTGACAGGGACCCGTTGTGTGGAGGGGTTTAGGTGCGGTCCCACCTTGCCAATATGGTGCAGCCCTTATAGTGGGAACACCTTGATGTATTTATTATATATCCACACCGTCCTTCCCTTTAAATCTAATGTCAGTGTACCATATCATGCGAGAATAAGTGGTGATTGAGCGACCTGCCATTAAAAACTTCCTAGTACCCACCGTAATCTTTCGGCCATGTTTATTTGGCATCCAACTGTTGGTAAGCTCATAAAAGCTTGGATCAAGGACAAAAAATAGAATATATATATATATATATATATATATATATATATAAGCCTCCGCCACTCGTTCTCCTTAGACCTTCGCCATGAGCTATTTGTCGCCGTCTTTTCTATTGTGGTGGAGGATGTTTCGAAGGATTTCCAAATGGATGGACGGTGGTGATCGTCTAATGGAGTTGATTCATCATTGTTGTCTCTGTTGCTATTGTTGTCATGGTGGTGGTGGTGGTGGTGGTGGTGGTGGAAGATTATGACAAACTTGTCCTTGAATCTCCTCGGCCTTCATTTCTTCTCTAGCTTCTTCAGGTCTGCTCTTGTCGGCCCCACCCTATGGGTGGCCCTGACGCTGCATGGTGACTTAGCATCGAATCTGGATCCTTTGTTGGCTCCAAGCAGGAAACCCTACTTGGAACCTTTTTATCGGTCCATGTCATCACATAGGTCTACAACCCAGTCACATCCTTAGTGCAACCCAGTCACATCCTCAGTGCAAGTAGACCAATGAAAAGGATCCAAGCAGGGATTTCCTGCTTGGCAGCCAACAGAGGATCCGGACTCCTTAGCATCCAGCACTGAGGGGGAGGCTTGTCCTCAAGATTCCTCGCATGCGTCGTCCACTTGGGGAGGCCCTTCTCACATGATGGCATAGATGTTAGCTGAACATGATGATTCAGCATGGGATGGGGCAAGCTCTCCCTCCGCTACAACTCATTCGCTGACTCGGCGTTGAAGATGATAGACTAGTTTGGCTCACTACGACGTTTATTGTATAACTCGTACTCGTCCCTCAAGTTAGCTTGTTGTTCATCCGACTCGGAACTCGGGCCATTATGTGATGTGGCAAGAGCTTCTTATGGCTTGGGTCTCACGTTTTTGTCGTCATCTTGCTCCTCCCACGATAAGATGACCATCGATTTTCTGTGATGGGCCTCACATCCCTCCTTTGTTTGACTGAATTCTTATGTTCCTGCTTCCTTTTAATTCTCTGACTTGCTTCTGATGTAACAAAGTAATCTTACTCATCATCTGATGTGGTAAATCACTGTCCTCTGAGACAGTATCATCTTACCAGCTCAACGTTTGATCTAGATGGTTGGGCCCACACTTATTAGTTTGACACACTCTGCACTTACTTGGATGTGGGGCCGCTTCATCTTTCTTGGGGGCCACCTCTTTCACCTTGTGCGGTTTCTGATCAACGGAAAGGTTCTTACTGGTGGGCCCCACCGTCCCAGTCAACACTGGGTTTTTCCAACAAACTGCCTTTCTGTCTACCTTACTTTGCATCTCAATCATTCGATTTCATTCACGGTTACCCAACTTCTGGTATGGAACGTTGGGTCTATTAACCTAAAGTGGGTGTTAGTGCACTTTTGTGGCATACTGATACACCTTATTTTTCAATTATGTAGGTCAATAAATCTAGTGTCAGTTGAGCTTAAAGAAGACGAAGACCAAAGACTTAAGCGGATATGCTGCATCAAGGAAGAAGAAATAGGTAAATGAGATGCCATAGTGAGCCTTGAACCTTGAACCAAACCAAAACCCAAACCTCTAGATGACCTTGACCCAGTAGGCATACTTTTAGTTATCTTAGATTGGCCTTAGGTGTCCCAAAATATCACCCAAAGGATGGTTAAATAGGTTGCATGAGTTATTAGAAACAAGACAAACCAAACAGCACAACTCATGTGTCTGCGGATCGATCATCAGAGGCCCAAAATGGGACAACAATAATTGTTAGTGCACCTTTTTATGGCATACTAGTGCACCTTATTTGTCAATCACATGCGTCCATGTGTTATAATGTTGATTGACCCTTGTCAAGCTGAAGACACAGGTAAATGAGATGCCTTTGTGACCCTAACCCTTTGAACCAAAACACCAAAATCCTCTTAGATGACTTAGACCAACTAGGAATACCCTTAGCCATCCTTATTAGCCTTAGATTGTAACGACCCGAGATTTTCGACTCTCGTGTATAACACGACGGCCGAATTTCAAAGTAAATCATGAACTAATTGATTTGTTAAATAATGAAATATAGCATTCAAGTACAATGGCGGAAATAAATGTTCATCTTATTCTATCAAACTTACTACTTCATCATCAATGTTTAAATAAGGGAACCAACCAATATCCATACTGATTAATCAAAATACAAAACCATGTCTTCTCTTGAAGACTTATTACAATTCTATAAATGTATCAACTACTCAAAAGAAATATTTAATAAATCAAAACATCAATTAAGTTTTTCCAACATCGTCATCCGCCATGTGATCATACGAACCATCGAACTCTTCTCCTTAAAAATCGGGTTTAATACCTGGATCTTCACCTACATCATCTAAATTGTGTTTGGGATAGCGTTAAACGCTATCATAGTGGGGAATATTTTCTCCAAGACAATCAAGAATAATAATAACAGTACAGAGTAAATGCAAGCAGGATATTATCATTTAATCAAATCAAAACAACCAACTAAAAATCTTTGTTAATGCGATGCATGGAATGCATGCTCTGGCTAAGGCACCCTGGCTAGAATCACAATACATGAAGTGGGAGACTCCTTGTTACGACTTCACGTTAGCCACTAGTCACCAGAGGTTCCTGGGACGCACATGCCCATAGTTTTGCCCGACCACGTGAGAAACGGGACACTCATAGCCCAAATCTACACGTGACAGTGTACGGGAGAAGTATGATGCTTTAGCCTATTTTCAATTCCGTACACCCACATGGAGCCAAGTGAATGCATGACTTTAGTTTCACCTTTATTGAAGTGTTTTCGCATACAACTAATTTAAATAAAACTCAATGGTCACTATGGGGAGTCACAAGTGACCCAGCATAGGCCGACAGCACGAGATTAGTGCCCATAGCACCAACCCCGTCTCATGAGAATTTGTATACCATTAGTGTCCACTCATTGTCCCATTTTATGATTTCATCATATCCCAAAAAGCCAATGTTGTACATCATGACCAAATTCATTAAAATACCCATGTACTGTAAATGGATCAAATCAAGCATCATGTACATGTAAGGATCCATTAACAAACAATCACTTCATTCTCTCAGTTAAGTCAAGATATATTCTTCCATCATGGACACCTCTCACGGGTTTCATCTCTCTGCATCGAATAATTTTACCAACTTAGGGACAAAGAGCACACAATAATGAGATGTCCATATGATGATCTTATACACATATTTCATATCACAATATAAAAACCAATGTTACTTGTAATACATGGACTAAGAAAATAAGGGCATAGATTTCACAAAAATAAATAACACAAATACACATGCTTCTTAGTCAAAAATCTAAAAAAAGGAATCATATCACCATATAATGATATTCATTACAACTCTCACATCAAACTTCATGTTATATGGATAAGTAATTCAAAACAAAACAACTTCACATGCCACAAAAGAAACTTATGATAATCGTGATATTATTAATGAAAGGCTTGAAGGAAAATCATCACCTTAGGATGGACTTAGAAGCAGAGGGTTGTAGAAGATCCTAGCCGCTGGAAAAATATGAGAGAAAGAACTCTCTTCTCTTCTATCTCTCTCTTTCTCTAGGGCATGGAGGCTAGGGTTAGGAGAAGGATTTGGAGGTGCGTAGTAGAAATATGGAGAGGGATGTGCACGCGAGGTCTTGTGTAACAACTTCTAGAGGTGGGTTTCTCAAATCTCAATATTCGGATGATCTATGATCAATTCCAATCCGTTCATCTTATCAAGCTCGAAGAGTAGAGTCAAAATACGTAAATTTCTTGATGATCCACATTCTAGATTGGCCGATCCTTGAAAATGGCCTAACGGGTGCTAAAATGTGCTTAATCTCAATTAACTGTCTACGCTTGATGATCAAGGCCCAAATTTTGGAAAAATATGTAGTCATGATAGGCAAACAATTGTACAAAATTTAGTGGTTGATTGATGGTGAGGAATGCCTAGATTTGAAATTCCAACTTTTGGCGGAAAAGGAAGGGGCTGGCTTTGTGGTTCAACGGTGTAGGATTGTAGATCGGGGTCCAAATTTTGTGTAAACTCGTAGTCATATGAGTATAATGGGTTGTCCAAATTTGAGAAGCGATTGATGGTGAGAAGTGGGTAAATTGAAAGGTTCAAATTTGAGAAGAGTTGGTAACTCGTTAATTTCTAAAACGGGATAACTTCGCGCATAAGAAAGAGGCTTATCAATGTGGGGCAATCAAATCACACTATTGGTCCATGATAAAGACGATCCAAGTCACTCATATGAAGAGAAATATTCGACTACGACTAACCATCTACTTTCCTCACTCGATGGACATGAAAATCAAGGGTTAAGGGCTGATTTGACAATTGGACCACTTCTACTATGATTTCAGTGCTGAAATTTGATGTGTATGGTTAATATGTGCCTAAAAGCTCAAATCCAGGATTTTGCGTGAAAGTGATCATCAGAAGCTATATAATACTTAAAAATGGCACCTTAACTTAAGTTTAACTAACGGCATTTTCATAATTATCTGAAAAGTGCGTGATTTTTTAAATCTGATCTTTCTACGATGTTTATGGGATCATTCTAAGCAACTTTTGTAAAGGGTCCCCTATCGGATCTCCTACGGATGTCCCGCTATTCACAAATCAACGGTAAATGTACGATAATAAAAAAAAATTAAAAATGAATTTTCAAAAATTTTCAAATAAATCTCAAAAATCTGGGGCGTTACATAGATCATATAGAAAACATGATAAATTAAGTTAATAAAAGTGAAAGTTGTTGAAAACAATCAGGCCCAAACAACAATTTTCGATAGACCTTCGATATATCGGAACCATGTTTCGATAGGTCTTCGATTAATCGAAATGCCCATTTCGATATATCAAAATATGTCTAGCAACTGAACAATTCTCTGGACAGTTTTTTTGATCAATTGAATTGGTCATCTTGATATATTGAAACCCCATTTTGATATATTGAAAATATATCCAGTAACTTGCTGAAACCTCTGGACAGATTTTTCAATATATCGAACTGATAGTTTCGATATATCGAAGATCGCTCCGATCAATCGAAACCCCATTTCGATATATCGAAGCGACCATTTTATGACTGTTGGAAATTTTTCTTTAAATACGGGAGAGACAGTTTTTGGACAAGTGGGGAGGGATTTTGAGGAGATAGAAGATACCACCATTGCATACCATTAGGAGATCTATTCCTACACTTAATCAATCACCTTTACTCCCCCAATTGTGTTGCCTCTGTGTCACCAATGCCTCAGTTACACTTGATCAATCACCTTGCATATGATATTTTTGAGATGCCCAGGATGATAGGAGGGTAGGTTTTAGAACTCTACAACTAATAGGAATGGGTTGCTTATAGTTGATCACCTATAACGATCTCATCATAGAGCTTTGGATAGAAATATAACTATCAAGTTTGATCTAAACTCTAAAGATCAAAAGAGGGTGAAGGACATCTTCATCATGAGCTTGGAATACTCCATTCTTGTGTTAAAGCACAATGAAGATGTCTTACAAAGGTTAGGAATTGAGCATCTAATGGTCTCCAACAATGGTGGCTTCAATCCTCTCAAAATCCCTCTTCATCCCCCTTAAATCAAGCCATAACCCTTTATAGAAAATCCTGCAATGGATTTAAAATTGACATAAAATGGCTAGTACCTACCATTCGTAACCAGTCGAACGAGGGTCCCCGACCGGTTAGGACCGGTTGGCCAATGGCATGTTTGCAATAAAGTGTTATTGTCTAGACTAGGGGACAGTTCGACTGGTCGGTCCAGTCTAGCCAATCGGTCATGACCGGTTGATCAAGGCCAGGGGGTTTCAGCAAGGTTGTTGCTCCAACATGTGGTCTGACGACCGGTCAGCCAGAGGTCCGACCGGTCGACAGCCCTTTCCCCATGCTGTCTTGAGTTACATTTTGTAACAATAGGGGCACCTCTTTGACTAAATTTAGGAGATATTTTGGGACACCTAAGGCCAATCTAAAATGACTATTAGTATGCCTAATTGGATCATAGTCATCTAGAGGTTTTGGGTTATGGTTTTGGTCAAGATTCAAGGCTCACCAATGCATCTTTTTTACCTGTTTCTTCTTCCTTGATGCAGTAGGTCCGCTTGAGTCTTCGGTCTTCATCTTCTTTAAGCTCAACCGACACTAGACTCACTGACCTAAGTAATTAAAAAACAAGGTGCCCTAGTATGCCACATAAAAGTGCTTTAACAAAACTGTCCAGAGAGTTCTGCAATGTTGCTAGACATATGTTCGATGGATCGAACTGTTCCTCGATGGCTCTAAGATAGATATTCCATGGATCATAAAACTATTCAGAGAGTTCAAGTTTATTGGATTGAATTTATGATAGATCGAACCCATCTCTTCGATGGCTCGAAGTCCCATTAAACTGAACTTTGATGGATCGAAATCCATTGAAAAATTGTTGTTTAGGCTAGTCTGTTTACAGCAGTTTGTACATCCTTTATTAGCCTAACTTATCATATTTTTCTAAGTGTTTTAAGGCTAATGATGAAAATTAACGGTTTTCCTATTTAGTACATATCATTTAAAGGTTTTGGTTGTTTTGGTTTTAAGGGTTAGGGTCATCAAGGCATCTCTTTTACCTGTTCTTCTTCCTTGATGCTTCTTGTCCACTTGAATATTCGGTCTTCAGCTTGCCAAGGCTCAACCAACGTTACAACACATGGACGCATATGATTTACAGATAAGGTGCACCAGTACGCCTCAGAAAAGTGCACTAACAATCTCCCCCTTTGTCAATTACGTGACAAAAACCTAACCTAAACCTTGTCATAGTCCATACCAATAATAATACCAAAACAACAAATAAATTACATCTCAAAGAAAGATTACAACTCGAATTACACTAAGACATGTAACACTAAGCAATGCTCCTCTTGATTCCTCCCCCATAACTTGTCAATCCCTATAACACAAAACATAAAAACTTGTTTTCGTGGGACTTGATCTTTCTCTCAGTTTTTATCAGAAATAGACAAACTAATCTCTTCCCCTTAATGGTACACCAATTAATGAAAGGGAGGTAAAGATTAGAGTGTCTCAGTTCTAACTTTAAAAACTAGTTAACTAAGAGAGTACAAGGGATGCATGAACATTAAAACATAGAGCATGCATCAAACATGATCAACAAGAAAATATACTTATCAAAGCATAGGTGATCATGCATAATTGGTCATTCTAAGATAAACATGAATTGCAAATGACCAAGGCATATATTAGCATACATTAAGTACAAAATTTAACATGTTATACTAATTTAAGCAAGATGACATTTTAGAAAAAGAGGGATATCAATCAAAATCAAGGCTAAACTATCGAGGTGGGTTAATGAGGTTTGAATCCTCTGATAACCCCTTAAGCACACAAATGAGACTAAAATCCTCATATTTACCTATAGTATCAAGATTTTAGCTACCCTCACCAACTATTTGTAGTTTCTTCTTCCTAAGGGTAACTAATTTTCACAACTCTCTCATGAAATTCAGCAAATGAGGAGGGGTTGGAAACTCTTTCTACTCCTAGAAGGGATAATAGGTTGGGACCCTTTCTTAGATTAGGGGGAAGAGAGGCAGTGGTAGAGGTCATGAGAATTCTCAAAGGTTTTTTGCTCCAAAACCTTTGAGAATGGGATTCAGATTTAGATACCTCTATATCATCCTATGTTACTGCCATAGTCTTTTTACCTTTTCTTTAAGTTTTTCTTAGCATTCATTGATAACATGACCATATTAATCACAGTTGTAACATTGGATAGATTTTGACTTAGGAGATTTTTCTCTGAATTTCTCATCATTCTTGTCCGTCTTATCATAACTCTCCCCTCTATTCATTTTGAGAAATTGCCTGAATTGATGATTAAAATTTTATTCTTCTTCTTCCTCTTCTTCCTCATCCCTGTTATCTTCTTCTTCTTCCACTATTTTCTTATGTGAGGGCCAATAAGAAGATTTTAGGACAATATTCTTCTTCCTAAAGGGGCCCTTAAAGTGTAGTTCATAAGTTTGTAGGGAACCTAAGAGCTCTTCTACTTTCATATTGTCTGTCTCTACACACTTTTAAGGCTATGACTTTGGAGCTAAATCTCTCCCTGAAGGACCTAAGAATTTTCCTACATATACACCCATTCGGAACCTGTTCTCTTAAGCCAAATATTAAGTTGCAAATGCCTTACAGTTTGGTGTAGGATCCATGAAAGTTTCAAACTTTTCAATTTTAATATTTTCAAATTTTGTGGTTAAGAGCTGAAGCTTAGAGCGTTGTACTGTGCTACTTCCTTTCTGGGTAACTTCCAAGATGTCCCACGATTCTTTTGTAGTTACATATGTGAGTATGCATTGAAATTATCCGAGGAAACTGCACAACAAATCGAAAGAAAGATTTGATATTTGCCGCATATTTAGCTCTCTCATTATCACTCCATTTATCATCATCTTTAGGAGTGATAATGGTTTTGTAATCAACCACCATTTGGTCCATGGGTATAATGTATCATTAATTAACACTAACCCATACCGAACGATTCAATGATTGTAGAAAAATCAACTTCTCAGCCTTCCAATAGGCATAGTTAGACCTGTCAAACTATGGTGGACGGTTAATCGCACTCCCATCATAGTTAGACATGATTCTAAAGCTTCGGTATCGAATTTTATTTTGAACGGTTAAGTCATTGAAGAGCAACCCTCTCTGATACCAATTGAAATTGTGCCTATGGTTCACACTTGAGGCGTTATGCGTGCGGAAGCTTAGAGGGGAGCTACTAGAATAATGGCTAAGTCCTATGGCGGGTAATTAAGACCTTTTTGAAATTCTTTTCGCCTACTTAAATTATTCTACAATTTAAGCTAAGCAAGAACACTTCGGCTTCCAAGCCTAAGTGGGTCAAATTACATAAACTAATATATGATTAAGCAATTATGCAACCTAGTCTAAGCACATAGATTTTCTAATGATTTAACTAATCAAGTACCTAATCTTTGCAACTACTGTAAACTATAAGAAATGCATCCATATGAGCTCAAGTCTACACAATTAGTTAAAATACATCTTATGTGTGAATCTACATATTTAATGCCTAGCATACATTTCTATCGAGCATTTATAATTAAGCAATTAAACATATAATGTTAAGATAACAATGTGGTCAAATACATCACGAACACAAGCATGTATAGTGGTTCAACTATGTGTCTACTCCACTCCCGGTTGTCGTACTCATCCCTTGAGCACATCGGATTTCACTAAGAGAGTTTAAATCAGGTTCCTCTCAACTTAGGTGTTTTAAGCCAGTTCTACCCTACCGAAGTATTTAATGGTTCCACCCAACCAAGGAGTTTGACGAGGTTCCTCCCAACCTATTAGGGTTTTTAATGGTTCCACCCAACCAAAGAGTTTGACAAGGTTTATATCAACCTATTAAGGTGTTTAATCGTTCCACCCAACCAAAGAGTTTAATAAGGTTCCTCCCAAACTATACAACATACATGTACTCCCGTCGTAGGCTCCACACGTAGACTTGGTTCATCCCTCTCACAAGAGCCTAGGTCGTACAACCAAACCTATCGAGTTTGGCAATTCAAACTCTTATGCTCAATCCTGCAGGAGGAAAGAGCATGTAAACTCTTACAATTGAAATCTTTACTTGTCGAAATTGAGCTTCGTTGATGATTCACTTCGGGTTGCTTGATTTCCACTCTCCCGTGCTTCAATCAGCTCCTCTTTAATCCCCCGATTATTGATGCCAGTGCGTAGCCAATGCTCCAGCTCCAATGATTAGCTCCCTTGCTTATGATGTTCCATTGAAGATAATTAGGTGCTAGGAAGTGGTGTGGATTCTTTACAACTAGTAGGATATAGTTGCCTAGAAGAATTCCACCTAATTGAATCTCTAGAGAGGTTTAGACCAAGGATATACCTATGGTGTAGGTGTCCATAACATCTAGAGATTAATAGGGAATAAGATCATCTTCTTCATTAGCTTTGAATGCTCCATGCTTGTGGTGAATCACAAGGAAGATGTCTTGAATGTATTAGGATTAGAGCCTATGAGTGTATGCAACAGTGGCTTCTAAATCTCTAAAATTCCTCTCTTAAGCCTAAGGATCGCCCCTCCTACTTTTTTAAATAAAGCTCCAACAGTCATAAAACGGGTAAAAAACGATCTGTATGATGGATCGAACATAGTTTCGATGGATTGAGCAATCCACTTCGATAGCTCGAAGCCAAACCTTGATGGATCGAAAAACTGTCCAAAGATTTCTGCCATGTTGCTGGACATATGTTCGATGGATCGAACTGTTCCTCGATAGCTCGAAGAGCCTACTCCGATGGCTCGAAGATAGATGTTCGATGAATCATAAAACTGTCTAGAGAATTTAAGTTTGTTGGATTGAATTTATGATGGATTGAACCCAATTCTTCGATGGCTCGAAGTCACATCGAACTTAACTCCGACGGATTGAAGTCCACTAAAAAACTGTTGTCTGGACTAGTTTGTTTGCAGCAGTTTGCATCTCTTTTATTAGCCCAATTTATCATATTTTTCTAAATGTTCTAAGGCTAATGATGATAACAAAGGGTTTTCCTATTTGGTATATATCATCTAGAGGTTTTGGTTGTTTTGGTTCTAAGGGTTAGGGTCACCAAGGCATCTCTTTTATCTGTTCCTCTTCCTTGATGTTTCTTGTCCACTTGAATATCCAGTCTTCAGCTTGTCAAGGCTCAACTGATGTTAGAACACATGGACGCACGTGATTGACAAATAAGGTGCACTAGTACGCCTCAAAAAAGTACACTAACAATCTCCCTCTTTGTCAATTACGTGACAAAAACCTAACCTAGACCTTGTCATGGTCCATACCAATGACAATACCAAAACATCAAATAAATTACATCTCAAAGAAATATTACAACTCGAACCACACTAAGACATGTAACACTAAGCAATGCTCCTCTTGATTGCTCTCCCATAACAAGTCAATCCCTACAACACAAAACATAATAACTTTTTTTTGTGGGACTTTAGCTTTCTCTCCATTTTTTGTTAGTAATTGACAAATCAATCTCTTCCCCTTAATGGTACACCAATTAAGTAAAGGGAGGTAAAGATTAGAGTGTCTCAGTTTTAACTTTAAAAACTAGTTAACTAGGAGAGTATAAGGGATGCATGAACATTAAAACATAGAGCATGCATAGAACATGATTAACAAGAAAATATACTTATCTAAGCATAGGTGATCATGCATAATTGGTTATTTTAAGATAAACATGAATTGCAAGTGACTAAGGCATAGATTAGCAAACATTAAGCACAGAATCCAACATGTTATGCTAATTTAAGCAGGATGACAGTTTAGCAAAAGAGAGATATTAATCAAAATCAAGGCTAAACTATCAAGGTGCGCTAATGAGGCTTGAATCCTTTGATATGCCCTTAAGCACACGAATGAGATTAAAATCCTTAGATTTTTCTATAGTATCAAGAGTCTAGCTACTCTCACCAACTATTTCTAGTTTGTTCTTCCTAAGGGTAACTAATTTCCACAAGTCCCTTATGAAATTCAACAAATGAGGAGGGGTTGGGAAATCTTTCTTCTCCTAGAAGGTATAATGGTCGGGATCCTCTCTTCTAATAGGTGGAAGAGAGGTAGTGGTAGAGGCCATGAGAATTCTTAATGGTTTTTTACTTCCATCACTAGTGGAGTCACTAAATTCAGATTTGGATTCCTCCATATCATCCCATGTTGTTGTTATTGCCTTTTCACATTTTGTTTTTGGCTTTTCTTGGAATTCATTGGCAACAAGACCATATTGATCATAGTTGTAACATTGGACAGATTTGGACTTGAGGGATTTTCCTCTGAATTTTTTGTCCTTTTTGTCTTTCTTGTCCTTCTTATCATAACTCTTCCCTTTATTCATTTTGAGGAATTGCTTGAATTGATTATTGAACTTTTCTTCCTCGTCTTCCCTATCGCTGTTATCTTCTTCTTCTTCTTCCATTATTTTCCTATGTGGGGGCCTATAAGAAGATTTTATGACAGCGTTCTTCTCCCTAGAAGGGGCCTTAAAGTGTAGGGAACCTAAAAGATTTTCTACTTTCATATTTTTAGTCTCTACACTTTTCTAAAGCTAGGACTTTTGAGTTAAATATATTCGGGAGGGACTTAAGAATTTTACTACATATACGCCCATCTGGAACTTGTTCTCCTCTCCTAAGCCAAACATAGAGTTACAAATATCTGACAGTTTGGTGTAGGATTCATGAAAGTTTCAGACTCTTCCATTTTAATATTTTCAAAATTTGTGATCAAGAGCTGAAGCTTAGAGCGCTTTACTATGCTAGTTCCCTCGTGGGTAACTTCCAAGTTGTCGCAAGCTTCTTTTACAGTTACGCACGTGATTATACTTTGAAATTCGTCTGTGAAAATTGCACAACAAATCGCATTGAGAACTTTGGCATTTCCCGCATATTTAGCTCTCTCATTATCTGTCACGCCCTGAAATTCAGAACCCGAGTACAATAACTCAAAGCCCGAGTTCCAGGGTGTGAATTTAAAATTCAAGCATAGATTCCTTGAAATTCCATTCCACACATCGCATAACTAAAATGAATCCCCAAATATAAAATTTCTTTTCCACTGATATCTTATTACATTGAATTTTACAAGATAAAATAGATTAAATACAATTGGCGTTTGAGTAACACGTGACCATCTGAATACTCTGCTCTGTCTACGTCTTTTCCTTCCTGAAAACCTACAAGAACTGTGGTGATTTTGGTGAGCTAAAAGCCCAGTGAGGTCATTTCCATCACAGGTAATATTCCAGTTAATAAGAGATAGGGTGCGAATCATCAATGGATAGAATTGTGTGAAATATACGAGGATGATGGATACACTTTATGATTTATTATCAATAGAACATGATTATCATGATGCCATATATGTCATGATACGTGTGAGAGCAATAAACGTCTAGGAACTCGCTACCACTGAACATTAGGAACCTGTCGCAAATCAACCATGCTCACCTAACCGGTACAGCGAGGCGGCAAATCAACCATGCACGCCAGTGGGTAAATCAACCATGCACCACTGATCCAACCGAGCAAATCAACCATGCTCAATAAATGAAACGACCAGAACTCGCTGCCACTGAACATTAGGAACCTGTCGCAAATCAGCCATGCTCACCTAACCGGTACAGCGAGGCGGCAAATCAACCATGCACGCCAGGAGTCAAATCAACCATGCTCCTGTTCTGTCGCAGTGTATAAGTGTATGTATATGTCATGAGTTATGCAAGCATCATTTAAGCATACAATGCATATCAGAATTCACATCCAATCACACCATGCATGAATTATTTTCATTTAAGTAATTCTTTGTCTTTAAACCCTAGTTTACTGATTACCAAGAAACATGAGAGAAATATTATGAGGGATTCTAGGACTTCTACTCATATCTAGGGTTACACAACGGTAGCATCCTGTCCACCTAAACCTACATTAAGTTGTTTTCGAATTTTAACATAAGTATTTAAGATGAAAATTTTTGAGAAAGTAAATTCTCTAAGATAGGATAATTCATAGATGAATTTGAAGAATAGAGACAAGGGATTGATCCCTTACGTAGGATCCATACTACATATAAGAACAAGATAAAATTTAAGAAAATTAATGGAGAAACTGGGAGAGATAAATCTACTACTTAGGATGCCATAATCACATGAAATAACAAAGTGAAATTCTAAGAACCTAATTAAAAGAGAAATTTAGATAGATGAATCCTGTACCTAGGATTCCATGATAAGGGAGAAAGCATTAAAGTACGCCTAAATCCTAACTAGAGAAAGAGAATTTATAAATTAAACGTAAACGGAAGAACACTAGAATTAACAATGAAAGTTACGTGAGATGAATCACTCACCTGATGAACTATAGGCTCCACACAAGCCCAAACCTGAACATGAGTTGGCTCAGCGAGTCGACTCGGTTTGAAAGTTTAGAGAAGAAGTTCCTTCTTCTTTCCTCTTTCTTTCTCCTTTTTCTTCCTCCTTTCTTCTTCTCTTTTTCTTCTATTCTTCTCCCTGGCTGACTGGGATGTTGTCCCCACAACAACAATAGCCTAGCGCTCACTACCTCCCTCTCTCTCTCTCTCACCGCTTCTCTCTCTCTCTCTCTCTCTCTCTCTCTCTCTCTCTCGTTTCTCTCTCTCTCTCTAACGCCCCACACTCTCTCTCTTTCTTACAGTTCTCTCTCACCCTAGAGTTTCTTAGATGGTAAGGTTAGATGGAGGGGACCTTATATAACTACTTAGGGCGGTGGAGAAACGGCGAAGGCGCGGACGTACAAGAAAGTCCCGGTTCGAGTTGGAGAAGGAGACCGAATGGTTTTTGGGACTCCTTTGCATATGAGGCTCGTTGGAAAGCTAGGTGAGGCCCACACGATGCTACACACAAGTTTTGAGAGGCCCATGCACATCAGGAAGGTGGATCTTGATTTTCTTTTGTTAGAACGGTGGATTGAAGTGGTCCATACAATTGACCAAAAACGTTGAGACCACCCACCACTAACGTCCGGGTGAGACGCACTCCAAATGGACGGTTTGGATTCACTGATGAGGCCACAATGATGGACGGTGTGAATCTGTGCACAGCGGCAACGACAGCGCTGTCACTACATGGTTTGAGAAGAAGACGGAACTTCCGTCCGTTTCACGCAATACACGGTCAAACGCGTGTTGACCAGATGCCATTCGTGCACGTTGTGCACGTGGGTCCCACCCAGATGTATATACAAAATCTACTCCACTCATCAGGTAGGGCACATGATTTTAAGGCATGACATAAAAAATGAGGTAGATCCGAGTCTTGGGTGGGCCACACTTCACAGAAACATGCTGAGAATTTCCAACGTGAAAGCCCATGAACGTTTGCATATCTCTCTCACATACATAATATGGACAATACCAAGTTTGCCCTTTTCTTTGGTTTTGACTTCAACCACCTATAGCGATCGCGTACACTGTCAATTTTCGGTGAAACTTCACCAAGGCCTGTCATTTTTCGTGCTCTTTATACAGGTTAAGTTTGGGCTTTGATCTCTTACAGATGACGAAGATGCCTTTTTAGTGATCCATCACACTAGGTGATCCAAAGTGACATTTGTATATATCCAATAGAAAATTTAACCGGTAACCTTAGTATATATCCTATGATCTTCGAAATGATCGGTTCGGTTTGTTATTTAGGTGGCCCAATTAGCGGATACGAATTCGATGAATTGTTATATGAAAGGCCAATTTTTTTTCTAATTAGATGTTTATGTTCTTAAACATAAGTATGAGTTATTATACAGTCAGTTTCTTAAACTGATATTCCTAATATGGTCTTTGGGTGGCCTATTGGTGAGACATATACACCGTTAGACTTTAATGACTTGTCTACTCATGAAATTTCATCAAATCACAGTTTTGACGGTAGGTTAAGCATGTCAATGTATGATAAACAAGATGAACGGATTAAAATGTTAAATTGATTTATGTATGAGCGGCTATGGAGATCAAGGGGTTTAGTTTACTATGATCGGCTTGTTCAAAATCGATGTGGACGGTTAGATATCCCTACCTAGCAATGATAGATCATTCTAACGGTCCGTCTATTGACTTAACTAAATACACTAAGTTTTTAAAGTCTTAAAAGTGTCAGAATACGTATAAAAGTGTGGCGTGTGTGTATGCGTATGAACGACGCGGCCTAAAATTTAAATTCTAATGTGTGAACTATAACACTCGTGTACTAAATTTTCGGGGTATTACATTATCTCTCCATTTATCATCATCTTTGGGAGTGATATTGGTCTTGCCATCAACCATCAGTTGGTCCATGGGTATAGTGTATCCTTGATAGACACTAACTCATACCTAACAGTCCAAGGATTGTAGAAAAATCCTCATCCTAGCCTTCCAATAGGCATAGTTAGATCCATCAAACTACGGTGGACGGTTAATCGCACTCTCATCATGGTTAGATATGATTCTAAAGCTCCGATATCGGATCTTACTCTGGACAATTAAGTCATTGAAGAGAAACCCTCTCTGATACCAATTAAAATTGCACCTATGACTCACTTGAGGCGCTATGCGTGTGGAAGCTTAGAGAGGAGCTACTAAAAAATGGCTAAGTCTTACAGGAGGTGATTAAGACCTTTTTTGTCGCCTATTTAAATTATTCTACAATTTAAGCTGAGTAAGCAAGAACACTTCGGCTTCCAAGCCTAAGTGGGTCCAACCACATAGACTAGTATATGATTAAGCAATTATGCAACTTAGTCTAAACACATAGATTGTCTAATGATTTAACTAATCAAGCACCTAATATTTGCAACTAATGTAGACTATAAGGAATGCACCCAGATGAGCTTCAGTTTACACAATTAGTGAAAATACATCTTGTGTGTGAATGTACCTTTCTAGTTCTTAGCATACATTCCTATCGAGCATTCATAATTAAGCAATTAAACATACAATGCTAAGATAATAATGTGCTCAAATACATCACGAATACAAGCATGTATAGTGGTCCCTCTACGTGTCTACTCCACTCCTGGTTGCCGTACTCATCCCTTGAGCACATTGGATTTCACTAAGAGAGTTTAAATTAGGTTCCTCTCAACCTAGGTGTTTTAAGCCAGTTCTACCTTATCGAGGTATTTAATGGTTTCACCCAGCTAAGGAGTTTGATAAGGTTCCTCCTAACCTATTAAGATGTTTAATGGTTCCACCTAACCAAAGAATTTAACAAAGGTTCCTCCCAAACTATACAACATACATATACTCCTGTCGTAGGCTTCACACAGAGACTTGGTTCATCCCTCTCACAAGAGTTTAGGTCCTACAACCGAACCTATCGAGTTTGGCAATTCAAACTCTCATACTCAATCCTGCAAGAGGAAAGAGCATGTGGACTCTTACAATTGAAAACCTTACTTGTCAGAATTGAGCCCCGTTGATGATTCGCTTCAGGTTGCTTGATTTTCACTCTTTTGTTCTTCAATCACCTCCCCTTTGCTCCCCCGATCACTGATGTCGATGCGTAGCCAATGCTCCAGCTCAAATGATTAGCTCCCTTGCATATGATGCTCCATTGAAGATGATCAAGGTGGTAGTAGGTTGTGTGAATTCTTTACAACTAGTAGGATATGGTTGCCTAGAGGAATTCCACCTAATTAGATCTCTAGAGAGGTTTAGACGAAGGATATACCTTGGTGTAGGTGTCTAGAACATCTAGAGATCAATAGGGAAGAAACTCATCTTCTTCATAAGCTTTGAATGCTCCATGCTTGTGGTGAATCACAAGGAAGATTTCTTGAATGGGTTAAGATTAAAGCCTATAGGTGTATGCAACAATTGTGGCTTCTAAATCTCTAAAATCCCTCTCTTAAGCCCAATGATTGCCTCTCCCGCTTTTTTAGATAAAGCTCCAACAGTCATAAAACGGGTAGAAAACGGTCTGTTTGATGGATCGAACATAGCTTCGATGGATCGAACAGTCCACTTCGATGGCTAGAAGCCAAACCTCAATAGATCGAAAAAATGTCCAGAGATTTATGCAATGTTGCTGGACATATGTTCGATGGATCGAATTGTTCCTCAATACCTTGAAGAGCCTACTCCGACGGCTGGAAGATAGATGTTCAATGGATCATAAATTGTCTAAAGAGTTCAAGTTTGTTGTACGATGGATTGAATCCAATTCTTTAATGGCTAGAAGTCCCATCGAACTGAACTCCGACGGATCGAAGTCCACTCGAAAACTGCTATCTGGGCTAGTTTGTTTGCAGCAGTTTGCACCTCTTTTATTAGCCCAACTTATTTTTTTTAAGTGTTCTAAGGCTAATGATGATAACAAAGGGTTTTTCTATTTGGTACATATCATCTAGAGGTTTTGGTTGTTTTGGTTCTAAGGGTTAAGGTCACAAAGGTATCTCTTTTACCTTTTCTTCTTCCTTGATGCTTCTTGTCCACTTAAATCTTCGGTCTTCAGCTTGTCAAGGCTTAACCAACATTACAACACATGGACGTACATGATTGGCAAATAAGGTGCACTAGTTTACTACAGAAAGTGCATTAATAGTTTGTTCTTCGGAGGCATCGTGAAGATGGGGAAGAGATCCAAATGACGAAGGAAGAGTCAAGTGAGAACAATTTAGCCGTTTCCCACAGACGGTGTCAATCTGTTAATGTCCAAAATTGGGCTAATAGATGTTGATCAGGGATTAATGGTAGAACATAAAATACTTAACTCATAGGATTATAAAATGATGGACATGGAATTTAAGTGAATTTATCTATCGAATTATTATTACATCGCGACCCTACACTTGAGGTTGTGAACAGCAAGGCCTGGATTGAAAGTGAGTTCTGGGCTTAAGCTTAACCTAGCCAGCTCACTTTCAACCCAGGATGTCCCGGCCAAAAGACTTGCCATTTTCCTCAGCCATGGGAGTGGTTCCCGCAAATCTCATCCGTTCATTTATCAGGTGGGCCATGTATGAGAGACTAATCAGATGGGTAGAACAATAATAACCAATCCCACGTTGGGCCAGCCACGTTTTAAAGTATGGAAAACATGCATAGAGGAAACCGTCTGATGAGCGTCACCGATGCAACACGCAGGCGCACACTCACACGTGTGGGCCATTTCTTTGTTAGCACTTTATGGGTTTGGAACTTCACACACATGGGAACTTGCCCATCAACACACATTAACTTGTGCTAATATAAAACACGTGTGTGATGGGCACACGTGCGAGATGGCTACTCTCCTTTATCTTCTTCGTGCCTAGAAATAGGCGATTTCACACCTTCTGTGGCCCACGTAAGGGGGTGAATCTGCCTGATTTTTAAGGCAGGAAGAGATCTAACATTTCAAATTTTAAAGCTCTGATCCCACACATGTTCCGTATCGTCACGCGTGTGGAAAAAGCAACCCACGAAGTCTACAATCGCGTTTCCTTCATCCACAGTGACAAATCTCCTTCTTGGAAATTTCTTAGATTGAAAACTTATCTCGAGATTTTAAAATTTTGAGGTTTTGTCGGATAAAATCTCACAGAAATTAATGTAATTAAAAATATTTATTTCAAATTCTAAAATAAATTTAAGATTTAAATGTCTATTTAGATAAGAAATGCTCCAATGTTCCCAAAGCTTGGAAAATCCAGTCCGTTGATCTAGACTAAGGCTACCACGCAAAGATCACACCAATTTAACAAATATTAACCATTTACTTAGTAATTTTTAATATAACATTGGAAGCAGGCTACAAATTAACCGATGACCCAGTTTTTACAAGCATAACCTTTGAAAATATCCAGCAGTTTTTAGGGCAAAAGTGGAAATAAAAGAAAGCATGAAAACAGGTCGCACCATGATTATTTCATGTTCACTTCAAGGCAGTGAACAGCTTCTTCGAATTATCCATCAAAGATGTATATTTTCTGGCAACAAGTACATGCTACAAATGGGTCATCAGTCGCTGCTGCATGTTTGTGTGTTGGGAATGCAACCGCAAATATTTACCAAAACTTTGAAATGATTTTGACTATAAAACAAGAGCTTACTGCCTGCTAGAGCTGTACACGAGCTTAGCCGAACTAAGCTTTGCACAGTTTGGCTTGGTTTGGTCAGCGGGTGACCTGGGCTCGAGTTTGGCTCGGCTTGGTCCTTGAGCCCAACTGGCATGCTTGGCTTGGTTTGATCAAGCTTTCGAGCCAAATTTGAGCCTGTTCGAGCCTATTTGAGCTACAAGCTTTCGAGCCTAAATTTGAGCCGAGCTTTCGAGCCACTATCGATCTGGGGCATTTGAGTTGAATCGAGCTTGAGCTTTCGAGGTTGGGGCGGTCGGATAGGGGAGGTCGTCGGCTGGAGGACAAGGGCGATCATCAGCTGGAGGGATGTCAGTTGTCGGCTATCAGACAAGGTTGGGGACTGCCAGAATGGGCATTACCCTGGGCTAAAGGGAGGTCGATTGTTGGAAAAGGTTGGAGACTGTTGGAATGGTCGGCGTTGGCTGGCCAGGCGACAAGTAGAAAGAGAGAGGAGATGAGAAGAGAGAAGATGAGAGAGAGAGGAGATGAGAAGAGAGAAGATGAGAGAGAGAGAGAGAGAGAGAGAGAGAGAGACATGAGAGGGTTGTCATCCTCGTGTAGGCCGGACGACCGGAAGGTGATCAGGCAACCGGGGTGAGGGCGACTAGGGTTTGAGGGGAGCAGATAAGAGAGAGGGGGCAACACGCTCGAATGAGAAACTTTTATATTTTTAGGGTTTTGTTTTTTTATATATTATATAATAATATATGATATATAATATATTTTAAATACCGAGCCTGTACATGAGCCAACCGAATTGAGCTCAGGCCAGGCTCGAGCTTGGTTTGAATTTTCAACAAGCCATAAAATAGGCTCGGCTTAGCTTATTCAACCCTATGAGCCGAGCCAAACCGAGCTTTTTCAAGCGGAGCCGATCAAGCTTTTTGAGCTAGCTCGGTTCATGTACAACTCTACTGCTTGCACCATTAATGTTTCAAAAGACAAGACTGCTACCTAATTTCCTCCTGTAGTTAGGTCCGAACTGGGTCCAAGTGCTGGTCCGCCCCCATACCTTGGAGTAAAAAATAATAATAATGATAACATACAAGTTACGAGGGAAGAAGAAGAAGAAGAAGAAAGGCAAAGTGGTGTATAGGATGCTCACTTTAAAGCCAGAAATTCGAGTCTTACGCTGCACACATTGTTTGTATGAAAGCAACGAGACCAGGCGTGGAAGGATGAAATAGGGCCACAGGGTGGAGCTTCATATATAATAGATGGGCTGTACCCAAAAAAATCATGCCAATTGATCCTTACTAAATGGAGGATACTTTCGCAAAAGCTACACTACAACCCCCGCATGCATCCCAAGTCCCAAGTGCACGGGCAAGCCAACACCACTTCTGGACAGCACTGATGCTTCTATGTAGTAAAATGGCACTATCTTTACATTTCCCTTTTTGTCTGGAAAGCATCACTCCATGTCGCAAATGAGCAGAAGGGAGGAAGTCCAACCAAATCTAAACGGTAGACGCGTCCTAATTAGAGCATCTGACATGACTCGTCAACTCTATTGATACCCCGAGTCAAGCTGACTCGGGTGAGCCGTGACGATTTCAAACCTTTGCATGCCTGTGTACCAAAAACTGACGCGTTATCACTTGGCTATACTCCATACCGTAGGTCCTTGGGGAGAGGTGAAAGGACGCCGACAGTTCTCCCTTTAGGACCGACCACAACAAGAAGCTCACAACTCTAATAGAAACAAACAGAAAGCTCTGCTCTATTTGCTTGCAATGCTATGCCTACCAAAGTAGGCGAACGCTGCTTTAATGTGAGTCCCAACGTGACTGAGGATCAAACATGTTGCTCCAAGTTGTAATCTTTTAACCGCAATGTTGAAGTGACAAGCTGCTCGATGAGCATTGGTGCCTAGCTGTTGACATACTGCTCAGTGCAAATATAAAACCGAATTTCAATTTTGGCTAAC
Organism: Liriodendron chinense; assembly: GCA_003013855.2. Taxonomy (NCBI): domain Eukaryota; kingdom Viridiplantae; phylum Streptophyta; class Magnoliopsida; order Magnoliales; family Magnoliaceae; genus Liriodendron; species Liriodendron chinense. The sequence continues at coordinate 726,332 of ML058395.1, read as the reverse complement.
CTTTAGTGGGTCTGCTAGTGATCGAGGAAAGGCGGTGCTGATACTAAAAAATTGCACCGTTTTAACAAACAACTTCATATTTTCTGGACAATACATGGTTCAAAAATCTAACGAAATTATATAATACGAGTCTCATCAGATGCCTTCCAACCAACCATGAAGAACTAAATATGTTAACAGTGGATGTTTAGCAGGAATAAAAAAAATTGCGGAAAACTGATTGCTAGGACAGGCAAATGGGTGTGTAGTTTTTGTAACCATTCCCAACAATAGGGCCCCTGCTAGATGGATGGTCTCACTCCATGGGGCCTGTGGACCACTCTTATTCCATTTAAATAGACCATACATGAACTTTATTAAATGGCATCCACAGGGCCAAAACCATGAGAAACATGTACCCCATGTCCAGCAGAATTATTCAGAATCCATGGCCAGAGAACACTGGCATATACAAAATCCAGGTAAAAATAAAGAAAATGAAGAAGAAAAAAAAAAGCATATGAAATTTGGTCACAAAATAGGCAGGGTCCCGCACTTAGCAGATAATATGAAATCCAACACCCAGCTACCTTCTCAATAGAATGCAATTATCACCCAATCATTAGCTTGTTCTCATCAAAGAAGCTGTAAGTGGGGACCTCTAGATTGTATGGTGCGGGTCCCTTGCGTATCCTGCCTGAAACATCATAGTGAGATCCGTGGCATGGACAAAACCAACCCCCATAGTCTCCTGCATTGGGTAAAGGAATGCAGCCCAGATGGGTACAGACCCCGACAACAATTAGCCACTCTGGGTTCTTGACCCTCACAGAGTCCTCCTGTGGGTCACGCAGGGATGCCACATCCACGCTGTTTGCCAACTTGATATCGTCCTCAGTGCGGCGCCTTATGAAAACAGGCTTCCCACGCCACTTGACAGTCACCGTGCTTCCAGGCTCAATGCTGGAGAGGTCAACCTCAAGGGAGGCCAGAGCAAGGACGTCCTTGCTAGCAGACATGCTCAACACAAACTTGAGAATCAGCAGGCGGATCAAAGAGGCATACACGAACCTCCCACCGGTCAAGACAAAGTATGCGAAAGCTCGCTTGCTGGGGTCACCAGGAGGGAAGCGCTCATGATTATACTCATCATAGACAATTTTGTTGCTTGGGTTCTTCACAGCCACCACTGTTGCAGGAATATCAGAGATCCCCATGTCATGTTTTGGAACAAGCGTTTGAGAAGCAAACCCTGCACGAGAAACCATTATATAGCGACTCGTGATATATACAGCACATTATCTAAATAACCAGGGAGAAACATACAAGATATCAAACTCTACAATATGCTTGTGGATTGAAAGCCATGATTGCATATATGAGGCACCAAAGGTTTCACAAGAAGTAGATTGACGAAAAGCATCAACTGTCCTGTCACAAGGCTCCATACTCATCTTACGCCATGCTTCTAGAGTATGAGGTAACAAAGTTTCACAACAGGTAAAAGGGCTTGATGAAAAGCATCAACTGTCATTTTCCTCAAGAAGGCTAAGGCCCTGTTTGGTAAAACTTAATTTCAGCACTTAATGCTAAAATAGGCATTTTTCAGTGATTTTCCTAATTCAGATCGTTTGGTAAATCTCAAAATTTAAGTGCTTAATTTGGATTTTCACTGAAAAAATGGGTTAATTTTTAAGCTTTCCTCCTTTGACTTAACACTTAACATAGAATGCAGTAAGTGATTTTAAGTTAAAACATATTTTTAAATGACAAAGCTGCCCTTTTCTAATTTCTGCTCCTAGCATTTTGTTCAAACTGCGTAGCTACTATGTTTACCTGGCAAAGTTCTATGGCTTCATCATGGTGCATGCATTTTATTTCCAACACGTTCATCAATTTTGCTACATCATTTTAGGGTATGAGCCAGAAAATGAGACAGACCCAAAGCTCAAGTGGACCACATCACGTAAAGTTGTGGGGACAATGCCCACCATTAAAACCTTCTTAGGGACCACTATGACTGTTTTTATTGCATCCAACTTGTTCATAAGGTCACACGGACTTGGATGAAGGGAAAACACAAATATCAGCTTGGTCCTAAACTTTTGTGGCCCCAAGAAATTTTCAATTGTTGCAGTTCAATCTCCTCCGATTTCTATGGTGTGGTTAACTCAAACTTTGGGTATACCACATTTTTAGGCTCATGTCCTAAATTAATATGATAAAACAGTATGAACGGTGTGGATCTTCCATCCTGATGGGGCCATAGAACTTTGTTACATCAACAAGGTACTCACAAGGTCTCGTTATGTCCAAGCAATCTCATTTTGCTCTGCATGCGGTTTTCATGCAAAGCCTTTGCAGGAAGTCCCTGCGTGGAAAGCTAGATGAGCTAACCGTGAGGTTTGTGAGAAATCTACCCAGGCCATCCGTTTTGTTGGATCATTTTAGGACATGAGAGAAAAAATGAGGCATATCCCAAACTCAAGTGGGTCGCACAACAGGAAATAGTGGGCAGGAAATGCCTACCATTGAAACTTCCCTAGGGTCCACTGCGATGTTTATATGACATCCATACCGTTCATAAGGTCATTCTTACTGGGATGAACTGAAAACATAAAAATATTAGCTTGATTCAAAACTTTTGTGGCCCAAAAAATGTTTCAACGATGAATGCTCAATCCTTAATATTTCCTGTCATGCGGCCCATTTGAGTTTTGGATCTGCCTCATCTTTGGTCCCATATCCTAAAATTATCTAGAAAAACATATGGATGAGGTGGATTTATTAAAAACCATCATGGTGGGCCCCACCAAACTTCCAAATTAGAAATTTCATGGCGAATTCTCCGTCCGCTTGGAGCGGGAGCAGATTAGTTGTTACCCGAGAAACAGGATAGTGGGTTTAATGTGACCATGTGCCCCACCTTGATATATATATTTTATATCCATGTTGTCCATCAATTTTTCTCTCATTTTAGGGCATGGCCAAAATTGAAATAGATCCAAATCTCAAGTGGACCACATCATAGGAAACAATCGTCATTGAACGCCCACCATTAAAAACATCTTAGGGTTCATAATAAAATTTATTTGCCATGCAACCTGTTTATAAGGTCACATACATCTAGATGAAGGGAACACACAAATACTAGCTTGATCCAAAACTTTTGTTGCTCCCAAAAAGTTTTTAATGGTGGGAATTAAATCCCTGTGGTGTGGTCCTCTTGAGATCAGGATCTTCTTCATTTTTGTGACCAATCCTAAATGGTCCAGAAAAATGAATGGACCATGTGGAACACATACATCAAAGTAGGCCCCACGATCCTATGTTGCCTTGGAAACACCTAATCCACTCCAACTTTGAATGGACACTGAATAGGTGTGGCCCACCATGATGTTTGTGAGAAATCCACCCCATCCATCCATTTTTTCAATGATATAAGGGTTTGGGCCCAAAATGAGGTAGATCCAAAACTCAAGTGGGCCACATGATAGGAAAAAAGTAAGGATTGAACGTGTCCACGTTGAAACATTCTATGGACCACTAAAGTTTTGGATCAACTAATATTTTTGTGTTTTCAGTTCAAAGTATAAGGAATGACCTTGTGAATGATATGGCGGGCATATAAGCATCCCAGTGGACCCTCGGGAGGTTTCAATGGTGTGCATTTCCCTGCGTACTTTATCCTGTCATGTGGCCCACTTGACTTCTGAGTCGGACTCACTTTTGGGCCCATGTCCTAAAATGATGTAGCAAAATGGATGGACGAGGTGGAATTCACAATGGGCCTTACATAGCTTCCCGTTGCAGGAAGTTCTTGTGATGGCTTTTGGAGGCAATTGGCTTTCAAAGCGGTCCAACAGAGGATCCAGATTGCATAGTATATAACACGCCACCAAGGTGGTAGTGTGGTGATGTGGCAAAGTTGTGTCGGTCCATACAATTTTCATCTTATATTCCACAAAAGATAGAAATTGAGATAATTAGGGCAAATACGACAAATTGCTAATTTTCAGACATTTTTTATCTGTGTTTACCAAACAAGTTTTTATGAAAAAATTGCTTATTTTCAATAAAAGTACATTTTTCAAATAATTTACCAAACGAATTTTTCAATACTTATCTATATTAAAATTCAACACTTCCAAGTTTTTAGTACTAACATTAATTTTCAGACTTCATTTTTCAGTTTACCAAACACCACCTAAATGCAAATCTGATATGAAAGCTCTTTGTTAGCAACACTGCAAACTAAGTAGTACGGCATACAACTGAAAATGTTGAACTCATTAGAATAAGTTTGAATCATTCCTTAGCTACAATTCTAAGAAGCCTTTCCTTAATCAATAGTCAATCCTAGAAAGATCAATTCCTTTACCTAGGATACACTTGCACTGTGTCAAACAACCACTTGCTCTAAAAGCTCGAGCCATTAAAGGATTGTGTATCGATGTATATTGAGGGACTTTAACACTTCCTTGCACGTGCGGGGTGGAACAACACACGGGAACATACTGGGCAAGGGTGGCGGAACACTCAACTCACGCCATAAATGGCCCCCCGTGGGAGAATATATATCGGTGGCATATTTGCTACTTCCGAGATTTGAACACAATACCTTCCGCTCTGATACCATGTCAAACAACCACTTGCACTAAAGGCTCGAGCCATTAGAAGATGGTGTATCAATGTATATTGAGGGAATTTAACACAGTGATGATTTGTTTTTAATCAATAGAAAAGCTTTACCAATAGAAGAGGCAAAAGGTAAAACTATCCATTAAGCCAATGGATAGTGGGACTCGAGAGAGCAGGACGCATCCTCTTTTGCAAGCAAATCCACTATATAAATTAGTTACCTCAAAATGTGATTGAACTCCACAAAATGGTATCCAAAAACAGTTAACGGTAATAGTGGGTACTGTTATGTGTTATGGGGCCATTACATATTTAAAAAAAAAAAAAAAAGGCAAAAAAAAAACCCGTAACAGCCAGGGAGGGAGAGAGAGAGCTCACGAACCCCAAAAAAGGATAACAACTTAAGAAAAGAAAGATTACAACCCTTTAGCTCATTTAGACAGGTAGCCTAATTGACTACAAATAACTTTGCCCTCTTAGACACCATCTCTACCACTTTGCTCTAATTACTACAGCACCTCCCATTCCTCTATTTCCAAATCGCTCACAGAATTGCTAGCAAACACAGCCTCCAAACCATTCACTTGGCCATTAGGAGACCCCCAATTGATTCCAGCAAAGTCCATGACATTTTGAAGTTCCTCGTAATATTATCCCACGTCAGCTAAGCAAAAAAGGAACAATGCATGAAAAGATGGTTAACAATCTCAGTGTTCTTCATGTACATCAGACAAATATTAGAAATTATCATTGACCACCTATGAAGGTTATCAACTGTCAAGACTTTCTTCCAACCCACTACCCACCCAAAGGCCGACTTATCAACTCACCAAACCATTCTATCCAGGTCCCCCCCATCTGATAGCACAACCGAAGCTGATCCAGTAGAGATACAAACTCGTCTACCTCATAATCATCAGATAGCACAAACATTATCATCATCAAGCAGGTGCCTCGTACACGGGGGCAACCAAGCAACTACTTCACTGCTAAGAGAGAAGCATTCAGCTATTAGAATATTGCGGTTCGTGCATAGACAGTTGATCCTTGGGAATGTGACCTACAAATAGGGTTGCCAACAGACTGGATCTTGGTCCAAATCCGATCTGATTTTACCGGATTCGGATCAACAATCCGGATCATCGGGTCGGATTCGGATCTTGTTAATCGGATCTGTTTAAATTTCGAGTCGGATCCGGATCACCTTCGATCCGCTCCGATTAAGATCCGATTTGAATTTAAAATGAATTAAATAATATTGTATATATTTTATATATAAATACATATTAAAAAACCACATATATTTTATCTCAAGTGGACCATAGTATTTACCATCCAACCTATTGAATAGTGGCCAAATGTATTCAGATCGGGTCGGATGGGAGTCAGATCAGGCCAAATCTCAATCGGGTCGGGTTTGGATCAAATGTTTAAAGATCCGTCGGATTTCGGGTCAGAGTCGGATCATCCGAATCACAAATCAGGTCGGATTTGGATCAGCCCTGATCCGCTCCAAATCCGATCCGTTGACAGCCCTACCTACAAAGGGGATTCTCTGACCCACACATCCTTCCAAAAGCAGTTCTCCTCATTGCAACGAAAACCTGATGCCCTCCATAAAGCTCGACTTCCAAGCAACAACCCCTCTCCAAATTGCAAAAGCTCTACAAGAAGCTGAGCCCCTAGTCCACCAACCCTCGTCTTAGAAGCCATACTTGTTGGCTATGGCTTCTTTCCACAATGCCCCCTCCACCAATTCCAATCTCCATAACCACTTCCCTACTTAGACCAACAATATTTTGGTCCATTGCACATTCACCATGTAATCTACCTAGTGGATGGCCTGGCTCTTTGATGCGTGTTCCGCCATCTCACATGACGAGCATCATTGAATCACAACCCTTAACGATAGAAGTGTGCTTCCATGGAAGGGAGACCTTCCTAGAAATCTAGGCCAATGCGTTTGTAGAGTCACCTTCATTGATAAGGAGACATAAGAAACAGCTTTAAAGAGGACCGCCACCACTTTAACATGTATAAGCTCTGCAAAGCTATCATGATCGACTTTGCCTAGATTTGACAAAGCTATCTTAAATGCACCAACATGATCTCTAAGAATCCTGCCTATTCCAATCAAAACCGGAATTCCCTAGAACTAAGGTTTTTTTTTTTTTTTTTTTGAACATTTCCCTAGAACTTCAATTATTCAATTTCCACCAACTAGTGAGGAAGACCATGGAGGAGATAACGAACACTTTGGCAACTCGCTCTATTTTATCACTTGCCAATTACATTCAAGGTTGGTGATTCTCTCACAATTGAAATCTTTGGTCACACTAGATCAATTTGCAAGTGTAATGTACGTAGCAACCAAAGGGATAGGATTTACAAGAGCATCAACGATTCTTCCATTTCTTTAACACGAAATGGCCCGCATGATAGAACTAGGGAGGGCTCTCCATACCACTTCCCCTCCATGCTTTAAAAAAAAAATTAAAAAAAAATACTAGACCGCCCATTGAAGTCTTTGCCGCAGAACGTGGAAGAACCTTCCTAGTCATTTTGCAATGAAGGAAGATGAGGCCACCCAACTCACCGCCTTGGTAACACGATGCGCATTTTGGGAAGGATGAAACCCTCTTTTGCAGGCCACACTTCAACACAAGGAGCCATGGATTCGAATAGCAATTTTGGAGTGTGACTTGCCAAGGGTCTGAAATTAGTATGATTTGCCTTGTATCGTTCTGATCCAGTCAGTTTTGGTCCCATTTCAATCTGGTGACTCATTTCATGTTGGACCAAAACCATTACACAACTCGAACAATGTCGAGTCGTATTGGACATTTTGAAACAAATGTAGGAGAATATGTAATGCAGGGCATTTTTCATGGTCCGGGCTCGAGTGGGGCGGCTCGTGCGACTCGGGGGCACACTCGGGGCGGGCGGCTCGTGTGGGGTGGGTGGCCCGTGCGACTCGGGCCCCACCTGTGCGACTCAGGTGGCTCGTGTGACGCGACCCATGCGACTTGGGGCCCACGTAGGAGGGTTCAACCAGGGGCCTGTTCTAGCCTGGGCTATGAGAAAAAAAAAAGGATATTTCGTGCCTCCCCCATCAACTCTGGAGCTTTTGGTGAGTTGGTCGGATGTCCTGCGTCAATATGTATGATTCTTCCATTTCTTTCATGCAAAATACCCACATGATAGCACTAGGAATTTCCCACTATTAACACTTTCCTTCCATGCTTTAAAAAAGAAGAAAAGAAAAAAAGACCAACCATTGAAGATCTCTACCATAGAAGGTGGAAGAACTTTCATAGCCACTTCGTAAATGAAGGAAGACACAGTCAACCAATTCCCATCTTGGTAACACAACACGCATATTGGGAAGGAAGAAACCACTCTTTTGCAGGCCATAATCCACAAGTACTGAAACTGGTATGACTTGCCTTGTATTGGTCTGTTTCAGTAAGTTTGGGTCCCATTTTGATCTGGTGACTCATTTTGTGTTGGACCAAAACCAATACACTTGGCATCAGATGATGCCGGGTCATATCTGAAGATTTTTTAAACCATTGAAGGAGAATTCGATCTCCAAACCTTGGCACGTGGAGGGGAAGAAGAATGTGCATACGCATCACTTTACAGAATGTTCAATGCAAGAACTCACCATGAGGCTCCAGAACCTGTATTGTTTATCTTCTGTTTCTAGATGAATATCTTCAAGAACTTTCAGGAGATTTTCAAGATCCTCCATCTCGAAGTCCCATAGATCTCTCCTTAGAGCCACAGCCCATGTCAAAACAACCCCCAAAACATTAACAATCTATGACAAGGGCATTTCTAATTGAGGTTGAGTAAAAATGGGGAAAACACTCCACATTAACAGCATAACTCACCTGCAATTCCGCCAAGATCCGATTCTATCTCCAAATCCAACCTCAGTTCTAACCCTCTAGCAAAAACATCATCTACTCTGTACTCATCCCTGAATTTAGAATATTGCACTGATGACTAAATGTATTGTTGGGAAGAAGTCACATTATAAACCTTTCGGTTAGCAATAAATGGTTGTTTAAAACATTTTTGAGTAACAAACCGACAGATGCAATACCAGTGCCATTCACCAAACTCACGAGTCCCTTCCAACTTGAAAGATTCATGTGTAAGGTTGGGTGGGGAATTATGATTCACAGTTGATAAGAACAGCAGCTCTGTGTATAGGCTGATTAAGGTCATAGAACAAACTTGCTATGGTCCCATTGACTTAATTTGTTACTACTATTACCTTCATGATATTGAGTGAGTAATTCCAGCAGCCATGGTATCATCTCTACAGTCTCTGGCACAACAGCTGGGGACAGTGGAGGTCACCCAGGCTTGGATAAGGATCATAGAGGTAAAAGAAAGGCATATAAAAGCCATTTGGAGAAGCCTAATGTAGTTACGGATCAAAATGCCCATTTTTGGAGGTAACACTCTCGCGGAGAAACTATCTTCAGGAGAAATATGGCAAAAAAGAAAGAAAGAAAGCAAGAAAGAAAACTACATCTAAGAGCAACAATTCCTACATGATGAGGGAAGGCTATTGAGGATTGAATCAAAATTGGATGACCTAAAGACAATTGATCAGGAGATCAAAAGAGTAAATGACCTTGAATTGCTAAAAATAAGTTTGTGAGCAAAAGCAGCTCTCAGTTGATCACTTGACAAGTATGGCATATGATCACCATGAGAAAGCAATATTATTTGAATTGTCTGATTCATTATACGAATTGTACAATTCAGATTGTAGCACAGGGGCATACGATCCAAATCTTAGGTACAGCTGAATTGTATGATTTGTACACCCAAATAACAGGTACAACTGCATTGTATGATACGTATCTGAATTGCACGATCCAAATCGTGAATCGAATGATCCAGTTGAATCGTACAATTCAATAGGGTGCATAATTCACCAAAAAAATGGTGAAATTTTCATTTTTATTTTTAACTTTTTGCTTTTTTTACCCTTTGTTTTTAAAAGACTTGTAACTTGCAAGGTCTATCCATATTAAAAAGAAAAAGAAAAAAGAAAAAGACCAATTTTGTTTCTACTAAGAGAGAAAGAGTGGAGTTTTAAGCTTGGAGAAAATAATTCAATATCTTTTTCGTTGGTCTACGGAATCAAATATTGTTTTTTTTTTCCATTGTGATTCTAAATGAAAATAGGTATAAAAAAAAAAACATTAAATACTAACAGATTCTTCTCTTTCCCTTGTTCTCGTTTTGGAATATATAAGATGAAAATATTCAATATATTTGTCTTTTTCTTTTGTATTTTCTTTACTTAAATATTCTGTTGAATTTTAAAGATTCCTATGCTTATTTTTAGGGATAAATAATTATTATTTTTCTAATATTTGTCTCTTGGTTTTATTTTTTTCTTTACCCTGAGTTTGTGTTGATTGTTCTTGAAGATGGCGAAGAAGCCTAATGTTACTACATGGGATTATTGCTGAAAAGTGGATGAAAATACCAACCATCACCTCAAATGTAACTTTTGTGGGAAAAGCTATGGTGGAAGTACATTTGAAATGAAACATCACCTCACTCGAACAAGAACATATCGGCATGTTCACAAGTAGGTGATGCTGTAGTGGAGAAGTTCTAAGAAATTGTTGGACACGAATTCTAGTCACAAGAAACAACAAGAAGAAGCCATGTATGAGGTTGCAAGAGCTCCAATCATACATTACATGGAAGATTTGAGTGATTGAAGAAAAACGAATAGGATTATGGATAGTTGGAAGAGGGAGTGGGAGAAGAGGAAAACCATTAGTGACTCTAAATAGAATTTGGAAAAAAGAGATAGATATATGTTTGTCTTTCTATTGCTTGCTTCCTCTAGAAGAGCACTTTCTTTGCACTGATGATGTAAGCTGTTGTTGCATTCGGATCGGGGTTAAAGCCTCCCACCTATCATGAAGTGAGAAACAAGTTTTTGAAGATGGATGTGGAAAACATAGAGAAGGCAATTGAGATGTATAAGAAAGAATGTGCAAAAACAGGATGTACAACCATGTTGAACAGGTGGATGAATTGAGTGAATTGGTCTATTACTTTGTTCTAATAGTCCAAGTGGCACTTTTTTTTTTTTAAAATTTGTTGATACATCCGACATTTTCAAGAATGCCAACAATTTATAAGAAAGAGTGTGCAAAAACAGGATGTGCTATAATGTCACACAGGTGGATCGATTGAGTGAATTGGTCTATTACCAACCTTTTTTGTTAATAGTCCAAGTGGTGCCTTTTTTTTTTTTTGGTTGATACATACGACATTTTCAAGAATGCGGACAATTTATTAGTATCACATGAGACCGTCATTGATAATGTCGTGAGAAGAATGAGGTACCTATTGTTAGGAATAGTGCATTCATGTATGTTAAAACAGATCAAATGTTGATAGAGAAGATAAGTTATTTTGGTTATCGTGTGCAGCCCATTGCATAGATCATACATATGTTGGCAAACATTGGTAAATTGCAAGTTCATGTGGAGACTGGTGAAGGCAGGAGCTATAACTGTCCACATTTACAAGCATTGTTGGATTTTGATTTTGAATATATTTTGGACATCAACACCGTGCATTTGATGTGTCCCCTTTAGGTTACGGGATATCCAAAACATCAGCTGTATATGGAATTCAGGTGGGCCATACCATCTAAAACCATGTGAATACATGCCTAAAACATCTAAAATCACTTGGCGGGGCCCACCTGAGTTTTGGATGCAGCTGAAACTTGGTCTGACCCCTCATCCAAGTGGGACACACACAATGGATAGGCTGGATTTGTGAACCACATCTCGGCGGGCCCAATTAATGATAATGAAGGTTTTAATGGGTGGGTAACCCCTCTCAGTTGTTGTATGTGGTGTGGCCCACGTAAGTCATGGATCAACACCTAAGTCATCTGACTGACGGGGTTGATGTTCGACACACATCACGATGAGGCCCACACAGCTCGACCTCATGGAAAGTTCCCATGAGGTCGATCTTATAGTACCATTATATATATATATATATATATATATATATATATATATATATATATATATATATATATATATATATATAAGGCGAGTAGACTAGACCAGCCATGACATGATTTACTACATGTTATTTGACACTGAAGAGCATACATATGAGCATAGGATCAGTTTGAGGTCAAACTCAAAGGAATAGGATGAGAGCCATTTATCCAAGCCCCAAAGAAAAAGCACGTGTAAAGTAAAATAGACTCTTGGCCAACATAGACTTTTGGCAATCCATGCATCAAGGGCTTAATCCAATCTGCTTATCAGATATGGAATCTGATGATGAAGGGATCACCAACAAGAAGAATCCCACCTTTCTACAAATAATGACTAGATGGATATGGACAAATGTTTTGTTGAGGTGTTAGAGGGTGATGAAGGTGTAGGCTCTAACTCACAACAAGATGGGCACGTAGTAAACATACACCATTTTATAGGTTCAGTCTTGTACTCTTGTAGACTCAGGTGCCGTTTGGTAAACTGAAAAATAAGGTCTGAAAATTAATTCAAGTGTTGAAAACTTAAAAGTGCTGAATTTCAGTACTTAGAAGTACTGAAAAATCTGTTTGGTAATTTGTTCCAAAAAGTCCTGATATCTGAAATTAAGTAATTTTTCATAAAAAAAACTGTTTGGTAAACACAAATCATAAATGTCTGAAAATTGACAATTTATCATATTTGCCCCTATTGTTTCAATTTATATCTACTATAGAGTATGGAACAAAGCTTGTGATTATCATGTCACCACTTTTAACACATTTATGCCTAATTCACTTATATTCTCTCAAACATAATTTTTCGATTGATGGACCATGTATTCTATCATTCTTAATAGAATAATTATAATCCTTCAATTGGTGTCCTAAATAGAACAACTAATAAGAGAACCTAAACAACATCTCATGTTTAATTTATAAAAGCCAATTTTTTGTCTCGTGCTCTAAAATAAGTTAGAAAAATAGATGGAAATCATCAATAAAACACATACATCATGGTGGGCCACACAGAACACCGTTAGGTACAATTGATGTAACTTCCGTGTGTGTGTTCCATGGCCATTCCAAGAAATTAAATGAGATGGCCAACCTTGTTGTCTATATAAAATCTATCTCCATCCGCAATATGAGAACTGACACACCCAAGATCTGACACGCCCAAGCTACCTTAATGTTTAGGTAGTGTTTATTTTCCGTCCAACCTATTGAAAAGGTAACATAGGCATGTATGAAGGGGAGAAAAACAAATATCAGCTTGATCCAAAAACTTTTGTGGCCCATTAATGTTCAATAACCACCATTTCCTATTATAGCACCTACTTGATAATTAGATAGGTTTTATGTTTTGTATAATGCACTAAAATAATGTGAAAAAAATGGATGGACGAAGCTAATGTTTGTTGTTTTTCCCTTCATCCAGTTTTTTGTGACCTTATCAATCTTATCAACAGATTGGATAGCAAATAAACACAACGCAAGTATTAAGGTGCACCCTAAGAAGTTTTTAATGGTAAGACATTCAATCACCACTTTTTCCAAGAGTATGGTCTACCGGAGATTTATTTTTTGGTATCATGCCCTAAAATAATCTGGAAAAACGGATGGACAGCATAGATACAAATAGATACGTCAAGGTAGGCCCAACGGTAAGGGCCGCACCATCTTAGGTGAGGCCGCGGTCTCACCAAATCCACTCCCGACTGCCTGAAGAAAGGTGGCTGCTAGACAGTGATCTGTGGGATCCATCATGATGCATGTGTTTTATCCATGCCCTCCATTCATTTCTTTGGATCATTTTAGGGTATGAGCCCAAAATTGAGGTAGATCTAAGTTTCATGGGACCACACTGCAAGAAAAAGTGGTGATTGAACACTCATCATTAATAACTTATTGGGCCACCAAAGTTTTGGATAAAGCTAATATTTGTGTTTCTCGGTCCAGCTGTGTGTGACCTAGTCAATAGATTGGATGGAAAATAAACATTGCATCAGGCCTTAGGAAGTTTTTAATGGTGGCCGTTCAATCATCACTATTTTATTATGGTGTGGTCCACTTGTGATTTGGATCGGTTTCATTTTTTAGCCCATGCCCTAAAATGATATGGAAAAATAGATGGACGGCATGGATAAAATGCATGCATTATGGTGGGCCCACATAGCATTGTCCAGTAGCCACCCTATGGTGACAACGTCAGTAGGCAATCCGAATTGGATTTCTTCCGAATCTGTTGATACGGCAAAGTCCTGTGAACCCCACCATAATGTATTTGTTAGATCCACACCATCTATTTATTTATTTGGATGATTTTAGTTTGTGATCCAAAAAATGAGGCAGATTCAAAGCTCAAGTGGACCACACCACAGAAAACACTGGGGCTTGATATCTACAATTGAAAACTTCATCAGGGCCACAAAGGTTTTGGATCAAGCTGAAATTTTTGTTTTCCCTTCATCCAGGTTAATATGACCTCATGAACAAATTTGATGGAAAATAAATAGCATGGTGGGTCCTTAGAAGTTTTCAACAGTCGGCGTCATTATCCCCACTGCTTTTTATGGTGTGATCCACTTGAGCTTTAGGTCCACCTCATTTTTTGGCTTATGCCCTACGATGATCCAGACAAAAGGATGAATGGTATAGATATAACACATACATCATGATAAGCACAAAACTTTGCCACATCATTTAGGTGTCAACCCTCTTTCATTAAAACTCACACCGCAAGTTATGAGGGTAAAATTGTCATTTAAAAAAATATTTAACTATGAAATCACTTACCACCTTCAACCTTAAACATTAAGCGAAAGGAAGATAGCTGAAAAAAATCAGATGTTTTTCAATGAAATTTAAAATTAAGTGCTTAATATTTTAGATTTGCCAAACAGTCTGAATTAGAAAAATCACTGAAAATAGCCAGTGATAAGTGCAGAAAATAAGTTTTACCAAATAGGCCCCTACACTTAATCGTGTCATTTAGTCATGCTAAATTGATAAGCATAAATTGTTTTGTAGATCCTAGAAATCTTTTAATTAGAAGTAAAGCAAAGGAAAAAGAAAAAGTAGGAGGAGAATGATGAATTTGTTTCGACATCAAATTCTGAAGAAGATAATGCAAACATTGATATTAATCTTAGTGATGATGAAGATGATGGCGCCGACGTAGAGAATTTTTAGACATTTTGTTTTCCTTTTGAATTATAGCAATGAGTACATGTAAACAGGCAAAAGGTTTTTATTTTTGAATTCTACAAATGAATGCATGTGCATGGACAAAGGGTGATGTTTTGAACTTGATTATGACACATTATACACTTATAGTACACTGTATACAGTTCATCAAATGATAATATCATGATTAGTATTGTATCTTGGTGTATATTCATGAGAAAATCAATGATTGATTTTTTTTTTATTTTGCTAATTTATTAAAAAATTATGATATTTTTAAGAAAGTTGGAAAAACTTACAATTTTCGATACAATTTATGATACGACAGCAATTATGATTACATTGTGAGAAAGCAACAAAGTACATGATATGAAAACATACACTTTCACAAAACTAGCTATATAATAGGAAGTGTTGCACTCATAATATTCAATAGTTAATAAAAGGGAGGGGTGCACTTTGAAAGGATCTAAAAATTATGGAAAGGTCATTTAGACTCGAGTAGTTGAAAGATCAAATGACCCCCATCATCTTTGTCACGTCTTTGTCCCAGACCTTTTTTTAACATGAACATAATTACTTCACTAAAACGAAGACGAAATACAATCCATCAAGGTAATGGCTACACATCACCTAAATGGCTATGAGCCTTCTTTTGAAACAATACATTCAATGAGGTTCACTAGAAAGCATCCTACCTACCAAGTTTCGCAAGGGATGTCCAAAAGTTGATGTACCCTAAATTTCAAAACCATACCGTGATACTCAAAATAATTTTATTATTAAAAAACTCTATAGATTTCACTATAAAAACTTTATAACTACAAAATTATCTGTATCATTGGCCAACATGGTATTCCAAAATACCTAGAAGGCACAATTACAAAATATTATAAACATCTGCAGAGAATCAATTCGAAGAAAATATAAGGAAAAAGAAACAGACAACATTGGATGGAATAAAATTCAAATGAAACCAATAGGTTAGATGTATCAGATAAACTCAACCAATAGTCAACAATCGCATTGAAATTTCCTTCAAACCAAACCAATAAATTGTTAAAGAATGTTCTAGACATGGTTAATGGTTTTATTTTCCCAAAACTTCAAAGCTTATTGTGCTTTAAAAAAACATGTCATTAGGAAGAAAACATCATCTCCAGTTGTCTTGTTCATCAACTGAACATACTAATAAGGTTGTCTAAGCCACAAACACCTCCACATGTGAACCCACATGCCAACCCTTGCATGTATAGGACATCTGAGCCGTACATAAGGCAGGCCTTCTGTGTAAATGTCTATCTTTAAAATAAGGACAATCCGCTTGCGGATTGGAGCACACGTGTTTGTGGAATGCTGACCATCAGCAATTGTTTTAAACCACCCATCGTGTTGATACAGGTACTGTCCACCTGATGAGTTGAATACCTGGTTCATGGGCCAGCTAATCTAGGTGGTGGGACCCACATGATTAGAGCTGGGTAAAGATCAGGTATTAAATGCCAGATCCGAATCCTGCTCAGGTTGGTCCCGAATTACCCTTGATCCTGATTTGACCAAACCTGGATCTGATACGAAAGAGATCCGAACCGACCCGATCCAACTCGGTATCGGGTATATAAGTTTTAAAAAAAAAAACCTTTCTATTTACCTTTACCATTTACCCTCTACAGCTCTACCCGACTGCTGCTGAGCCCTACCCAAGCGACTCCACCCGATTGCTGCTGCTGCCCTACCCGAGCGACTCCAACCTCCTCCTCCTCCTCCCCCACCCGACCGGCCGTCGTCCGCACCCGATCCGGTGCTGACTCGGTCCGGTTTAGTCCAGGCCATGACCAGGCATGCCCAACCGAGTCGGCTCGAGTTCGAGTCAGGTCTGTTTGAAACCCGGATCGGTTCGGAACAGCCCTAACTCGGAGAAAATTTATCATTTGATCTAGGAATCCGCTAAAATATATACTGAAAGAAAAGGGAATAAATGAAGAAACCCTAAAAATCGACGGAGGAGAAAACCCTAACCTCTGATCGGTACGCGAATAGGAGATTCTGAGGAGAACCCGAAAGTGGAGGAGGTGGATCTGGAATCAACGGAAGTGGATTCTCCGTTCACGGGATTCCGATAGAGGAGGAAGGTGGTGGAGGCGGTTGGATTCGTCCTCCATGAGAGAGAAGAGAGTCTCCTTCCTGCAACTCTCAGCATCATCTTCTGCTTCTTCTTTTTCTTCTTCTTCTTCTTCTCCTCTGTTTTTCTAAGATTTTTTTTTCTCCTGCTCTGTTTTTCTAAGATTTTTTTTTCTCCTGCTCTGTTTTTCTAGGACTTCTCTTGGCGATTCGTCGGAAGGGAGAGAAGATGGAAGAAGCCAATCAGGTTAGAAAACGGAGGACCGAGAAAGAGGGACTCTTGATGACTCCGTTGGCCCGCTGAAGGTATGTGGTCTATCCACGCCGTCCATCCGTTTCCCCAGCTCATTTTTAGTGGTTGAGCTCAAAATTACAACATATCCATGGCTTGAGTGGACATTACTACAGGAAACAGTTGGAATAATGATTTCCACAGTTGAAACCTTTGTAGGGCCGACAGTGATGTTTATTTGTCATCCAGCCTCTTCATAAGATCACACAGACATGGATGAAGGGAAACATAAATATCAGCTTGATCCAAAACTTCTGTGGCCCCCAAGAAATTTTCAACAGTAGAAATTCAATTCACATGTTCCTGTAGGGTGGTCCACTTGAGATTTTTGTATGCTTCATTTTTTTGGCTTAATCTCTAAAATTAATGGACGGACAGAGTGGATAAAATATATAAATTATGGTAGACCCCACAAAGTTGTGTACTGTCGCACAATGCGCCCCCCCCCCCCCCCCCCCCCAAAAAGAAAGGTGGATGGGGGAGGGGGGTTCAGCCAAAATAGCAAATAGCACTGGCCTTTTGTGAAATGATAAAAATAACCCCTGTCCTCAACCTCAGTAATTGTGGCCCACAACACCTTTTTAAATTTTCTTTGGACCATTTTGCCCCTGACCATGTACGCCAATGAGTTTCTTCAGTGAGCTATGACTTCCAGGTCGATGAGCCATGACTTCTAGGTCGGTGAGTCATGTATCTCATTAGCGAGCCATGACTTCCAAGTGGGAATCTTGTGTTCTAGGTTGGAACAATGTGTTTCATCGGTGAGCCACAAAGGCCATTGGCAAGCCATGTGTATTTTCAGCGAGCCAAGTGTTTCGTTGGAATTTATCTATCTCATCGGTGAGCCACAGAGGCCATCGGCAAGCCATGACTTCCAAGTGAGAACCTTGTGTTTCAGGTTGGAATAATGTGTTTCATCAGTGAGTCACAAAGGCCACCAATGAGCCATGTGTTTCGTTGGAATTTATATGTCTCATTGGCGAGCCACAAAGGCCATCAGCGAGCCATATGTCTTATCGGCGAGCCATGACTTTCAGGTGGGAACCTTGTGTTCTAGGTTGGAACAATGTGTCTCATCGGCAAGCCATAAAGGCCATCAGCAAGCCAAGAGGGCCCTTTAGGGGCAAAATAGTTTGAAAAAAATCTAAAAAGGTGTTGGGGGCTATAATTACTGCGAATGAGGGTAGGGGCTAATTTCATCATTTCATAAAAGGTTAATGCTATTTTGACTAAAAACCCAGATGTAGGGTGACAAATATAGCTGAGATTTTGAAAATATGTAGTCAATATCACGATAAATTAAAAATCAATATCATAGCGACATAATAAAAAATCTCTGAAAATTAGTCAATATAACCATCGAATGGTTTATTAAACATATTTTTTAAAACAATCTAGATCTATTGTATTATAAACTACTAATCAAATGGTTAATATTTGTCAAACTGGTGTGATCTTTGCATGGTAGCTTTATCAACGGTTTCCTTAATGCTTGTTTTCCATAATTAAAAACACGGTTGGCCCAGCGTGGGATTGGTTATCATTGTTATACCCATCTTATTAGTCTCTCATACATGGCCCACCTAATAAATGGACGGATGGGTTTTGCCAGGACCACTCCCATAGTGGAGGAAAGTGGCAAGTCTTTTGGCGAGGACATCCCCAGAACTCACTTTGAAGGCCCATCCTAGGCCTTGCCCATGATGATGGTGCACAAGCGAGCCTATGTCCTACCTGAGCTCGAGAATCCAGTTATCCACTTTCGTGCTTCTAGGTCTTTCATTAAGTGTGCCCCATCATGCATGATATATGACCCAAAAAAAAAAAAAAAAACTCGAGATCCTCCATGGTCCAGACCAGGGCGGCCTCCTAAATGAAGCCTGACCCATACCATTTATTGACGGGCTTAAATTTAGTCTGGGTCGATTCCGGGCTTAGTGTTAAAACTAGAGCTCGACCCAAAGAGGGACAATGTCCAAGCCCCATGAGCCAGCCTGGCCCATTAACAGCCCTAGCCTAAACCATCCATCTGCATAGTAGCTATATATGGACAGTCAAAATGATAGTGATCAGCAGTCCAAATTAAATAAGTCGGTGAAGATTATCCAGTAAGTGTGAAAGGGTTATGCTCATCGATGTTCCTGATTGGACGGTCCAGATTGATGCACATGCATTCCACAGTGAGTTGCCACTATTGGAGAAATTGAACAATGGGCCCCACTTATACAAACTAAAACCCCATCAATCAGAAGATTGGGATTGTTTAGCAAGTGTAGATAACTACCCGTTGTTGCTAAAATCTGAACAATAGATGAGGCGGTGGAAAGACCACCTAGGAAGGTTGAATGTCACCGATCTCCTGGTAGTGGGTTGATTGGATCTCGAAAGCAGATCCTGTACAACACAAAGAATGCTAAGAGGGTGGTCGGGGATCGGTCGTTAGTCCTCCGATGCCTAAATCGGATGTGTCTGATAAATGAGTTAGGCAGTGAGCTTTTAGGTAGATGGGTAGTACGCACCTTGAGATAGAAACGAATGCCTCTATTTATAAGCCATCGAAGAATGGTAGAAGGCCATAATCGTGGCTATATTCATGAGTTGTTACGTCCGCCAAGGGCGGCACGATTTTCGTGGGCGTGGATCATGCCGAACCCATTAAGAGACGTGCTCTGTATCGCGCGAACCTGCTCTTGATCTTTCGAGGGCCTTTATGGGATGATAGCGGAGCTTGTCAGTTCACTCTTCTGTGGCATACTAGTGCACCTTATTTGTCAATCACGTGTGTCTTTGAGTTATAATGTCGGTTGAGCCTTGACAAGCTGAAAACCGAATATTCAAGTGGATCAGAAGCATCAAGGAAGAAAAATAGGTAAATGAGATGCCTTGGTGACCCTAATCGTTTGAACCAGAACACCCAAATCCTCTTAGATGACTTGGACCAACTAGGAAAACCCTTAGTCATCCCTATTAGCTTTAGATCATATAGAAAAATATGATAAATTAGGTTAATAAAAGAGATAGGAAGCTGCTGTAATTAATCTAGCCCAAATAGCAGTTTTCGATAGGTCTTCGATTAATCGAAATGACCATTTCGATATATCAAAGTATGTCCAGCAAAACAAGCTCTTTGGACAGTTTCTTCGATCAATCGAATTGATCATTCGATATACAAGATGAATGTTTTGATATATCGAAACTCATTTCAATATATCGGAAATATGTCCAGTAATCTTACCAACTCTCTAGATAGATTTTCCGATATATCAAAGTGACTATTTTAATATATCGAAGATCGTTCCGATCAATTGAAATGCCATTTTAATATATCAAAGCGACCGTTTTCCGCCTATTTTGTGACCGTTGGATATTTTTCTTTAAATACGGGAGAGACGGATTTTGAAAAAATGACAGGGATTTTGAAGAGTTTGAAGCCACCATCATTGGAGACCATTATAGGCTCAAATCCTAACCTTAGCAAGTCATCTTCCTTGTGATTCATCATAAGAATGAAGCATTCCAAGCTCACAATGAAGATGCATTGTCCCTCTTTGATCTCTAGAGTTTGGATTGACCTTGATAGTTATATACCTATCCAAAACTCTATGATGAGATCTTTATAGGTGAGATTCTTTAGGCAACCAATTCCCATTAGTTATAGAGATCTCAAACCTACCCTCATATCACTTTGGTCATCTCAAGTAGATCAAATGCAAAACGATTGATCGTTGGAGCTGGAGCATTAACAAAGCATCGGCAACATCATTATGAGAGCATAAAGAGAGCTTATTCAAGCACGGGAGAGCAAGAAGAAGCAACCCGAAGCGGCGCATCAACGGGGCTCAAATTCGACAAGTAAGGTTGTCAATTTGTGTTAAGTCCATCCACTCTATTCTCAGTGAAAATTGAGTATAGAGTTTGTTTGTCAAACTCGAACTAGATTCGTTTATCGATCCTTAGCTTGTTAGTTGAACCTAAAAGTCTAAAGATATTTGGCGTTCATTGATACGTTTATCGGGCCTAAAGTCTAGGGGCGTTTGTCGGTCATTAACACATTTGTCGGGCCTAAACAAGTCTCCAAGGGGATCCACTAACATACGTGTGAATGTATAAGTTGGGAGGAACCTGTAAACTCCTCGGTTAGGTGGAACCGAGTTAAAACACCTAGGTTTGGAGGAACCTGATTTAAACTTCCTAGTGAATGCCGGTGTCCTCAAGGAGTCAGTACTTGAACTAGGAGTGGAGTAGACCCAAAGTCGAACCCTATACATCATTGTGTTTGAGATTGTATTTGAGCACATTTCTTATTATGTATTATTTTTAATTATTTAATTATGAATGCTTGATTGGAATGTATGCTAGGCATTAGATAGGCACATTCACACAGAAGATGTATGTTTACTAATTAGTGTGGACTTGAGCTTATATGATTCATTCTCATACAGTCTACTTAGGTTGCATAGATTAGGTGCTTGATTAGTTTAATCATATGTTAATCTATGCATGCTTAGAGTAGGTAGCTTAATTGCTTATCATATGCCAGTCTTGTGATTGGACTGTAGACACCCCACCTTCGGTTACAATGTTGGTAGAGATAGCTGAATGAATGGAGGACCATACCCCCAAATCCCATGTCCAAACCCAGCCAAACTTACCCTTGTAAGCCCCAATCCATAGCCCAGTTCAAGCCTGAACCCAGTCAACTCACCCCTAAACATCAGCCTAAAAAATCCCCCATAAGAAAAACCAGTCAAAAAATTCCAAAAAGTCAAACTTGGTGAGTCAACCCGCTGAGTCAAATCACTGAGTCAACTCACTGGGTCAGTCCAGCCCATGCACCCAGTCAGCTCACCGTGTCAACCCATCTTTCAAACCCAGTCAACTCACTTAGTTCCGAGCCACAACTTCGGAGCAGGTCCAGACCCCGAACCTCGGGCTTTTCTGCTTTAGGTTCGGAGGCCGTACGCTCTGAAGCTGGAGCAGCGCAGCCGTACGGGCAGCCCCCAAGGTGCCCAAACTTATTTACAATAGCTGCCACTACTCACAGTTATAAATACCCCTTCTCCCCTTCACATTCGGCATCCCTCAACTCTCAGAGAAATTCCATAAGTTCTGAGTCCATCTTCCCCTCTTAGTCCATTCCTTCACTAAGGAGAGCCCGAGTGGGAAGAGCCTAGCCCTGGTCCAGCCCAGCCTGCCCCTGGTCTAAGTCTCCCAAGCTTCCAAGTCCTGATCTAACCACTCGAAGCAAATCCTTGCGACACCTCCGTCCATCCAGCTACTCTTTTACCAGCATCATCTCATTCGCGTTTAGCATAAGTGCAACATTTACTTTTCTTCTAACCCCCTGCTTATCATGTCACTACAAGCACTTTGATTATTCAAATACACAGCATGCATCTCGCATAAAGCACATGTCGGTTCGAGCGTATGCTCCTGGCTTGCCTGTTAATGGAAACCTGCCCATCAGGAAACTCTTACTGTTCAGCCTACATTCATGCATCATATCATTCATGAGAATATACGAGGGTTAAATCAGACTTTCGAGTATTAGTTCGATTCTGTGAAGTGGAGATCGTACTTCGGTACGGGCAGTGTGGGGTGCTTAGCATCTTCCCACCCTGTAACCGTGATCCCTTACCTCGAATCTTTGGCCGCAGATAAAAAAGAGTCATTTTAGAGGAAGGAATCTTCGGATTCCCTTCTCTAACGTTTCTATGGGGTCTAGCTGACTGTAGATTCGAAGTAACTGGCTAGTGGCGACTCTGATCTTATACAAACTCATACAAACATATCCAGCTTAACACGACAATAGATAAAAAGCCCTCGAGAACGAGGCGAGCCAGTGGCACAAATGGCAATTCGCGCACACGCACCACCCCTTTTTCGAAAGGAAGGAAGAATCTGGGAGCGTGGAGAGGTGAGCGTCCACAGAATGGCGACTCCACTAGGGACATGCTAGTCCCACTAGTCGTGATCCAACTTGAAAAACGGAATCCCTCCTGTATTTGAAAGTCATTAGTCTTTATACAATCTCATCTGCATAGCATTCCATCCAAAAATTAAAAAAATATATAGAAAATCCCCAAAACCCAAAAAAAAAAGAGTAGAGTATATTCTTCACCATTACGCCTCCTCGGGCTCAACGTCTTCGGAAACAACTTCCCTTCCACAGCATAGTCTGCACTCGGGCTCAGCAAGCCATGTCCGACCACGAAGAGGAAGCTCACGTCTTCCCCTCCCTCGAGATGGCCTGAAGCGCAACCTCCAGCGCAACAACCAATTGAGAATACGCCAATCATGCAAGAATTGGCACAAGAAATGAGAGCAATGCAAAAAATGCTCTTGCAATTCATGCAAGCACAAGCTATCGCAACAGCCAACAATCAAGTTGGCCCAGTTCAGCAATCTCAACAGCCATGCGGGGTCCCTCCAGCCTCCAGTTCAAATTAAGCACAACCATCGGAATCTGCCCAAGACTACCGACAATAGCCATCTTAGCCCTTCGCTATGGGGCATCCTCTTCAATACCTTCCTGCGACGACAAGGCCGTCTTAGAGCATTCCCGTCACAGGAACTTCCAGTCAATCTTGCAAGCAACAATCTCAGTAGATTCTAGCACGTCCCCACCGATGGGACCCCTCTCCTTTCTCAGCATGTCCCCTCCGATGGGACCTTTACTCAATTTCAGCACATCCCTGCTGATGGGATTTCAATTCAATTTCCAGCAGTAGGGACAGCACTGGTGAATGCCCTACAATGGGGGTCAGTGTCAAGCCCACATCAATCAGCAGACAGTGGCAAATACCCAACAAGGGGTTCACTTCCCAGCATCTCAGCCTCCCAGGAGCACTTTTCAATTCCAGCACATCCCCGCCGAGGGGATTCCAGTTAATTTTCAGCAATCTTCAATTCAGCAAACTCCAGTTAATTTTCAGCAATCTTCGATCCAACAATCTCCAATTAATTTCCAGCAAGTTCCAGTTCAACCTTTAGTACAGTCTCCAGTTCAATTACAGTCATTTCAAGCTCAAGTTCATCAGAATCCAGTTCGATCATCAAACTAATTTCGGCAACCCGCGAGTGCTCTCCAGCAAGCCCATAGCGTTGAAGACATTAACCACTATGCAGAAGAAGAACGTGCCTTACTTCGAGAGGCACCAATTGTTCAAGCAGATCATGCAGGACTGGACGAGTTGCTGGAGCAGTTCCAGATCTTGCAAAATCAACTCTAACGACAACAAGGAATCGATCTACCTTCGACCAAGTTCAGAGACTTGTGTCCTTTTCCAGATACTCAGATACCTCAAAATTCTGAAGTACCAAAATTCGAAAGATACGACGGCAGTGGTTGTCCCACAGCACATCTCAAGGCTTTCTGTGGAGAGCTAAGTGCAATCTCAGGAAATGAAGGAGCCCTCATTCGCTTGTTCCAAAAATCTCTGAAGGGCGATGCCTTAGATTGGTACACATCATTGGACTGCCATCGCATCAGGACTTGGGAACAACTTTCCCAGGCTTTCGTCGACAAATTCGCGTACAACCTCAACATGGCACCTAGAAGAGCCGACCCGCGGCTCTCAGGCAAAGGAGTGACAAAATGTTATTAGCTTATCTGGGACGTTGGTGAGCTATGGCAGCCAGAATGCAGACACCTATCGATGACTAAGAATAAATCTCCATGATTGTTCATTCAACATATCTTGACATATCTAGATATCTCATTTCGCATCCATATGCAAATTTCTCACAGTTGATTCGTGCTGGAGAGCAAGTCGAAGCAGGAATCCAGCAGGGACAATCTCCCCCTGGCCTCATCAAGCCACTCTAGTAAAACAGAATAGAGTGGAAGGAAGACCTATTGGATACGGAAATGGAAACCGCAGCGGTTCTCCTCCTCACCCGACAGAGGTAAACAACATCATTGCCACTGCTCAAGGCAACCAATATGCTCCCCCACAGGGACGTCAACCGTATCAGCATAATCAGGCTCAACATCAATCTCAGAGATATCAGCCACAACCAAATCTTCAACCACAGCCACAACCACCTCGATAGTAGCAGCAGTTCAGGGGAAATGGTCAATACTCATATCAGAATAGGCAGAATTATAGGAGCTCAGGAAATTCACTCCTCTCACTCAGCCGCTCAGTCAGGTCATGGCTATGTGTTCACTCCCCAAGTGTAAGGTTGCGAAGTAGTAATAATTTGGAAGGACCGAGTATCGTTCCCACAGAGATTTATGAATGGGTATTCTCAGATTTTGTCTAAAACAACTAGTAATTAAGATCCTATTAAGAACTAAAGCTAGAAAATAGTGATTTGGGTTTAAACAGTGAATGTGTAAGGTAATATCAATCTAAAAAGGCACTAGAGCGCCAAGGGTCCACTTTTGATAAGTTTCAATGCATCAACATAACTAGGTCTCTCACTACACAATCGGAATCGAATTCATATCTCTATCCGATTGGAATATAAAGCGGTTCAATCAACAATTATCTAAAATAGTTGCTTATTCATTGATTCGATTCCCACAACAATGCTCAGACCTTGGCCACACTCAATTGTGTAGGCCAAGCCTCTTTCCAATCTAGTTGAGATTCACAACCATAGCTTTCATCAAATCCTGTCACTAGACTTGATTATAATTAATGATTAGAACTCTGGTTAAATCAAAATCAATCAGCAAACAACTAATTCAGATTATAACAAAAGATAAGAACTTTAGTTGAATGAGTTCCCACATGAAGATCAAGCCATTGTACATAAGGCAATCAAAGGGTCTACCATGCCCGGAGTCAATGATAGATCAATGAACTACACAAGCATAACCAATGCTCAGAAGATAAGCTACTAAGTTTAGAATCACTAAGAATCACATGAGCCCAGAGTCATCAAGAGATCAAAGTAAAACCAAACTAGTACTTGATTCAAACTCATATTGAACTAAATTCTTCAATTAAAACATAAAAAGGAAACCTAGGTTGCATCAATCTATCAAAAACAAATCAAAAGCTTCACCTCTTAGCCCTAGCTAAGAGGTTTTAGTTCATCTCTAACATCCTTAAACTAGAAGCCTCAAAAACATAAAAACTACTAAAACAGGAAGAAAACTAAGAAAACTTGAAGTAGAATCCGTTTCCCAAGCAATCCCCACGTCCTAGCATGCCTTGGTATGAAGATGAGAAGTCCCTTTTATAGATTGATGCGGAAGATTCCAGATTTAGCAAGGAATTACGCAATTGTGCAGAGAAAATCGAAACTTTACGTACAATCTGTTACGCTGACGACCGGTCGCACGACCGGTCTGAGCTGTGGACGATCGGTCGAATGACTGGTCTCAAAACCTAAAAAACAATCCAGTGAGTTTGGTGTTTCTGGACACCTCTCGACCTGTCTGGCGACCGGTCGGGCTGTGTAGACTTGTCTAGCAACCGGTCTTGGGACAGGTCTTGAGATAGGTCTTGGGACAGGTCTTGAGACAGGTCTTGGGACAGGTCTTTCATATTTTCTTCTCTTTCTTTCTTCTTCTTTCCTCCACCTTTTGTCACTTGTTATGTTAATCTTCAATGCATACAAAGTGACTCTTTTGACTATGAATTAGTGAAGTCTCCCTCTCATTCCTACAATCACAAATCCATGCATTAGATTAGTCTTTAAATATGTAAACCATGCATAATGAGTGATGTATTGGGGTTAGAATATGCACAATTAAGAGCTCAACACACCCCCTAACCAGTATTTTGCTAGTCCCAAGCAAAACATGCGTGAAACAAGTTTCATTCTCCAAAACCTAACTCTCCTTCAGAAACTATTCTTCTATACCTTCCAAGACATACAAGCGTAAAAATCAGAAAAATTAGGTGATAGAGGTTGAAACCTTAAACTCTCAAAACATAATAAGTGTTTATATGAAATTCCCATTGATTGATTGATGAATAGAAGAACTCGAACAATTCAACCTAGTGTGCATCGTGAAAGTTCATCTCATGAGTTTCTGGGATTATCTTCTTCATAGATCAACTAAACTATAGATCTCAAGGTGTATAGAGCAACAACAAGCCTATGATAGGAATTTTCCTTACCGTCCTTCCGACGGCTTTCACACTATGTCCCATTTCCGGCTTTGGTTACAGGTAGACCATCCCCCGGTTGGTAGTAGGTAGCCGTAATCGGAATTTTCCACCATTTTTCCATCATTCCCAATTTCATCCTTCCTTCTCCTTTTTCTTTTACATTAGATATGATTTTTAGAAATCCATATCTTTCGTTATTTTCCCATGGATAAGGATGGACAAAGTACCCCGGCTTGGTTTCTCAATACCTTAAATCAAGGTCTAGTTAATCCACAAATCACATAACCCTTTCAAATCATGAAAATCGTGTAATGTGAACTAGGTGTAAAAGTGTTCAAATTTTCTATTAATCATAAAAATAGGGGAATTCACATATAAAACCATTATATTAAGAGAAATTCAAAGCTTGCAACATCCCTCACTTCGTATCTCCTCTTCTTATACTCATATCATCTCGAATGCATAGAATCAAAGTTTTCCAAAAGAGTTTTGAATTTTGGAAAAATAAAAATTTTTCTACATCATTGCTCGAAATGTCACAAAAACTAGTAGATTCATCTAAGGAATCTCTCACCCCCCAACCAAAACTTTACATTGTCCTTAATGTAAGAAAATATACAATGAATGCAACACATGAGAGCAATGACAAAATAAAGGGAGTGAGAAAGAGAGATATCACCTGCGGAATATATTTCATGGCAAGATTAGCTTTTGGAGATGGATTACTTCACAACTAAATCAACTGATCAAAGCAAATCCTAATGGGATATCATTCTAGAAAAACTATTTAAAATCATCCTCCATCAGACTAGGAGGTTAATCCCAACAACTCATCCAAAAGTATAAAATCAAGCAGAATCATTAGATGGATCAAAAGGTTTCGCAGTAAAGTCATCCAATATCCTGCTTTACAATATACATGTGTGTGAGTGATCCCGATAAGCCACTAGAAATCCCAAAAAGGAATTTCAGCGGGTTCCTTAATGTGTCCACCACATGTGTTCGAGGAGACAACATCATATTTGTCAAAAAACATTTGTCTCCATTCAGATTTTTCTGGGCATTGATATTGCAAGTATGGATCATCCCAGGGTTGGTAGAGTTCAGTATGCATGATCCACAAAGGTGTGGAAATATGAATTGATTTCTTAGCACAACAAAGTATTGTTTCCACATCCTTCTCTCGGCTAACGTCATATGCCGATACTGACTCTAAAAGTGTGCCCATATCCCTTATCATATCATCGTTCTTATCAAGGGAGTAAGTCACGTCTTCGTCTAAGTGACTGGAGTAAAAAGGTGAGAGGGACTCATCTTCCACAATAGAATTGATCATGTTTATTTTGTGGATCTCCTCATCTTCATCCTCTTGTTGGTTGTCAATATTGAAAGCATTCAACTCAATCGTCATATTACGAAAAGACATTTGTATGACCCCACTCCTACAATTGATGATAGCGTTTGATGTAGCTAGGAATGGGCGGCCAAGTATGACAGGAATTTGGGGGCCAATATTAACCATGGGTCGTGTGTCCAAGACAATAAAGTCCACCAGGTAGTAAACCTTGTCAACTTGGACAAGAACATCCTCAATCACCCCTCTCGGAATATGAATCGATCGGTCAGCGAGTTGTAATGTGGTTTTGGTGGGTTTTAATTCACCTAAACCCAATTGTTCATAGACCGAAAAGGGAATTAAGTTCACACTTGCCCCTAGATCGAGTAAAGCATGTTTCACCCACTAGTCTCCAATTACACATGATATTTTCGGACTACCGGGATCTTTGTATTTCTTGGGCATCCCGTGATTTATAATGGCACTTACATTCTCTGTCAAAAATGCCTTCTTTTGCACATGTATTTTCCTTTTCACTGTGCAAAGGTCTTTTAAAAATTTAGCATATGACGGTATTTGTTTAATGGCATCCAACAATGGGACGTTGATTTTGACTTGCTTAAAAACCTCTAAATATTCCTGATATTTATCTTGAGGTATGGTTGAAATCAAGCGTTGGGGGAATGGAGCAACGGGCCTATATTCTTTCAATGACTCTTTTTCATTCATGGTGGTGCTAGGTCCATCATCCTCTTTGGAAGATACCGGATCATTAGGCGTTGATACCTTCACCGGGTCAGATTTTTCAATAATTTTACCACTTCTAAGAGTGGTGATGGCCTTAGTATGTTCCATGTGTTGGTTAAAGAAACTAGGCATGCTTATTTCGCATTGTGATTTCAGATTTGGTAGGGGTTGGGCCAGAAGAATCCCTTCCCTTGCGTTTAAGCGAGCCTTGATTTCCTCCACTGAATTTTTAAGCTCAAGCATTATCGTATGGTTTGATTGATTTATTTGAGCTTGACCTTCCATGAATGCTTTCAATGTATCCTCTGTAGGCATTTGAGGTGGGGCCATAGGAAATTGCATTGGGGGTCCCTTTTTAGGATTACTTTGGTTGGTTCCATTTGCCTAATTGAAGTTAGGGTTGTTTCTCCAACTAGAATTATTCGTGTTTGGATTTGTAGTACTAAAAGGTCGTTGATAACTATTCAAAGCATTCGATTGTTCATATAAAAGTTCTCGAAACGCATAAATTGTTGGACAATCTGGCGTTTGATGTACATTGGAAGCACAAATACCACAAATAGCTTTAACAGTCCCCCTTTGTTGGGTTGTATCCACTTTCCTTAATTCCATCTCCTCGACCTTTCGTGTGAGATTAGCCACTCTAGAACCTAGATCATCTCTCTCATTTAAAACATAAATTTCTCCCTTTTCCTTGGCTTGTGGTTGTTTTGAACTTGTCGGCTTAGATGTATCCCATGCTTGTGTGTTTTCAGCCAACATGTCAAAATAATCCCAAGCTTCCTCTGTTTCCTTGTTCATAAACTCCCCATTGTACATCATCTCCACAAATTGCCGCATGGTTGAGTTTAATCCATCATAGAAGAAACTAATCAACCTCCACCGTTCATAGCCATGATGTGGGCAAGCGTTTAATAGCTCATTATACCTTTCTCAACATTGGAAAAAGGTTTCTTCTTCTTTTTGGGCGAAGTTCATTATGGCCCTTCTTAGTGCATTGGTTCGATGCGTAGGGAAGAATTTTTTAAGAAACTCCCGAGTCATCTCAGCCCATGTCCCAATAGACCTTAGCCTTAAGGAATGTAGCCACGATTTGGCCTTCTCTTTCAAGGAAAAAGAGAATAATTTGAGTTTTATAGTATCCTTGGTTACATTGTCATAGTTTATTGTGGCAATAACCTCTTCAAATTCCTTAATATGTAAATAAGCGCTTTCAGAGTCGAGTCCATGGAATCTAGGAAGAAGTTGGATCACCCCCAATTTAAAATCAATATTTTCCACATTGTGAGGGAAAATTATGCAAGAGGGAGTACTCGTCCTGGATGGTTGTAAATAATCACGTAAAGTTCTAGGTTGAGGTAAATCCCCCACTTCATTCTCATCCAATTCAGTAAAGTTTTGGGCTTGATTTTGACGTTGATTAGCCCCTTGATTTGGTTGATTTTCAGCCATCTCTCTAGCAATTTCAGGAAAATTTTGACGTTTTTAAGCACGAGGCTTTCTATCAATCCCTTCAACAATTACTCCGTCACGAAGGAGTTGGTTATTAGAATCCCGAGTCTAATGTGTCATGCAAATCCAAAAAGAATGAAACAAAAAGGAATTCTTCCTTCCTTCCTTTACTTCTCTCTAAGACCGAAGCACAAGGTGTCTTGCAATGGCTGAGCCTGAAGCAAGGATAGAGACCGATTTCTCCTAGTCAATAGGGGTTCAGAGAACTCCCCACCCACTCTTTGAGTCTTTTGAGAAAAGTGCAGAAAAAGAAGAAAGAGGAATAAGATTGAGAAGAGAAATCTCTGAGCATAAGGTGATCCAAGACGGCAGTGTCGACCGACAGGAATCAAGGCGGCACAGGGCCAACCTATCAGAGATCCAAAAGGAGTCTCCATCCACTATACAAGAGATGAATATGGTAGGAATGAGAAGGAGAAGAAGAAGAGTAAGGTTAGAATGATAAAACCTGATTTGTGACTTAAGATGCCTACTTCTTCTTCAACTTCCTAAAAATCCTTGAATTAGACTTATGTTAGAATCCTGCAAAAATAAAACAAAGTAAGTTAGTATTTAGAAGAAAACCTACCCTAGAAAGCAAAATAAATCCTAAACTTATCTTAACACAATCTCAACTAAAAGTTATTTAAGAAAATTCTAAAAATACCGTATAGAAATCCCCGGCAACGGCGCCAAAAACTTGTTCACTCCCCAAGTGTAGGGTTGCGAAGTAGTAATAATTTGGAACGAAGTATCGTTCCCACAGAGATTTATGAATGGGTATTCTCAGATTTTGTCTAAAACAACTAGTAATTAAGATCCTATTAAGACTAAAGCTAGAAAATAGTGATTTGGGTTTAAACAGTGAATGTGTAAGGTAATATCAATCTAAAAAGGCACTAGAGCGCCAAGGGTCCACTTTTGATAAGTTTCAATGCATCAACATAACTAGGTCTCTCACTACACAATCGGAATCGAATTCATATCTCTATCCGATTGGAATATAATGCGGTTCAATCAACAATTATCTAAAATAGTTGCTTATTCATTGATTCGATTCCCACAACAATGCTCAGGCCTTGGCCACACTCAATTGTGTAGGCCAAGCCTCTTTCCAATCTAGTTGAGATTCACAACCATAGCTTTCATCAAATCCTGTCACTAGACTTGATTATAATTAATGATTAGAACTCTAGTTAAATCAAAATCAATCAGCAAACAACTAATTCAGATTATAACAAAGATAAGAACTTTAGTTGAATGAGTTCCCACATGAAGATCAAGCCATTGTACATAAGGCAATCAAAGGGTCTACCATGCCCGGAGTCAATGATAGATCAATGAACTACACAAGCATAACCAATGCTCAGAAGATAAGCTACTAAGTCTAGAATCACTAAGAATCACATGAGCCCAGAGTCATCAAGAGATCAAAGTAAAACCAAACTAGTACTTGATTCAAACTCATATTGAACTAAATTCTTCAATTAAAACAGAAAAAGGAAACCTAGGTTGCATCAATCCATCAAAAACAAATCAAAAGAGTCACCTCTTAGCCCTAACTAAGAGGTTTTAGTTCATCTCTAACATCCTTGAACTAGAAGCCTCAAAAACATAAAAACTACTAAAACAGGAAGAAAACTAAGAAAACTTGAAGTAGAATCTGTCTCCCAAGCAATCCCCACGTCCTAGCATGCCTTGGTATGAAGAGGAGAAGTCCCTTTTATAGATTGACGCGGAAGATTCCAGATTTAGCAAGGAATTACGCAATTGTGCAGAGAAAATCGGAGCTTTACGTACAATCTGTTACGCTGACGACCGGTCGCACGACCGGTCTGAGTTGTGGACGACCGGTCGAACGACCGGTCTTAAAACCTCAAAAACAATCCAGTGCGTTTGGTGTTTCTGGACACCTCTTGACCTGTCTGGCGACCGGTCTGGCGACCGGTCTAGCTGTGTAGACCTGTCTAGCGACCGGTCTTGGGACAGCTCTTGGGACAGGTCTTGAGACAGGTCTTGCGACAGGTCTTCCATATTTTCTTCTCTTTCTTTCTTCTTCTTTCCTCCACCTTTTGTCACTTGTTATGCTAATCTTCAATGCATACAAAGTGACTCTTTTGACTATGAATTAGTGAAGTCTCCCTCGCATTCCTACAATCACAAATCAATGCATTGGATTAGTCTTTAAATATGTAAACCGTGCATAATGAGTGATGAATTGGGGTTAGAATATGCACAATTAAGAGCTCAACACTATGCTGGTACAAAAGTAGTTACTCACTCTAATGGCACCCAGGCCTCCTCCAAATCCTCTGCCTCCGAACTACCGGGAAAATGAGTATTGTGCCTACTATCAAAGGCGTGGCCACACCATTGATCGATGCATGATTCTGAAAAATGCCATACAAGATTTGATTGACAACCGTAAGATTGTTATCTCGGTCCCTGGAACTCCTCCAACAGCTTCTACTAAATCCTTCAGAATCCTTTGCCTTAGCATCCGACGAACCCCAATTCGTCTCGAGGCCCTGCCGTCAACAACATAGAAGAAGGAGAGCGTCTCGATCACTTCCTCTCTCTTATCCAGTCCATTCATGCTTACACTTATGGGCCAACAAGTTCTTCTCCGATCTTGCAAGGGGCAAACCCCTTTCCTCCTTTAGTCTCCGAGCCGTTAGTACTCGAAGGAGCACTTTCATATGATGCACCAGTTGTTCAAGGGCTTGTCCCCTTCCAAGGGGCGCCTTACCGCCATTCATATGGGGAGCCGGTCATCCTGGAAGGAGTACAGTCATACATCGAGCCCGCATACGAACCTGTCATTTTGCAAGGGGCAATTTCAGCTCAGGAACAATCCAATCCGCAATGACCCATTGTCATTTTGCAAGGGGATTATACTCATCAACAGCAAGAACCCATTGTCTTGGAAGGGGCTTCTTCAGTCGAGCCAGTCATATTGCAAGGGGCAAGTTCTGGAGGCGTATCAATTACACTACAACAGCTGGGCCGAACAGAGAACCCCCTGCTATATCAAGAGGACCGGTATTCATTCCATGGGAACCTCCTGCTCCAAAAACGGTCAAACCGGAACCACGACCTTACGTGATCTATGAAGACAAGCCTCGATATTATCCCTTCAGCACAGGCAACAATATAGTCCTCAAGGCAAAAGCTTCATATGAGGAAGATCTGGTACCCACAACAGCATTATTGCAAGAACCAGTGGTCCTAAAAAGCAAAGGAGAGGAAAATTATAAAGAAGTCCCGTGGCACTATCCAGAATGTGAAGTAGGAAACATGAATCCCAATGGGCGTTGCATCCGAAGAGATAATAAGAATAGAGGAGATCCCAAAGGCTCTCTCTCGAGCCTCGACAATAAAAACGAAGCTGCATATGATGTGGCAACTTAGCTCAAGTCAATCCCTGCTCAAATCTCGGTATGGGAGCTACTCTGCACATCGCGCATACACCGAGAAATGTTTGCCAAAACCCTGAGCGATGCCCGTGTCTCCTCCGATATAGCACCTGAAATGATAGCATTGATGATCGGACAGCTCCTGGCTCCACGCGTCATCACCTTCACTGATAATGAGTTGCCCCCAGAAGGGCGCGACCATAGGCGATCCCTCAACATAGCCTTACGATACAAAGACCTCTGTGTCTCACTGATCCTTATCGATAATGGTTCAAGCTTAAATGTCTGCCCGCTCAAGACTGCGGAACGCCTGGGAATCACTCCCTCCTCATTCCGACCCAGCACCATGTACGTTAGAGCATTTGACAACACCCGCCGATCAGTGGAAGGAGAGGTCGACATAGAGGTACAAATAGGTCAAGAAGTCTCCACCATCACATTCCAAATCTGGATATATCAGCCTCTTTCAACATGTCGCTCGGACGACCTTGGCTACACAAGGTTGGAGCTGTGCCGTCAACTTTTCATCAACGGGTGAAGTATATCTGTGAAAATCAAGTGATCTCTGTCCATGCAGGAAGGAGCTCATCATTTTTTCCAATGTTGCTGCCACTGAACCAGATATCCTTGTCATCGACATCCAACACTCTGAAGAAGATGTCCCGTTTCATAGTTTCGAATTCGAAACTGTGAACGTTATCGCTAATCCAGAACCGATAAGTGTGGATCGTGTCTTTTCACCAGCAGAACGTCTAAGCCTCAAGTATCGGATGAAGAATCATTTCAAGTCCAGAAAGATACCGCTGGTATATAATCAACGCAAATGGGGACTCGGGTACATGGACAAAAGAAAAAGAAATTTCGGTGCTCACCCATTCAATTCATCAGGCCAGGAGAGCCTTGCAGAGATCCAAGAGGAAATCAACCGACTGCACTACACAAAGGCCTCCCGATAAGCCTAGCTTGGGCCATATGGCCCCCCATTTGATGGGACTGGATTGTCGAACCATCCAAGCCTCCGGAAGAACAAGGAGAGGATGAAGACAAAGAAGAAAATCAAATACAACAGCTTTAGAACCAAGGTACTTTGATACCTGCTCTCAACCAGGGGCACAACCTACCCTACTTCAATTCCAGTCAACCAGGGGCACAACCTGCCCACTTCGATTCCAGTCAACCAGGGGCACAACTTGCCCACTACAATTCCAGTCAATCAGGGGCACAACTTGCCCATCTTAGCATCAATCAACAAGGGGCACGACTCGCCCGTCTCTACAGAATCAACATCATCAACCATCAGCCAGGGGCAGAGCAGCCCATCCATTGGACCAAGAAGGGGAAATGGCCAGCGAGCGGAACTCTGGGACAAGCTGGGATCAATCAAGGTCTGCAATGCCCGCTTGTTCAAGGTCCTGTGAATTTTAAAAATCCAAAAAAATAAAAAACTTTCAAAAGACAAAAACATCTAGCATTTCAATTCTAAAAAATTCTCAAAAACCAAAAAGCATTTATTTTCCTGCATTCAATAATGTGCTGAGTTTGTCTAAAGAGTCCCATGAGTTTGAAGTCGAATCATATGATTTTGACATTGAATTAGACTTTGAGCTCATGGGTCTGGACGAAGCTCGGGATGAGGAAGATGATGACCCGGCTCCTGAACTAAAGGATCTCCTCAAAAAGTTCGAATCTAAAGCCAATGTCGTAGTCGATGATTTTAAGGTAGTAAACTTGGGGACACCCGAGATCCCTAGGGAAGTACACATTGGAAAGTCGTTGCCACTAGACATGAAGCAAAGAATGATGGAGTTCTTAGCTCCAAGATTGTCCAACTTCGCGTTCTCATATGAAGACATGCGGGGGCTCGATGAAGAGCTCGTCGTACACCACCTGCCAACCAAGCCAGATATGAAGCCAGTGAAGCAGAAACTTCGAAGAATAAAGCCAGAATGGGCCCTAAAAGTCCGAGATGAAGTCATCAAGCAGTACAATGTGGAATTCTTGGTAGTCTCTAACTACCCTGAATGGCTCGCTAACATCGTACCAGTACCGAAGAAGGATGGCAAGGTTCGAATGTGCATCGACTTCCGAGACTCAACAAAGCCAGTCCTAAAGATGACTTTCCTTTACCACATTCGACACCTTGGTTGACAACACTGCCGGGTACAAGATCTTCTCATTCATGGACGGATTCTCAGGTTACAATCAGATCAAGATGGCCGTCGAAGATCGCGAGAAGACATCATTTAACACTCCCTGGGGAACCTTCTGTTACAGGGTAATGCCGTTCGGTTTGAAGAATGCAGGAGCAACATATTAACGAGCAATGACAGCATTATTCCACGATATGACGAACAAAGAGCTTGAAGTATACGTGGACGATATGATCGTCAAATCTCGCATAGTTGAAGGACACTTTGAAGATCTGAAGAAGTTATTCAACAGATTAGAAAAGTACAAACTCCGTCTCAACCCTCAGAAATGTGTCTTCGGTGCAACGGGAGGCAAACTCCTTGGCTTTATGGTGAGCGAGGATGGCATAAGGGTCGACGAAACTAAAACCAGAGCAATCATTGTTATAGGCAAATATAGTCTAGCGAGAAGTGAAGGATCGCGGCACATAATGAATGCGAGCATTCATGCTCGTGCTCGTCAGAAGAGGTCGCATCCTCCGGATGCGAGCAGCTCAGCTCGTGCTCGTTAGAAGAGGTCGCATCCTCCGTATGCGAGCAGCTCAGCTCGTGCTCGTTAGAAGAGGTCGCATCCTCCGTATGCGAGCAGCTCAGCTCGTGCTCGTCAGAAGGAGCAGCTTGGCTCGTGCTCGTCAAAAGGGGTCGCATTCCCAAATACGAGCTTTCCGGACACGAGCGGCTTCCGACATCAGGTCGATCATGAGTCTTCGCTTTTGGGTTTGGACGGTCTTCGTAGTACCAGCACCCGATTCCCGTCGAGCGGCTTGTTCAATCCTTCTGCGACACCAAGCAGGGCTACACCCAGTTCGGTAGTTTCCGTCCCGTCAGCGTCTCCTTCCTTTTCGCCGGTTATGACTCCAACTACGGTTTCCATGAGCGATCAGTGTTACTATTACGCCTATCAACAGCCTGTATATGGTGATTTTGGGCTTATCTTCCCTGCTGGTTCCGGATCTCAAGGGATAGTCATCAAGAAACGTGATTGTCGGGAGAAGTCATTGGGTTAGATCTTGCCTCTAAGGATAAGGATCTTGTCCCACGAAATCAGCGAGATTTCGGTATCGTACGCGACATCAGCGGGATTTCGATATCTTACATAACAAATTGGGTTGCTTCAGATCTATATAAAGGGGTGACTCCATTAAGAGAAAGGTACACACACAACTTTCAATCTCTATCCCGTTTTGCTTGGCTACTCTTCTTCTTGCTTTGGCCTTGACTTAAGCATCGGAGGGCTAACGGCTGGTCCCCAGCCACCCTTAGTTGCTGTCTATCTTCTTTCAGGTCTGGTGGAGGAAATCCTTGTTGGAGTGAAGGAGAACAACCGGAGGATCTCGTTACAAAATCTGACGTTAACAGTTTGGCGCCGTCTGTGGGAACGACTTGATCGTCAAAATCAATCATTCTAACCATCGATCAAAATCCTCAAAATCCTTCGGCGAAGCCTCCTAAAAAGGCCGTTCATCCTTCAACTTCAAGGCAGCCACCACCTCCGCCAGATGAGACGGAATCTGTACCTGCCTTTCCACCTGATCCGATGAACATCCCTCAAGGAGCCCCGAATATGCCGTCAACAAACCCATTACTGGAGGCTTCTGGAAATCAAGACGATGTCTTACGTTTCCTCGGAAACACCCTTCTGACTCTAAATGCCAGAGTTCAAGCGCTGTCAAATCGGCTTGATCAGCATTTCCCCGAGCCTCAGAGACAAGCCTCCGAAGGGTTACCACCGTAGCCCATACCAGTGGCATCTAGACATTCTATGGACGAACCACAGGTCCCACCACTTGGCAGCCATCCCCCTGTACCGTCTCCACATTCTAAACATTCTAGTTCGTCTCGACAACCTCAACCGCAAGGCTCCATCGCCGAAACATCGAGTTATACCCTATCATGGGAAGGAGATCTCAAAAGAATCCATGATCGTTTTGATGTCATGGAACAGCGATACCAGGCAAATCGGCCGTCTGCCGTCATGGCGGCGATACATCAATCCGAATCTCCCTTCACCAGCGAGGTCATGGAAGCCCTGTTACCCAGAAAGTATCGAGCGCCTGTTATCGCTTCGTACACAGGCATTGGCGACCCTCTTGAACATCTGGAAACATATAGGTCCCTCATGGAGTTGGAGGGACATGGTTCAGAAATTATGTGTAGGGCTTTTCCCCTAACATTGAAGGAAGCAGCTCGTACGTGGTTCCGGGGGTTAAAGCCTCGTTCCATCAGTTCCTTTTCCCAGTTATCAGAGATATTCCTTTCTCAGTTCATGGGAAGCATTCGCATCAAGAAGCCAGCCTCCCATCTGATGAATCTGAAACAGCAGCATGGGGAGACAATAAAGGAGTTCACAGTACGGTTCACTGCCGAAGCCGTCCAAACTGAGGGTTACACTGAAGAAAAGGGTCTTACAGCTCTCATTGCCGGAATAACAAGCGAGAAATTCAGGTTTGCCTTAGATAAAAGCCCTCCGAAAACTATGGCAGAGTTCCAAGCCAAAGCTCAGAAATATATCAATGCAGAAGAAGTCGCATTGACACGCCATGGAGTACAAAGTAAGAAACGCAAGCCAGAAGGAACCTCTTCTACAGATAAGAAATATCGTCATGATCAGCGCGATCGTTCTCCCAAGAAGCCTTACTCTGGTAGCTCAGCCGACATTCTATACTTGGAGGCTTTCAACAAAATGGCACTTGCCAAAAGCCTCCTCAAGCCAGTATCATGAACTTCATCGCCGTGGCTGACTTCATCACCGAATTTACATATTCTTCTGAAGATAATATCATGACCAGCGATCAGCCTCCTTGGTCACTCTTCGTGGACTGGTCGTCGCGGGCCACTGGCAGCGGAGCGGGCCTGATTTTAGTGGCTCCCGACGGGTCGCATTTTCAATATGCTCTGCGTTTCGAATCACGTGTCTCCAATAATGAAGCAGAATATGAGGCCCTGATTGTTGGCCTCGAACTGGCCATTGTCCTCGCAGTCCAGAATTTGATAATTCATAGCGACTCCCAGCTCATTGTCAACCAAGTTCTTGGTGAATTCGAAACCAAAGAAGAAAGAATGGCCTTATACAAGTCTCGCGTCCTCATCCTGCTCGTCAAACTGAAGACTTATGAAATGACCCATATTCCTCGCGAGAAGAACCAACTTGCCGATTCCTTGGCAAAGCTCGCCTCTGCACCAGAATCTGAGTTATCGCATTCGATCCCCATCGAGCACCGTCAGGTTCTGAATATCGACCAAGCGACCCTCGAGCATGTAACATCGATACAATCATCTTCATGTTGGATGGATCCTATCATCCTCTATCTCCGAGACGGATACCTACCAGAGGACAAGAAAGCTGCAAGGCAAATTCGTCTTCGGGCTGCCAGGTATACTCTACAAGACGGAATATTGTTGCGCAAAAGCTTTTCCTTGCCTTATTTGAGGTGTCTTCATCCAGAAGAAGCACTTCGTGTTCTAGACGAAGTACACCAGGGGGCATGTGGTAACCATCCCAGGGGGCGATCCCTAGCATATAAAGCAATGAGGCAAGGATATTATTGGCCCACTATGAAAGCAGACGCCATCGAATTTTCTAAAAAATACAAGTGTCAACGATATCTACCTATACCTCATGTACCGTCCGAGCGGATGACCCCAGTTGATAGCCCTTGGCCTTTTGCTCAGTGGGGGATTGATATCATCGGGCCCTTACCCATGGAAAAGGGACAAAATAGTTTGCGATTGTGGCGGTTGATTATTTCACCAAATGGGCTGAGGCAGAACCATTAGCCAAGATTACTGAGAAACAAACAACTAAGTTCATATGGAGAAATATCATATGCCATTTCGGACTTCCTCACACTATAATTACCTGACAACGGAACGCAGTTCAACAACGCAGCCTTTGATGAATTTTGCGAAAGATGGAAGATACGTAATCTTCGTACTTCTCCATATCATCCTCAGGCGAATGGGCAGGTCGAGGCAGTGAATAAGATCATCAAACACCATTTAAAGACCAAGCTAGGTGAATGTAAAGGGGTGTGGCCAGAACTTCTGCCAGAGGTATTATGGGCCTATAGAACCACGGCTTGTACATCAACAGGTGAAACTCCTTTCTCCTTAGCATTTGGTGTTGACGCAGTGGTACCAGTGGAAATTCAAGTCCCCTCATATCGGATCGAGCAGTATGATCCCGCGAGCAATCAGGAAAACCTCCGACTTCATCTCGATCTCTTGGAAGAGCGAAGAAATGCTTCTCAAGTGCGAGTGGTAGCATATCAACAACGTATTGCTCGATATCGAAATGCTAGGGTTCGGCCTAGATCCTTCCAACCCGGAGATTTGGTACTAAGGCAAAATCTCGGAGTTCCTGCTCGTTCATTAGATCCAAATTGGGAAGGCCCGTATCGGGTTATTAGGGTTGTGCGACCCGGTACTTTTTATCTTGAAGACATGCAAGGGAAGCCCGTACGTCGCCCTTGGCACGTGGAGCATTTGCTACGATACCACCCCTAGATTCGATGTAGTTCATTACAACATTTTATGAATAAAGTGGAAGATATCTTTTGGTCGCTATTCCATTTACATGGACCTGAATAGCCCTGAAGAGAATGCATACCCATTCTCTTGGCCAATTGCCTACCCTTGGTAGGACTGAAATCGTTACCAGTTGGTTGCTTCTCCATTCTATTGGATAAAGATAGCCCCGAAGAGAGCATACGTGTTCTCTTAACCAACCTTCTGCCCTTGGTAGAATCAAAATCTCAATCGATAGATAGTCTATCTCAACGCGGATGCGGTCACGCGACCCCCGGATTGAGTCTAATTCATTTTTCATGAGTTAGTTGCTCGCGACTGATGAAAGGGACCGCACTTCCAGAATGCGAGCCGCGCAGCTCGTACTCGAATTGAAGGGTCGCAGTCGTACACCCTAATTGCGAGCACCGCAGCTCGTGCTCGAATTATGTGGTCATACACCCTAATGCGAGCAGCGCAGCTCGTGCTCGAATTAAAGGGTCGCATCTCTGATGAATCCATTTGAGATCAACATAAAGCAAAAATGAAACAAAAGGAGAATACATTACAGAAACGGATATTCATTCAAAAAGACCAAAAGGTCGAGACAATTACAAATTTCTTCAAAAAAAAAAAATACATGATATAGGAAGCTGCCGAGGTCAGGGTTGGTATCCTCATCTTGCGCAGGCTCGCGGCTCTCAGTTTCAGGACCAGCTTCAGGAGCAGGAGCGGCATCTGTTGCCCCGGTGACTTCGTTCTCAGCGACAGCCCGTTCTTTAACTGCAACCTCGAATGCCACTCTGTCGAACTCCTCAATGTTAAAAGTTGGAGCAATTAGCTGCATAACCCTGACCGCAAAATCGCGACCAGCGACATACGCATCATATCGCTCTTTGTCATAAAGTTGAGAAGTACGAAACTCCTGAACTGCGCGAGGACCCTCATCAGATACCATCTGAACGAGAGCCACTCGCTCTTCCTCCCAGTGGATGGAGTCATCCTTCAGCTGATTAAGTCGCTTCTGGGCCTCCTCAAGCTGGGTCCGAGCCTCCTCGAACTTGGTCCGAGCATCCTTGAGCCATTCTTCAAGCTGGACCTTATCCTTGCGAAAAATCTCCTTCTCCTTCTCGCTCTTAGTATGGATTTCTTGAAGCTTTGCGAGCTGGAGGTCCACTGACTGAAAGCGCTCAGTCAGGGATTGGATCTTGACCAGGAGAATCTTCTTCTCTTCGTCCAACTTGGTGATTTGAACCTCCAAGGCCTTCACCAAGCGGTCCCTCCCTTGGACCTCGACTTCCATTATCTTCTTCTTCTTCTCCGCATCCTCCACGCTGCGGCGGGTTGCTTCGATGTCACGCCTGACTCGAAACCTGAGATCCAAGCTCTATATATAAAAAAAATGTGTGTGAGAAAGGAGGTAAATTAAAGCAATCCACCATATCAGAGACGAAAAACACAAATCGTGTAGCGCTCGTTACCTGCAACAATCTCACCCCGATGTCGGTGGAGAGGGCTTCGGGGCTTGGTTCGGGGAGACTTCCGAAGGAGTTGGGGGAAATTTTGTCAAACATAAACTCGCATATTGGATGCAAGTGTGGAGGAATGACAAAAGTCCCCGAGCCCGAAGCCTGGGCTACGACCATCTCCTTGGGCCCCGACTCGCGAGCACTCGCGGCGCCAGGGGCGGGCATCAACAACTCGCGAGCAGTAGTAGGCTCGCTTGGAGGCCCCTTTGGAGGGAGGCCTCCCCCTCTCCGATCACCTTTCGGTGAGTTGTCGGCTACCTCGATGATTGGTGGGCGAGGTAGGTCAGCTGGCGGGGGCACTGTGGAGAGAGGGGTCGCGGTCGTACGAGAAGTGGTCGCGACCCCTCCCGAGGCGGCTTGGGGTCCGCGAGCAGGCCCCTCTGCGGGAGCAGGCGCATTAGAAGGACCCCCCGCAGTTTTCTTTTGCCTCTTCGAGGCAGTACCCTTCAGACAGGGAAGTACCCCCAGTGCGCCTCTCTTGTCTCCGACATTCGTCATCTCTTCTCGGAAGGTGAGACCCGCTGCACAGAGATGACGAAGTTCTAGAGCAGCGTTGACGTGGCGTGCAGCCGCAGGGAGCTTGTAGACTTTGACAAGTTTCTCGTTGAGCCCTCCTCGCAGATTTAGCTTCACACCAATTGGGATTCCTGCGAGCAAAAAAGAAAGTTCATTAAATCGTCAATGCAGCAAGGCTATTGTTTCCTTTCGGACAAGTAAACAGGCACTTAACCCACCTTCGCCAAAATGGCGATTAACATTATGGCCTTTGGGGTCGGATCCCATCTCGGACTCCCAGTTGCCGGAGACATAGAACCACTTCTTTCTCCATCCCGGGCAGTTGGAAGAAGGGTTCCCCAAAATGAAGTTATTCCAGTGCCAGAAGCAGAGTTAGTACCAACCCTCGCTAGCTGGCGCCTTCTTCAGCTGGAATAACCTCAAAAATTCCTCAGTGGTTAACTCCTCGTTACCCGCCTGCTTCCAAAGGACGAAAGCACTTAGAAGAACCCGCCAGCCGTTAACTATAAGTTGGCCCGGGGCAATCTTGTAGAGACGGAGGAAGTTTCGAATAAAGGGGTGGAGGGGAAGACGTACGCCCACTTTGAAGAAGTATTCATAAACAGCCACACACCCAGGTGGTGGTGCATCGGCTGTCTCCCCTCTCCCAGGAAATCTGAATAAAACAGAGTCTGGAACCCTATAAACCTCTCTAAGGTTAGAGAGTCTTTCCTCCGTCAGGATGAAAGAGTAACCGGAGGCAGAATATCTCCCAACCGGTACTCTGGCGTTATTGGATTCGGAGGAGTCAGGGGTTTCATCTCCTAGAGGAACAATCTCTTCGTCAGAGATTTTCGCCATTATAAAAGGGAGATGGAGGAAGAAATGAATGAGGAAAAAGAAAGAAGGGTACCTCTGTAAAGAGGTTTTTCACTCCGGAATAGAGAAGGAAGAAGAAGAAGAAAACTTCGCAGCAATGGAATTCGGAAATGAAGGAATTTCTCTAAGTCCGGTATTTATACGCAATCATTCCGCCTGATTTGCTGGACACGCGGCAGCTTCTCATCCGGCACACTAGACGAACGGACGCTAGCATTAAATACGGAAACACGTGGCACCCGACGCCTCATTTCTGGCGGCAGAAAAGCTACGCGAAAGCTGGCCATCATAAATGCAAAAGCACGTTAAGAGAATCATGTACGATTTTCTTGCAGTACCCAGCTGTCAGCACTAGCAAACCCTTGGCATAGTTCCTCAATACCAAGGGTTTGGGGGGCATCTGTT
Organism: Liriodendron chinense; assembly: GCA_003013855.2. NCBI lineage: Eukaryota > Viridiplantae > Streptophyta > Magnoliopsida > Magnoliales > Magnoliaceae > Liriodendron > Liriodendron chinense. The sequence continues at coordinate 681,990 of ML058395.1, read as the reverse complement.
ATAGGCAAATATAGTCTAGCGAGAAGTGAAGGATCACGGCACATAATGAATGCGAGCATTCATGCTCGTGCTCGTCAGAAGAGGTCGCATCCTCCGGATGCGAGCAGCTCAGCTCGTGCTCGTTAGAAGAGGTCGCATCCTCCGTATGCGAGCAGCTCAGCTCGTGCTCGTTAAAAGAGGTCGCATCCTCCGTATGCGTGCAGCTCAGCTCATGCTCGTCAGAAGGAGTCGCATCCTCCGGATGCGAGCAGCTTGGCTCGTGCTCGTCAGAAGGGGTCGCATTCCCAAATACGAGCTTTCCGAACACGAGCGGCTTCCGACATCAGGTCGATCATGAGTCTTCGCTTTTGGGTTTGGACGGTCTTCGTAGTACCAGCACCCGATTCCCGTCGAGCGGCTTGTTCAATCCTTCTGCGACACCAAGCAGGGCTACACCCAGTTCGGTAGTTTCCGTCCCGTCAGCGTCTCCTTCCTTTTCGCCGGTTATGACTCCAACTACGGTTTCCATGAGCGATCAATGTTACTATTACGCCTATCAACAGCCTGTATATGGTGATTTTGGGCTTATCTTCCCTGCTGGTTCCGGATCTCAAGGGATAGTCATCAAGAAACGTGATTGTCGGGAGAAGTCATTGGGTTAGATCTTGCCTCTAAGGATAAGGATCTTGTCCCACGAAATCAGCGAGATTTCGGTATCGTACGCGACATCAGCGGGATTTCGATATCTTACGTAACAAATTGGGTTGCTTCAGATCTATATAAAGGGGTGACTCCATTAAGAGAAAGGTACACACACAACATTCAATCTCTATCCCGTTTTGCTTGGCTACTCTTCTTCTTGCTTTGGCCTGACTTAAGCATCGGAGGGCTAACGGCTGGTCCCCAGCCACCCTTAGTTGCTGTCTATCTTCTTTCAGGTCTGGTGGAGGAAATCCTTGTTGGAGTGAAGGAGAACAACCGGAGGATCTCGTTACAAAATCTGACGTTAACAATCATCGAGATGCCCCCTCCTAGAGCGTCCAAGCCATTAAAGGTATCATCTGAACCATCCATACCATCCAAACATGAGATCAGCCCATCTATGTCCATCGTGACCCTATCATCACCATCGATCATATCATCCATGCGGCCCACGCTCAAAGGGGGCATAGCCTCACCTATGGCCCATCTTCCTATCTAATCCATACCATCTAATCCCACCGTGGTCAATGCCTCATTCAAATCTGAATTTCCAGCAATCCCACCATTAATGGGGGCATTCAAAGCTTCCCCAACAACCACTCCTAATCCACCATCAATGCCCCCATTTAAAGCTTCATCCACCCCACCCATCAAGAACATCTCACCATCATTAAAGCCCCCACCATCTTCTGAAGTATGGATCCCATTAGGATCAGTCTTCATCTCCCCCAAGCCCTCATTAATGGCTGCCCAAGAGAGGACCAAAAGAGAAAAAGATAAAAAAGGAAGGAAAAATGAGACAAAAGACGGATTCATGGCTGGAATTGAACCTTATACACAAAGAATCAACCGGACAGGAACAGTGAGCAGAGGGGAATTTCGAACCACGGCCCGCACAGACTGCACGTGAGGAGAGGTCTGGGCGGCCCCTTGTGGGCCGCCCGCATGGACAGTCTCACTCTCTCTCTGCGGGATTGGCCTCACAGTCGCTGGTAGGTGAGACTGACAGTCCACGTCAGCAGTTGGCACCCTGAGGGCCGCCCAAGGCTCCGATCAACTCCAGATTTCGATTGAGGCTGATCTGAATCATCTAGAAGGTACCACACCTATCCAATCATGAAGTACTGCGGCCAACATGGGTCTGATCAAGTCAAAGAGAAGGAAAATTGATCAAGAGAGGCCCACAAGCAATCTGAGCCACTCAACGGCTAGATCGTCATGATCCAAGCCATGGAAAGCTTGCATGGCTCATCCAATAGCAACATCAAGGGCTTGATCATCAAGAAAGAGGGCTAAAGTCTAAGATTTGATCATCAAGTGGGCCCACTTAACTAAAAAGAGCAATCCGAACCGTCCAAGTCATTATCCGCACCATGGAAAGCCTTCTTAGCCTCACAAAACATCAAGGATAGGTGCTCCAAAGCAAAGCTGAAGTCTGGAAAGGGCCCACAAGGCCAAACCAAGCAATCCAAACCATTCAAGTCATCATCCATGCAGTTGGGAATCTTATCTTATACAAAGCATCAAATAATGAGTTGGAAATCAAAGCATCCAAGCATCATCAAGAAGTTTTGAGGCAAATCAGGGGTTGTATATTCATTCAGAAGATTTTGATACAGAAGAAAAGAAAAAGCAAAAAGGCCTAAAAAATGTCAGAAGGCCATACATCAAACAAGCTGAATACATCCTCAAAGAAGCAGGCCACAGATCACCAACATAATCATCATCATCCCTTCTCTCATCCTGCTCTCGACGATGAAGGTCCATCAGATGAGCTGTCACTGATCCTCCAGCATACCTGCAACGACCCCTTGGAACGTAGAGTGAAGGAAGAAGAGGTCCCTATCCCTGCAACAAATACCACTCGTCGTAGTCACGATCCGTGATCGTGAAGCGAAATCCAGGCTGACCTTCGAGTGCATCGTCCATAGCATCAGCCTGAATCTGAGCAGCCGGAGGAGGTGCGAAACAAGGAACTCGAGCCACGCCAGTGATCTGTCGGAGCAATCTCTCACCCAAATACCATTGAAACGATTCAGGCATCGGAGAGCATGATCCGAAGACACGAAGAATCATATGCTTCCACACGCTGAGCGGTATAATAAAGGGGAAAGCTGTCATATGACATCCGAGCAAACTACAACAAAGGGGTTCATCACAGTCAGTCGCAGAGCAGCATGACGGATAAGGAAAGCAAGATACTTACATCCTCGATGGTCAATCCGTCTATGTCAGCCCGCCAATTGTCCTCAGACACTCGAGAATTTCGCTGACAATTTTGCTGATGCTAGTGCATGAAACGATACAAGGAGGGTTCAACACCATCCTGTATCCTCGGCGATAGGTGAGCAAAGTGATCATAAAAACAGGTTTGGACAAGGGCGGACAAAATGATCAGAGGAAGAAAGAAGACAAACATCTCCATGGAAGGTTAAAAAGAATACCTCCACGACGGGCCAGAAACCTGTAAAGGACCGGTTACTCCGAGAGGTCTTATCTAAACCTTGGTAGATGTGATTCAAGATAGCCCCATTCCAATTATACTAATGGTGAAGATCCTCAACCAAGCGAAGGAATCTAGGATCGACCCTCTCGTTCGCATGACAGAAAAGGAATGATCCAAAGGCGTAAGTGATCATCGCCCATGTTTTGTGAAGGGCCTCCAGCTCGGTAGTAGGGATGACAGCAGCGAAGGTGTTGTAAAACCATCGCAGTTTCACTTGGTTGCTCTGGAACTCGCTCTCAGGTGGGATGGCTCCCATGAGCCATATCTAGTCAGTGGAAGTAATAGGAGTAAGAGAGCCTGTGTGGGGAACAACTGCCCCATGGAATGGAAAACCAATTTGCACACACACACACACACACACACACACACACACACACACACACACACACACATATATATATATATCTAGGGGAGTTATTCCCCATTCACCACTAGGAAGTTGAAAGGTATGGGTCTCATCCCTCCACCTCTCACAGAGGGCTGCAAGTAGCATGCGGTTGGCATTATTGTTGTGAAAGCGTAATGTGAGAAGTCCTATAAAAGGAGTATCAACCAGAACACGTTTGAGCATAGGTTGAGTTTTTCTACCAAGTTATCCCAGAGGTCACGGGTACCTCGACTCTTTATGGAGGGAAGAGGTTGGTGCTCCTTAGTTAAAGAACACATATGGGTCCCTCGGCGAACAATGAAGGCCGGGTCATCCTCATTGACCGCCCTTCGCCCCCTTGTGCTATCCGCCATCAAACCCTACAAGATTGGCAAGGTAAGTCCCCATTCTTCACCCGTTAAAATCCTAGTCATTATCCAGGAAACCCATGGATTTGGATTTACATTCACATGCAAAAATCCAATGTCCAACTCTATGTGTCACCTAGGATATGTGTTGGGCCCATTGAAGAAAGCAAGGCCCACCTTAAAGAGGGTTGCATGCCATGCCTTAGGTAAGGAAAGTCCACCATTCGAGGACACATTTTGGACAACAAATGCACTCCAAGTGCCATGAGATCAAAATGGGATAAGAATTAAAATTCATAGGAAAAATCCCTTTTCAAAATCCATGTGTGACCAAGGTGTGTTCCACTTTCCATATCAAAGCAACGAGCCTCATTTAAGATGTTTCCATCTTTTCACACATGTACATGGACAAGTGGGGAGTAGAAAGGAAATTGGTCCTCAAGAGCAACTCAAGGGCCCCACCTCAATGGATTGAAAGGAGCACATAGCCCACTTGAAGAACCATAAGAACCCATTCATGGGTCAATCATGGGCAACCTATGTATATCATCTTGACAAATGTTTTGACTATGAGAATACAACATGGTGGTCCACCCACAAATATATGAGTCAAAGAAGTTAATGGTAAAAATTGATGCGCATAGCCCACATGAAGAATCAAGGTTAGAAATGTCCTTCCAAGGACAAGTTTGGGCAACGTATGTGCACCAATTTCTTTACCAAAAAGGGGACCATTTGAGCACAAGAGGGCATGGCTTGATAAGTCACCCAACCATCATGAAAATGGCTAAGAATGATATGCATAGCCCACTTGAAGATCAAAATCCAAAATGCCCCAAAGCGTGGGACAAAATTGGACAACTTATGAGTATCGTTCTTTCCCACAAATTGAAAAATAACACTCATCCTTGAGAATGATGGTGGATGACCCACCAAGCACCCCAAGAGAAGTTCAAGGAGCTATGGTTGCATGGATAGCTCACTTGAGGAAAGGTCATCCATTGAGGATTGGGAACATTAAAGGAATCTATTAAGATCCACTTTCCTACAACATGAGAAAACCATTTGAGCTTAGTGAGATTGTTGACACAACTCACTCATGGGACTTGTGGATGATCAAGTAACCCAAGTCCTCCATCCATCTAAAGAAAAGGCATGAAGGGAAAGAATCCTACATGCACAAAGTGTAGTGGTGCACACTTGACTAAAAAAAATACACAAGTTTCAAAGAGGACCCAAAAGCCCATCTATATGGAGGAATTCCAAGGAGCCCACCATACTTTGTGTATAAGGATATACATATTTGGGCCATTTGTTCATAAAAGCCCAACTAAGAAATTTAGCCCACTTGAGATCCAAGTGAAGAACGGGCTAATCACCTTTGTCCATACACATGAGAAGAAAGATGGGGCCATCCAAAGTAAGCATTATGAACCCAAAACTTGAGGTGGGCCCTACCATTCTCATGGGCCCAAACCTTGAAAAGAAGGTGAAAAAGAAAAGAAAGCTTTAAGGAAAATATAATAAGGAAAAGAGAGCATGCGAGAGCCCAAAATGAAGTATTGGGCCCATCAAATACACCAAGGGCCATAACTTCACTTTGAGCCCATTTGATACACATAAGAAGGGGCCCAACTCCCATGAGAGAAGATAGGATATTTTACCATGCACATCTGATGGACATGGCAAAATTACCCTTTACATACAAATGAAGGGAGTATGAAAGAGGAAAAGAAGATGAAATGCAAGCTTGCAATGTCCCCCTCCATGCACCACCTTGAGAGAAGATTGGAGAAGTAGAAAAAGGCCAAAAAGACTTGGGCCCACCTCAACCCTCTTGAAATATCTACATAAAGAAAAGAAAGAGAACAAGAGAAGAGACAATGAAGAAGAAAAATGATGAAATGAAAGAAAAGGGAGTGGTCCATACCTCCACCACTCACCAAAGGGGGACCACCTTGTTGTCCCAAAGCTTCACTAAGGCCCCGCTACTTGAAAAAGCAAAAGGACCACCAAATGGAAGTGAAAAACTTGAAGAAAGAGAGAGTGTGAGAAAGAAGGAAGAGATTGCACGTTGGAGGAGCCAAGGGTGCCCCATGTTATATAGGAAAGGAGAGGGCACCCCATTACCCAGCCCACTGGAAAAACCAGTGGGCAGAAGGGGCTTGGGCGGCACCCAGGGGTCGTCCGTCCTCCTACTTAGTTGAAACGACCTCTCACCCTCTCTCCTTGGGAAGAACTCCCCCTTGGGAAGAGTAGTTGCAAGTGAATCTTGTACCTCCATGTAAGGATGAAGTGATGGAAGAGAAGGATGGGAAAAAGTAAGGAATCTCACCAAAATCTCATCTTGTGAGAAATTGGAGAGAATTTGACTTGATGATGTGGAAAAAGCTCCATGAGATTTTCAAGAAAAAAGAAAAAAGAATTGACTCGGTCAAACATTTATCCCAACCATCCAAAGTCATGGCCTGATGATCTGAATCATTTTCGAGAAAAATCCCAAGAATTTCCAACCTTGATCGCTGCCTACTTCCCATCCCTAGGGGTCCGAAGACCTTAAACTACGTCGGGATCAAGATCCCGAGGGATTTCCAATAAAAACTGGCATCGGTCTTAATTGTTCGAATCAAGATCTGACGACTCCAGACATTTTCTAAAAAATAAAAAAAAAGTGTATTTTCAGCATCGCCTGTACAAAGTTTTGGTCCGAAGACCTTAAACTATGTCAGGATCAACATCCTGAGTGGCTTTTTAATAAAAACCGGCATCGACCTCGATCACTCAGATCAAGATCTAATGACCCGGATCTTTTATAAAAAAAACACAAAAATATACATTTTCATACCTCGCTTGTACATAATTTTCGGTCCGAAGACCTTAAACTACGCTGGGATTAATTTCTCGAGGGACTTTTCTTGCTTTCAATAAAAAACCGGCATCGACCTCGACCGCTCGGATCAAGGTTTGATAATCTGGATCTTTTAAAAAAAAATCACAAAAAGAATGTATTTTCAGCATGTACATATTCTGGGTCCAAAGACCTTAAACTACACTGGGATTAATTTCTCGGGGGACTTTTCTTGCTTTCAACCAAAAAACGGCATCGGCCTCGACCTCTCAAATTAAGGTCCGATAACCCGGATAGTTTCAAGAAAATACCAAAAACATTTTAAGCTTTCCATAAAAACCAGTATCAATCTCGATCGCTTGAGTTGAAGTCTGGAACTTTCTCAAAAAAAATAATAATTTACCATCAATTTTAATTGCGCAAATTTATCCGTCCTAAGACCTAAAACTACATTAAGATTAACTTCTCGGGGGGCTTTCTTTCCCAACCTGTCCCGGACATGGCTGACACTTGATCGTACGGATGTCCGGAATCTTCTAAACAGGTAAGGGCTGAGGCGGGCAGAACCCCGCGATCCTGTTCGTGTTGAACGCACCGTGATAGACTACCTTAATTTAGAAGTCGCTGTTAAATATGACGGTTGTTCCTTATTCCTAAAACTCATGAAGGGGATTAAGGTAGTTGGGAGGTGAAGCGGACCCTCACGGAATTGTGAGCAGCATAAGGCCCCAAATTGGATTGACAAAGGGAAATGTGAGGATGTGGCTCATTTTGTGGCCGAAGGAGTCCGTCGGACAATACGTGATCTATCTGCATTGCACATGAGGAACAGGAAACTTTGTGGGTGTGTTGGCTGAAAATCCTAAAAATCTCTTCATCCGAAGATGTAAAACTACGACACTTAACTGTGCGAGATTCGTCTTGCTCGCTGACGTAAAATGGATCGGGTTCTTTACTAGCAGTAGAAGCTGAAAATGAATGAAAATTCCATACCTTTCCCTGCATTTCAGAAAAATCAGAAAATACCAAAACATCGCAAAACCATCTTTCAAAAATCACAAAATACTTCCCTTACTTTCAATAACACCGATCTTTACTCGGACAAAATATTTTCAAAATTATAAAAATATTTCCTTTGTCTTCAATAACCAATCTCCATCCTGACTACTCAGGTAAAGATTCAGACCACATATTTGTAAAAAAATCATAAAAATTGTCACTATCCCCAGCACTGCACTTCAGGAATCTCGAACTCCGCTCACTTATTTCACAGTTTGGGATGACGGATCCGATTGCCCGCAAATTGGAATCTTGACCAAAACTGGCGACCAAGCACTGTCCTAATCACATCCATTCCCAGAAGAACATCTTGAGGTCTCACAACCTCCTTCATTCATCCCCATTAGCAAAGAAACAACATCTTGGGACAATGGACCTAATCGACCACGGGTCAGGATCTTGACCAACCTGTTGACCAAACATCCACATTGAAAAGAAAATCTTTAGGGAAGCACAACCCTGCAAGCAATAAGCTCGAAGTTCTCCACATCCCCAGCGAAAGCAAAATCATCGAACTGAAAGAGAATTAGCCAAACCATACATCCATCATCAAATATGCATCCCCATACATCAGCATCCATCGCATCAGTCATCATGTTTACCTGCTTTCAAAATAAAAGTCGGTTAGCCAAAGACCCCACATGCATCCCTAGTGGAGGCGCGTGCAAGCCGGATTTACTCTTCAAAAAGACAAAAAATATTATATATATATTCCTATTTGTAAATAAAAACCCCACAGAGTATCACACCCTATATATTTTCCTATTTGCAAGGACAATCGCAACGTTTTCTCCAAACTCTCGCTGTATGTGCGAGTGATCAATTTCCAGACAATCAACTGGCTCGGATACAAAGGCAAGCAAAGATTTCAGACCACGTTCTATGAATGATCGGGTCAGAAGTGGGGTGTCCACTCGCTTTGACATTCGGTTGCATGCAACCTCTGCCAAAGAGGGGCATCTGTAGACACCCCACCTTCAGCTATAATGTTGGTAGAGATAGCTGAATGAATAGAGGACCATACCCCCAAATCCCATGTTTAAACCCAGCCAAACTCACCCTTGTAAGCCGCAATCCATAGCCTAGCTCAAGCCTGAATCCAGTCAACTCACCCCTAAACATCAGCCTAAAAAAATCCCCCATAAGAAAAACCAGTTAAAAAATTCAAAGAAAGTCAAACTTGGTGAGTCAACCCGCTGAGTCAAATCACTGAGTCAACTCAGGGGTCAGTCCTGCCCATGCACCCAGTCAACTCACCGTGTCAACCCATCTTTCAAACCCAGTCAACTCACCTGGTTCCGAGCCACAGCTTCGGAGCAAGTCCGGACCTCGAACCTCGGGCTTTTCTGCTTCAGGTTCGGAGGCCGTACGCTCCGAAGATGCAGCAGCGCGGCTGTACAGGCGGCCCCCAGGGTGCCGCCCAAACTTATTTACAGCAGCTGCCACTGCTCGCAGCTATAAATACCCCTTCTCCCCTTCACATTCGGCATCCCTCAACTCCCAGAGAAATTCCATAAGTTCTGAGTCCATCTTCTCCTCTTAGTCCATTCCTCCACCAAGGAGAGCCCGAGTGAGAAGAGCCTAGCCCTGGTCCAGCCCAGCCTGCCCCTGGTCTAAGTCTCCCAAGCTATCTAAGTCTTGATCTAGCCACTCGAAGCAAATCCTTGCGACACCTCTATCCATCCAGCTACTCTTTTACCAGCATCATCTCATTTGCATCTAGCATAAGTGCAACATTTACTTTTCTTCTAACCCCCCTGCTTATCATGTCACTACAAGCACTTTGATTATTCAAATACACAACATGCAACCTACAAAAGCACCTGTCAGTTCGAGCGTATGCTCTGGGCTTACCTGTTAATGGAAACATGCCCATCAGAAACTCTTACTGTTCAGACCTGCATTCATGCATCATATCATTCATGAGAATATACGAGGATTAAATCAGACTTTCAAGTATTAGTTCGATTCTGTGAAGTAGAGACCGTACTTCAGTACGGGCAGTGTGGGGTGCTTAACATCTTCCCACCCTGTAACCGTGATCCCTTACCTCGAATCTTTGGCGGCAGATCAAAAGGAGTCATTTTAGAGGAAGGAATCTTCAGATTCCCTTCTCTAACGTTTCTACGGGGTCTAGCCGACTGTAGATTCGAAGTAACTGGCTAGTGGCGACTCTGGTCTTATATGAGCTCATACAAACATATCCAGCTTAACACGACAACAGATAAAAAGCTCTCGAGAATGTGGTGAGCCAGTGGCACAAACGGCGATTCGCGCGCACGCACCACCCCTTTTTCGAAAGGAAGGGAGAATCCGGGAGTGCGGAAAGGCGAGCGTCCACATGGACCCACTTAGGCTTGGAAGATGAAGTGTTCTTGCTTACTTAGTGTTAATGGTTAAATTTGTTAAGTAGGCGAAAAGAATTTTTAAAAGGTCCTAATCACCCCCCTAGAACTTAGCCATAATTCTAGTTACTCTACTTTAAGCTTCCGCATGTACATGCGTCCACAAGTATAATCAAAGTGATGCACTTTTCACTAACATATGTTGTAATGTCGGTAGAGCCTTGGCAAGCTGAAGACAAAAGATTCAAGTGGACAAGAAGCATCAAGGAAAAAAATAGATAAAAGAGATGCCTTGGTTACCTTAACCCTTAGAACCAAAACACCAAAATCCTTTATATGACTTGGACCACATAGGTAAACCCTCAGTCATCTTCATTAACCTCAGATCATATAGAGAAACATGATAAATTAAGCCAATTAAAGAAGTGTTAACTGATGTAAATAAACAAGCCCAGAGAACAATTTCTTATTGCACTTCAATGCCATCGAAATACGTTTCAATTGGTCTTCGATGCCATCGAAACCAGTTCGAGCCATCGAACATATGTCTAGCAAAATGTAAACTCTCTGGACAATTTTCAATCCCATTGAACAGTCTTTCGAGCCATTGAAGTGACTTGTTCGATGCCATTAAAACATGTTCGATGTCATCAAACTGAATGTCCAACAAGTTCAGAAACTCTCTGGACAGTTTTCATTCCCATCGAGATAGGGTTTCGACCCCATCAAAGGAACTTCAATGCCATCGAAACGGTGTTTGATGCCATCGAAGAATTACAAATTTGCTCGTTGGAGATTTATCTATTAAAGTAGGTGAGTTCGTTTTTGGACAAAAGAGAAGGATTTTAAGGATTTAGAAGCCACCATTGTTGAAGACCATTAGGAGCTCAAATTCTAACCCATTACAAATCATTCTCCTTGTGATTCATTACAAGCATGAAGCATTTGAAGCTTAAATGGGAATGATCTTGTCCCCTCTTGATCTCTAGGAGTTAAAGCACCTTGACCATAGGTAGATCCTCTGTCTAAACACACCCTAGAAATCCTTTAGGTGATTCTCCAACTTGCAACCCAATCATATCCTTAGGTTGTAAAGAATTCACCACCTCCTCGCCTTGGGCATCTTGAAGAAGCATTGAATGTAAGGTAGTTAATCTTAGGGCTGGAGCATTGGCAACACATCGGTATCAACGATTGGGGGAGCACAAAGGGTAGCTGATTGAAGTATGGGAGAGCGAAGATCAAGCAACCTGATACGGTGAATCAACGGGGCTCAATTCTGACAAGTAAGGTTGTCAATTATAAGAGTCCACATACTCTTTCCTTGTGGAGGATTGAGTTTGAATTGCCAAACTCGATAGATTCGGTTGTAAGACCTAGGCCCTTATGAGAGGGTTGAATCAAGTCTCTATGTGGAGCCTCCGGTGGGAGTATATGTATGTTGATAGGTTGGGAGGAACCTCAAACTCCTTGGTTGGATGGAACTATTAAACACCTTAATAGATTGGGAGGAACCTTGTCAAACTCTTTGGTTGGGTGGAACCATTAAAAAACTTAATAGGTTGGGAGAAACCTTGTCAAAATTCTCGGTTGGGTGGAACCATTAAACACCTTAATAGCTTGGGAGGAACCTTGTCAAACTCCTTGGTTGGGTGGAACCATTAAATACCTCGGTAGGGTGGAACCGACTTAAAACACCAGGTTCGAAGGAGCCTGATTTAAACTCCCTAGTAAAATTTGGTGTACTCAATGGGTGAGTACTTGAACCGGGAGTGGAGTAAACACGTAGTCGAACTACTTTAAATGCTTGTGTTTGTGATGCATTTGAGCACATTGTTAATCTAGCATTGTATGTTTAATTGTTTAATTATGAATGCTTGATAGGAATCTATGCTAAGCACTAGATAGGCACATTCACATGCAAGATGTGTTTTTCACTAATTAGTGTAGACTTGAGCTTATATGATCCATTCTCATATAGTCTACATAGGTTGTATAGATTAAGTACTTGATTAGTTATATCATTTGTTAATCTGTGCTTATTAGACTAGGTTGCTTAATTGTGCAATCAATTGCTAGTTTATGTGATTGGACCCACTTAGGCTTGGAAGCCGAAGTGTTCTTGCTTACTTAGGTTAAATTGTAGAATAATTTAAGTAGGTGAAAAGAATTTCAAAAAGGTCATAATCAGCCCTCCTTTAGGACTTAGCCATAATTCTACTAGCTTTGCCAAGCTTTCGTGTATAGTATAGGGTATCATGTTAGATGATCTAACACAATTTCAATTGGTATCAGAGCAGGTTGCTCTTCAAGGACGTAACCGTCTAGAGTGAGATCCAATACCAGAGCACTAGCATAATGTCTTACCAAGATGAGAGTGCTATTAACCGTCCACCTTACATTAATGGATTCAACTACGCCTATTGGAATGCTAAGATGCGGATTTTCTTACAATCCTTGGACTGCTCTGTTTGGGTAAGCACACAACGTGGATAGTTCACACCCATGGAACAAGTAAAGGTTGATGGTAAATCCATTATCATTTTCAAAGATGATGAGAAGTTAAATGATAATGAGAGAGCTCAATACATGGCTAATGACAAAGCTCTCAATGCGATTTGCTGTGCGGTTTTCACGTATGAATTTCAATGCATTCTCACATGCGTAACTGCAAAAGAAGCATGAGACATACTAGAGGTAAGCCACAAGGGAACTAACATAGTAAAACGCTCTAAGCTTCAGCTCTTAACCACAAAATTTGAAAATATTAAAATGAAAGAGTCTGAAACTTTTATAAAGTTTGACACACAATTAAACGATATTTGTAACTCCATGTGTGGCTTAGAAGAAATGGTTCCGGATGGTCAAATATGTAGGAAAATTCTTAGGTCCCTCTCGGAGAGATTTAGCTCCAAAGTCATTACCTTAGAGGAGTGTAGAGACATAAACAACATGAAAGTAGAACTCTTAAGTTCCTTACAGACTCATGATTTACACTTTAAGGCCCCCTCTAAGAAGAAGAATATCGATTTGAAATCTTCCCACAAATACTCCCATAGGAAAATTAAGAGTGAGTCAGAGGAAGATGATAGTGATGATGAAGATGAGGAAGAAAATTTTAATAGACAATTTAAGTAATTCCTCAAAATGAATAGAAAGAAGAGTTATGACAAGATGGATACAAAATTCAAATGAAAATCTAAGTTCGAAATTGTCCAATGTTACAACTGTGATCAATATGGTCATGTTGCCAAAGAATGCCAAGAAAAGCCTAAGAGAAAAGGCAAGAAAGCTATGACAGCAACATGGGATGATACAGAAGAGTCAAAATCTGAATTTAGTGACTCCACTAGTTATGAGAGCAAAAAACCATTGAGAATTCTCATGGCCTCCACCACTATCTCTCTTCCCCCTAATTTAAGAGAGGATCCAAACCATTTCCTCTTCTAAGAGAATCAGGGGTTCCCAACTCCTCCTTATTTATTGAATTTTATAAGGGAGTTGTGAAAATTAGTTATCCTTAGGATGATCAAACTAAAAATAGTTAATAAGGGTAGCTAGAAATGGATACTATAAGATCTGAGGATTTTAGCCTCATTTTGCGCTTAGGGGCATATCAGAGGATTTTAGCCTTATTAGTCTAGTCTGCCTTTGATAGTTTAACATTTTGTGTTTATTTTGGTATCTTTAAAATGCTAGATTGTCATCCTGCTTGGATTAACATAATATGTTAGATTTATGCTTAATGTATGCTAATATATGCATTGGCCATTATGCCTTTATGTTTATCTATTATGACCAATCTAACATGATCATCTATGCTTTTATAAGTACACTTTCTTATTAATCATGTTCCATGCATGCTCCATGTTTTAATATTCATGCACCCTTATACTCTCCTAGTTAGCATGTGTTTATAGTTATAACTAAGACACTTTAATTTCTTCTACCATTTACTTAATTGGTGTACCATTAAGGGGAAGAGATTGGTTTGTCAATTGCTGACAAAAAGGGGGAGAAAAATCAAGTCCCACCAAAATAAGTTTGTGTGTTTTGTGTTACAGAGATTGACATGTTATGGGGGAGCAATCAAGAGGAGCATTGCTTAGTTACATATCTTAGTGTATTGCGAGTTGTAATCTTTTTATTTGACATGTAAGTTATTTATTGTTTTGGTAATGTCATTAGTATAGACCATGATACAGTCTAGGTTAGGTTTTTGTCACGTAAGTAATAAAGGGAAAGATTGTTAGTTCAATTTTCTATGGCATAATAGTGTACCTTATTTATCAATCACGTGCGTCCATGTGTTGTAATATCAGTTGAGCCTTGGCAAGTTGAAGATCGAAGATTTAAGTAGACAAGAAGCATCAAGGAAGAAGAACATGTAAAAGAGATGCCTTAGTGACCCTAACCCTTAGAACTAAAACACACGAATCTTCTAGATGACTTGGACCATATACGTAAAACCTTACACATCTACATTAGCCTCAGATCATATAGAAAACATGATAAATTAGGCTAATTAAAGAGGTGTTAACTGCTATAAACAAACCATCCCAGACAACAGTTTTTATTACACTTCGATGCTATCGAAATATGTTTCGATTGGTATTCGATGCCATCAAAACCAATTCGAGCCATATAACATATGTCCTAGTAAAATGTAAACTCTTTGGATAGTTTTCAACACCATCAAACAGTCTTTCGAGCCATCGAAGTGACTTGTTCGACGACATCGAAACAATGTTCAATGCCATCGAATTAGATGTCCAGCAACTTCAGAAACTTTCTGGACAGTTTTCAATCCCATCAAGATAGGGTTTCAACCCCATCAAAGGAACTTCGATGCCATCGAAGAATCGCGAATCTGCCCAGAATTGCTGCCATATTGTCAAAAGGCAAGAAAATTATTTGAAAGCTTCCAATACATCTCTATACATCATGTGCCCCATAGAGAAAATGAAAAAGCAGACGCGCTCGTGAGCTTAGCAGCGACTTTAACGTATACTATCGTGAGCCCTCTTCAAGTAACGATTGAAGAAAGAAGATTCTTACCCCCGACCAAAGTCAAGAGAGATGTCGGTGTGGTGAAACTTGTCTCTTATTATGAAATAACAATGGAAGACTGACGACAATCGATACTCGACTACTTGAAATATGAAATTCTGCCTGAAGACTCATCCATGAAAGCATGAATAAGGCAAAGAGCAATGAAATTCATATAACTTCATGATATGTTATATAAAAATCATATAATGAGCTGCTGTTGAGATGCCTAAATAGAGGTGAAGGCGAAAAAATGTTACGAGAAGCTCATTCAGGACAATGTGGAGCTCACTAAGCGGGCAAAAATCTCCTTAACCGTGTGCATCGCATGGGATACTATTGGCCGACAATGTTTCAAGATGCTATTAATTTCGTAAAAAGATGCTACGAATGCCAAATTCATGACAGTGTTATTCATATGGCGCCCGAAGAGCTATATCAGATTGTATCTTCCTGGCCATTCACCACTTTGGGAATGGATGTTATCGGCCCGATTAATCCTCCATCTTCGCGAGGGCGGTAGTACATTCTAGCAGCCACAGATTATTTCTCCAAATGGACAGAGGCAGTTGTGTTGCGAAATGTGAAAGAGAAAGATGTGACGGACTTCATTAGGCATGTCATCATTTATAGGCATAAGATACGTCAGAAAATTATTACAGATAATGACACTCCGTTCAGAAATAAGAACATGGACAAGTTATGCCAGAAGTTCAGTATTAAGCATTCCTATTCTACACCATACTATCTAAAGACAAATGGGCTGGCAGAGGCATTCAATAAGACAATCGTCAGAATATTAAAGAAGACGGTGAGCGGGAATAAAAAGGAATGGGATGATAGATTGCAAGAAGCACTACGGGCCTACCGAACAACGCATCGCATAGCTACAAAAGCTACACCATACTCATTAGTATATGGGGTAAAAGCTAGGTCACGCCCCAAATCTGGTTCTCGATGTCCAATCGCCGTAACTCGAATTCAGAGGTGGCGGCCTCCGTAGTACCTCGATCTCGGATCCTAACCTCACATGCCAAGTTCCAATCCTGGGATATCACAAGGAGGATTTTAGGGTTTGAATTTTTTTTGAAACATGAGCATCACCATATGAGTACCATCATAGACAAACACAATATTTCCACTAAGTCATTTCATTTACATACAGTACTGAAAGGTAAATACACAATGCGTAAATATAAAAGCTGTGCACAATCTGACACCTCCTGCTACTGCACTCCCAACTCTAACTCAACGTTGCTGATACACTCTGGTATAACCTGTAGCATCACAAACGCACATAAGCTTCCAACGAAGCTTTGTGAGTGCGTGTGTGCGTGCGCAATGCGTATGACAAGCATGATAAATATCAGAGTAAGCAATAAAGCATGATGAGAAATCTAAACCAAAACTTAGCCTAATTAGGCTACACGATCATGTGATATGAATAACCAGCCTACCACGGCTACGCAAGCATGTAATACAGATAACTAGCCTACCATGGCTATGCAAGCGTGTAATATAGGTAACCAGCCTACCAAGGCTATATACTCATACTATGCAATGGCCTACAGGGCCTAATGTCACATACAATGATCTAAAGCCTGTATGCAAATCACCATCTCTTAGTACAGTGGTCCAGATATGAACAGTCATATCGCGATCGCCTAAGCGATGCGGTATTAGAAACTGGTAGCTCGCCCAGGTTTATAGCCTCGCCCACATCAGGACCGCCCAATACCATACAGAATATCAGTCATATCACTGATATGAATACTATCTCTGAAATAGAACATCACCATGGTCTCACAAACCTCACTACTCACCAGAAGAATGACAAAGCCTATCTGGTGCAATAGCGGACCTACTCACAACTGGTCAAACTCAACCCACTTTGCTAACACACTTCCGGCAGGTTAGGTCAGACCTCCTTCCAAACTGACCTCGTGTAGTAGAAAACATCGCCATCTGATATTCGGCATAGTGGTGTATGATTAAACCACCTGGTCCTTGAATGGAGCACCCACTTTGGTACCAACGGGATCAGAAAATTTCACCCAGGGACATCTTTGGCATCCATTTTATGATCACATATTTCCAGTGTTCTGCAAACCACGATGGAGTTGTGGTTGTAACGTAGTAACCATGCTATATGTGGCACAAGCAAACAGTGCGAAATGCAACCATGCACACAAACGTGAGATGACATGCCCGTGCAAGTCTCCAAAGAGCACCATAAAACTATAGGGTCTCAAATACAACGTCATTGTTAACTGGTAATGAAATGCACGACAATCGCGGCTGCTATGGCTAGTTGATACAAGACAATCAGATGAGCCAAGCATTCATGATGCATTTGTCATGTATATAGTATGAGTGCCAACAAGTAGTCAATCTACTACAATGGCAATAAAGCAATCTAGTCCAACCTATTGGAGATATGATTAAGATGAGGGGACACATATGAATGATCGAGTCATAGTGCGGGATGTCACTAGCCAGGGAATCTTGTCACCAAGGGCTTATAAGGTATGCTAAGCTATTCCTACCATACAGTGTAAGCCAGGATGATAGACTCTTGTCCTCGAATAGTCTCATACCTATTAGAGAGGTTTGCGATGGAGAGCACGTGAATTACATTTGCGCGACTACATCTCGAATGCTTTATAAATGTGTTTATGCCCTAATGGTCCCCAACTAACAATGGTGATTTAGAATGCATACTTGTTACACATGCATGGTGGTCGTCAAAGCATATAGTATATAGATCGCATAAGAGTATTCCAAACAATACTACATGTGGCAACAGACATACTAAAAATAGCATAAAAAGATAATTCACTTATAACACAAGCAAACACAGAGATAGGACCCTAGATGGGTGGTATACAACAACATAGATGGCCCAACAATTGAACGGTGTGGATCAACCTTCAACACTCAGATAACCCAAACGGAAGGAAATTGTTGAATACACTACCGACACATCAAAGGTAGAAACTACTTGAGCAGCAAGAGTAGAATACCCAAAATCATACTGGGACCCAAGGTCCGGTAGTATAGTCGAGATACTCACAATGGGTAGCCCGTAACGGGGACGACACGGATATGGGACACTAACATAGGATGGGCTACAAGACAGACAATCAACATGATAGTGGGACATAAATGATTGGGGTAGTCTTGAGGTAGATGGACAACACGATTGGCTGCGAAGGAGGATGGCGGATCCAATCCATACATCAAGATAGGCTTCGCACAGTGGATGGCCTAGATGACCTACTAACGTCGTGGATGGGCCCCACACTCGTCCTAAAGGTAAACGGATGGTGTGGATGGGATATACACGATATGGTGGTCTTTAATAGTTGGGTACAAGGGTAGGAGGGGTGAGTCATATGGGTATACAACAAGCTGAGTTACCAGGATCAGTCAACATGGTGAGTCAATAAGGTGAGTCAATAAGGTAGGTTGACAAGGCGGGTCAACATGGTGAGTTAACAAGGTGAATTAACAAGGCGGTTCAACAGGGTGAGTTAAGAAGGTAGCCTTATGACTTGGTTCACGCGAACTTTAGGAATTCCCATGCATCTAGATCTATAAGACCTTTCAACAAGGGTTTACACAACCAATCATCAAGGTGGATCCACGGGATGGACAACGCGGTCATTCAAACACGTACACCAAGGTGATCCCAAGGCCATCCTGTACATAACATGCTAGGGTCTATTCATTTGGATTGTTTGGATCAAGTACAAAATTAAGGTGGTCCTAATGGATGGCCAACATATATATCGCACCATAGTGGCCAATGGCCGACGTGGATAGAACACATGCATAACAAGGTAAACCTCGTGGTTGGTGATACAAAGGAGTGGGGAAGCCACATACATCAATGGGCCCCAATAGTTTGGGATCAACCTAATATTTGTGCTTCCCCACTAATAAAGTGAGATGGCAAACAAACACCATGGTGGGGCCCGCACACCGCACGTATGGAACCCCACCCATGGCTGGGTGACTTATAAACAGGAAGAATGGCAAATAAACATAACAGATGGGTCCTGGAAAGTTTCCAATGGTAGGCATTCAATCACCCTTATTTCCTACGTGTGGCCCAACCAAAATTGGGCCCCACACCCCTGCCAAGGTGGACAAGAGTGTATACAACATATCTATCAAGATGGGACCCCAAGATGGGCCCCATAGCCTTGGTTGGATGGAAAAATAAACGACATAGTGGCCTTAAGGGAGTTTCAATGGTGGGCATCAATAACCACTATTTCCTGCGGTGTGGTCCACTTGAGGTTTGTATTTACCTCATTATCCTGGCCCACGACCCTAAAATAATATGAAAAATAGATGGGCAGCATGGATAAGACAAACACATCATGGTGGGATCCATGAGTGTGTATCCATTGCAATGCCCAAAAGAGTTGTCTCCTAGGTTGGGGGAAACCTCCCTACCCAACTGTTCCTTATGGTGTGGTCCATCTGGCATCCAGATCCATCTCACTTTTGGAAACACACCCTAGAATGATTTGAAGATTCGGATGGATGTTATGAATGAAGTATATACAACATAGGAGGTCCCACGAGTGGACCACCAACTCACACCCAAATTGGGTTATCCGCCCCAACATTACTGGGCAGCGGCTCCAGCAACATATATTTTATATATATATATATATATATATATATATATATATATATATATATATATATCTTTTTTTTGTATTATTTATATAATCAACAAGTTTGGCCCACTAGTGGACAATTCAATCCATCCATCAGATTGCCAACCCAAGAAGGGCTTAAGGAGATCTGGTTTTGACATTTAAGATGGTTTGAAACCATTAAGGTGGACCTTAGAAATATATCAACAGTGGGCATTGTTTCTAAAGGCATGGCCCACTTACGATTTGGATCTTATTCATTTTCCGGCCCTTGGCCTAAAATGATCCGGAGAGAGATGGACGGTAAAGATTAAACAAATACATCAAGTTGGGCCGCACGAGTTGGGCCTTGCTTGGACAGCATACCCTAGCACGCTACCAGGCAGTGCCCACTGTGTGGTCCCCACGAGCTCCGGATCAAGTTGCTATTTGTATTCTCCCTTCATCTTGGCCATACGTGGCCAGGGAGCAGGTCACAATAGGTCACATGTGACCCTGCCTGGGTTGGTCCGCAAATAAACATCATGGTGGGCCATAGGAAAGTTCAATGGTGAACATCACTATCCCCATTGTTTTCTATGGTGTGGCCCACCTACAGTCTGGGTATGACCCATATTTGGGCCATGGCCTAAAAAGATATGGCTTTAAGGATGGACGGCATAGATTAAACACATACTTCATAGTGGGTCCCATGAGTGGACCACCGGTCCACCCCCAAATTGGGCTTCCACCCTCATACACGCTGAACAGTCCAGCAACCTCTTTCATTCTCTCTCTCTCTCTCTCTTATATATATCTTTCTTTCTTTTTTTTACACAAGTGGGGGCCATGTGTGGATGATCCACTTCATCCATCATATAAACAACCTTATGGTGGGCCCAATGAGTACAAATTTGGACAGGTTTCGTAGCATACACACATCACAGTGGGCCTTAGAAGGTTTCAACAACAGAGAAATGTTTTCTTTGATATGGTCCACTTGAGGTTTGGATGTCTCACATTTTTGGGCCCATGACCTAAAATGATATGGAGAGACAGATGGACGGAGTGGATATAACATACGCATCATGGTGGTTCCCACGAGTGGGGCCTTGTTCAAACCAAAGAACTTTTCGTCACACTCCAGCAAGCTTCCTCTTTCCTACTTTCTTTACTTCTTTACTACTTATATTTTTATTTTTGAATAAACAAGGGGGTGGGGTCCATGATACAAATCCAGTCCGTCCACTGGGTAGGCCAGCTGATAGTGGGCCTAATAAGCCCCGACTTGATCAGTTTTCGTGGTGTAAAACCATCACGGTGGGCATAGAAAGATTCCAACAATAGGCACCATTGGTACCACTATTTTCAATGGTGCGACCCTCTTAAGATTTAGATTTGGCTGATTGTTTTTGGCCAAGGCTTAAAATGGTCTGGGAAAACAGATGGACGGCACGGATTAGTCACATACATCAAGATGGGGTCTGCGAGTGTGGCCCAAAAACAATAGTTGAACAATAAATTAAAAAAATACAAAACATCACCGTGGGTCTGACCACACTCAAACTACCACACTTGCTGGACTCATGTTATGCAATGACCCAGCAAGGTGGTGGCGTGGATACACCATACATACTCCTAGTTGGGGTTCACAAGTGTGGCCCATCAATCACCTTAAAACAGGTCATCAAGTGAGATCCACACCATTAAAATGGTGGGGCCTCACTCGAGCCCTTGCTTTTACAAATCGAAGGGGGAAAGGGGATGCACTCACAATGACGTTGAACGGTTGGATCAGGTCAGATAGTCGATCAGGCGGCTTGATGGGGGTGGATCTCCTCCTCTAATCACTTAAGCTCGCAAATACTCTCTCTTGTCTCTCCAATCTCACTCTTTTCTCACTAATCTCTTTATTTAATCTCTTCTTTTCTTTTTTTAATCTTCTCTTTCTCTCTCTCTCTAGAAAATGGAAATGGAGGAGGCCATACGTATGCCCCTTTTGTGGCAAGGGATTTGGAGATATGGATGGAATTTTGAAAGAGAGTGAGGGTAGAAATGAAATGGAGCATTTATGAGGGGGAGTGGCTTAGGTATGGGCTTAGTCGACTTATGGGGAGAGAGAGGGATGTGATTGATGGGACATTGGATTGATTGATGTGATGCTTGATTGATTGATGGGATAACCTTGGGATTTGTGCAAGTGGGGCCCACGCTATGCATATGTAGCGTGGCCCGCCTTGATTTACGCACATGTATGCATCTTTCAAACTGGGTATTGAAACGGAGCGTGCCGCGCGGCGTTGGAATCATGGCACCCGTGCGGTCACAAGGGTATAAGTCTTGAGTTGTTGCTGTACTAAATCAGGGCCGTGATAAGAGATCGTTGATCTGGTCAGTCTTGGACGTATCAGCACCAAAAACTAAGTGTACGGTTGGTTAAGCAGGGTACGGGTCTTACAAGCTATACTCCCAATAGAAGTGCAAGTTGCATCTTTAAGAGTAACAGTGCATCAAGAAATTACAGAAGATGAAAATGTAAAACTTCGATTGAGGGAGTTGGATATGTTAGATGAAAGAAGACTTGCTGCACAGCAACGCTTGCAATCGTATCAAGCCCAAATGTCTGCTTCATTCGATAAAATGGTGAAACACCGATCTTTCAAAAATGGAGATTTGATAGCGATGCTCAAAAGACCCATTGTAATGACCTGCAAAATAGGGGGGAAAATTCAAACCCAAATGGGATGGCCCGTACGTCGTTACTGAAGTCTTCTCCAATGGGGCATATAGAATTGCAGATCAAGATGAAAGAGGAATCGACATTTCAGTTAACGGCCAATATATCAAGAGATACTACCCATGAAGACGAAGGAAAAATATTTTGATCGTTAGAATCCTCACATGAACGAGCATTCTCCCAATCAAAAGGAAGCAAGAATAGTCAAGATACTGAAATTGCGTCGGGTAGTCTAACACGACACCTTATGCATACACGTGCGGAAGCTTAAAGAGTAACTAGAATTATGGCTAAACCTATAGGAGGGGGTGATTAGGACCTTTTTAAAACTCTTTTCGCCTACTTAAACAATTCAACAAATTAAACTACGTAAGCAATTAACACTTCGGCTTCCAAGGCTAAGTGGGTCCAATCAAGAGACTAGCAAATGATAAGTGCAATCAGCAACCTATTCTAAACAACTCATGTGGACTATAGAGGATGGATCAAGAAATGCTCAAGTCAACATGAGGTAGTGAAAGTACATCTTGTGAGTGTGGATGTGCCTATCAAGTGCCTAGCATGCATTCCTAACTAAGCATTCATAATTAACCAATTAAATACAATGCATAAAGAGAAATGTGCTCAAGAACAATCACAGACACAAGGATGTATAGTGGTTCGACTACTTGTCTACTCCACTCCCGGTTCAAGTACTCAACCCCTTTGAGCACACCTGGCATTCACTGGGGAGTTTAAATCTGGTTCCTCCCAACCAAGGTGTTTTAACTTGGATCCACCCAACCGGGGAGTTTATAGGTTCCTCCCAACCTACACGTTTGCACCCGTGTTGGTGGCTCCCCCTTGAAGACTATGTTTAGGCCCGAAAAAATGTGCCAAGGAACGGCTAACGTCCCTAGATTTTAGGCCCAACTAATAGGCCAAGGATCGGCTAACGACCCTAGTTTGAGTTTGTCAAGCAAATTCTACACTCAACTCCCACAGGAAATTGAGTGGATGGACTCTTAACAAGACAACCTTACTTGTCGGATTGAGCCCCTTCGTAACGCTGCTTCGGGTTGCTTCTTCTCGCTCTCCTGTGCTTCAATCAGCTCCCCTTGTGCTCCCCCGATCTTTGACACCGCCGCTTTGCCAAGGCTTCAGCTCCAAGATCAGCTACCTTGCATGTGATGCTCCATTGGAGATGCCCAAGGTGCTAGGGAAAGGTTGAATCTCCTACATGGGGTATGTAGCTTGTCCTAACTAGGAGATCCACCTAGAGGGTCTTCTAGAGGTCTTGAACAAGAGATATGCCTATATGGTATAGTGTTTCACCTCTAGAATTGAGAGAGGAATCAAGTCATCTCTAGTTTGCATTTGAATGCCCTTACTTGTGTTAAAACACAAGGGATATGACTTAAAACCCTCCTCTTTGAGGCCCCAAAAGATGTACAAAAGGTGTGGGTAATGGGCTCTCAAAACCCTATCCAAATGCCCAAGAACCGAGCTCTATATTTATAAAGTTCGAGCTCCAACAGTAAAAAAACGGGCAGATTAGCGCATCTCCGATTGATCGGAGACCTGTCCGATTGATGGGAGACATGTCCGATTGATCGAAAATCAGTCCAGTGGATACTCTGGAAGATATTCCGATTGATCGTAACATGGTCTGATTGATCGGACTGACCCCTTCCGATGCATCGAAAGTATGTCCGATTGATCGGAAATTTGTCCAGTGGATTTTCAAATTTTGCTGCAACAAATTCCGATTGATCGGAGATTCTGTCTGATGGATCGGAGCCAATGTCCGATTGATCGGGGATCAATCGGAAACTGCTGTTTGAGCTGTTTTAATTACAGTAGCTTCCACCTCTTTAATTAGTCTAACTTATCATGTTTTTCATGGAGTTCTAAGACTAATGATGATGACTAAGGGTATACCTAGTTGGTGCAAGTCATCTAAGAGGTTATGGGTTAGGTTTTGGTCAAGGTTAGGGCACACCAAGGCATCACTTTTACTTGTTTCTTTTTCTTTAATGCAGCCGATCTGTCTTGAGTCTTCGGTCTTCGTCTTCATTAAGCTCAACCGACACTAGACTCATTGACCTAAGTGATTGACAAACAAGGTGCACTAGTATGCCACAGAAAAGTGCACTAACAGATACAATAATCAAGATATAAGCATCAGTGATGCAGATATCAATGTAATCTCAAAAAGAAAAGAATGAAAAGCTCATTAAGCATGTTCCTTCCCTATTCAAAGTCTCTAAAGAAGCTGATCTAAAAGGACAGTTATCAGAGATTATTAAAGAATGTGAAGAGCTGCGGTTCTCCTCTCTCAAAAGGCCTTTGATTCCTTCAAAGAAAGCAATCACTCCTGAAGTGATCCATAAAAATCAAAGCAAAGGACTACATGTTGGGGCTCAAATTCGCAACCATTATAAAACAATATCCAACGGTCCATCTATGATGATTCAGACCATTTTTGAGACGGGAATACCCGAAAAATGCCAGTGCAACCTTAACATGCGCGATCGTGACTAAAACCTACAAATGTCATTTTGGAGCGAAATCGGACATGCGGACAACCACCAAATGATCTGGAACGCCCCAAAATTTTTAACTTATAAGTTTCAAAGTCGCGCGACGCGTATTATTACCCGCGCGCTTCCAAATGCGTTTTGCCTTGATCGTGTCTGACTATAGGGGCTCAGAAGCCTATAAATGCTATTTCTTATGGGAAATGGACATGTGAATGGCTGCCAGATGATTTGAAATGTCTAGAAACCCATAAGTTTTGAATTTGAATGCTATACAATGTACACTTTTATCTGCTCGCACCGAAGTGTGTTTTGCCCCTATCTGGAGCCGATCGGGAGGGTCCAAATTGGTAAGGAACTACTGAAATTCACAGCAGATGACTATCTATACCCCAACTCATTCATTTCATAGCCCTATGGGAGGCTTAAAGTGGCTTCGTGTTAGTGAATTCGATCTCCGAAAAGGTAACCCTCCTCTAGAGGTCGCTCGTCGGAGCCTAAAGCTTGAAAATTTCTAAGTGTTGGAATATGCATACACCACTCTTTCTCCACATGTGGATGCCATGAGGATACATGTGCCCATGCCTCCACCACATGCGCATGGGAGCATTTCTCTCTCTTTCAAAATTCCAAAAATAAAAAAATCCAAAAATTATGCTAAGTGTGGCCACATGCACCCATACCTGGGGGCACATGCGCCCACACCAGAGCACATGCGCCTAGTGTATGGCCACATGCGCTTACACCCCCAGCATATGCGCATGGCTCTCGTCTTGCTTTCACATGCCCCCAGCCAATTTTGGACTCGATTGGATACCCGATAAACCTTGCTATAAATACCCCATGCATTCGTTGATAGCACGACGGCATCATCACTCCTAGAGCACTCTTTTAGCAGAGGTAAAATCCTCGTCGAAATCCTCACAGGAAAGGATTTTCCTTTCCGGAATCCCTCGTTGGAAAAGGATTTCTCCCACCAGAGCGAAAATAAAAAAAATGCACCAAGTGAAGGGGGACATGCACCCACCCTGCTTAGCCTAAAAACCCCAAAATTTCTTAAGCCCCATAAGAACATGTGCAAAGCCATCTCTCTATCTTCTCTCTCTCTCCTCTCTCTCTGTGAGCATGTGCCTGAGGGGAAGAGTACATGCACCCACTTCCTTATTCGAGGGGAGAAAACTAAAATTCCCTAAGTACCATGAGTACATGCGCCCATCTCCTTGGTCTGGGCGCATGTGCAAAAGCACATGCGCCTGGAGCACCTTCTCTCTCTCTCTCTCTCTCTCTCTCTCTCTCTCTCTCTCTTTCATGTAGATGGGGCACATGCGCCTGGGAGAGTGAGCGCATGCGCCCACCTCCAAGCACACAGCTCCTACATGTGCCCACTCACCCAAGGTGCTCCCAGACGCTGGTTGGAGTGTGGGATCTCCCATGATGTGGCCCACCTTCGATCCAAATCAGTTTCCGATCAAACCAATTCCCCTGGACACACACCGATGTTCTCCATCTATCCCCCGAACTGGATTCGTCAACGGTCAATGTTAAACGGACCAAATCACATATTTAATAAAAAAGACCAACACTTAGTCAAAATTACAAACCCCGAGAATCCCTCCGGAAGAACAAAAAACGACCGAAAAAAAGAGGAACCGGGCAGAATTTGACCGATACCGAGAGAGAGACTTCTCTTTGCCATAACATGTTACACCGTGATTATGCACCGCAGTAAGGTTATCTAATCTCAAGATCCTCGAAAACCCTAATTAAACGGTAAACAGGTCCAGTACTTAGTCATTTCAGCCCTGGAAGTGCCTTGTTGGCTCGAAAATCAACTTACGTCGAGCGAAACCAGTCGCAATCTCGAAAGCTAAAGCAAAGTTAATATCCTCATGCTACAAAACAACTAAGTTAAATACTCGTAGAATACTTACAGGGTATTGATCCCTATCATATATAAAAAATTGGAATAATTTGGTGTTCATCAGACCCGATACTTAGCCATTCGCAGGCATCAGAAATAGGCCAATCTAATCCATCGAACTCAAACTTCTTGAAGAAATATAGCTCGACACAGCTTCTCCCAACGACCCGATCATTCGAAATATCGATTATTAGCGATAACACGATAGAATTAAAGATATGCACAACACGGATTAACCGAATCAAATGCATAATTCATCCGATACACTAAACATGAATGCGATCCTCTCTTCAGCATGCATCAAGCATATTTTCTTTGTATTCATTTGCATCCATAGTATAAATTTTATTCATCCCAGATCGAGATATAAAACTAAATCAAAGGGACTATGGTTATCATTGAAAACCATAATCAAAAGAGTTTCGAGACATCTGAAATACTTCATTGTTAAGAGCAGTTGATGTGCATCCCCTCCAAAGCAGGATCCGTCAGTTGAGAAGCTAAGGTAGTAGCGGTGCATCTCCAACAGGTCACCTGTCCCAAACTGAGATGGTCAATGGCACTGGTTGCGTTGAGAAACCATGGAAGGCCCTACATCAGGTCACCCATCCCTAACTGAGACGGTCAATGGCACTGGTTGTGTTGAGAAGCCATAGAAGGCCCTCCAGCAGGTCACCCGTCCCAAACTGAGACGATCAATGGCACTGGTTGCGCTGAGAAACCATGAAAGGCCCTTCAGCAGGTCACCTGTCCCAAACTGAGACAGTCAATGGCACTGGTTGCGCTGAGGAACCATGGAAGGCCCTCCAGCAGGTCACCCGTCCCAAACTAAGATTGTCAATGTCACTGGTTGCGTTGAGAAACCATGAAAGGCCCTCCAGCAGGTCACCAGTCCTAAACTGAGACGGTCAATGGCACTAGTTGCACTAAATGGAAACTGTGGAGTGTATTCCTGAAAGTCATTTCGTCCACAGAGATGCCCGAGGACACTGAGATACACGACTCGGTTAAAATCCTGGTTGTTACTCAACTAGGAATGCCCGAAAGAGCATGGGACCAACATCTAACTGGTCTCAGCAATGGCTTCGGTCCATAAGAGATCCTAAACTTGGTCTTTTCAACCATGAACTGAAGACTATAATCCCTGATGATTTAAATTACTTGCTCGATCTATCCGAGCTTCATCCCTAATTTTTTATCTATTATACAAATACAATTCATAGTGGAATCTTGTCGCTTTGTGCCGTGGTTTTCTCCCGCAAGGGTTTCCACGTAAAAATCTTTATATTTATGGTTTGTTTCATTTGCATTTGTGCTCTTTTAATGCTTTGTTGAACCTATCTGTGATACATGCATACATTTACTTTTGCCTTTTAATTAAGGGTGACCATCCATTGATGTAATTAAGGGTTCGTGACCAGTTCACAGCCTAGAATGTAAAAGATCTCGAAATCTCTGGAATAAAATTCACCTTGCGGTGCTTTCTCGTGTATACTTTGTGATTGCTTGTGATTGTTTATGAATGCTTCTATACTCAGAACCCCAGAATAACAAAATACTGAAAAAACTGCCATCAAGTATTTTTCTAGTTTTAACACTACATATACATGTAAAGAAGGAAGGGTTGGAAAGAGAAGTACCCGAACCACGAAAAGATAATCAATGATAAATGCCCTGGCTGTTTTGGCCTATCAAATAATTTTAAGCCAATTGAAAGCCCTACAAAACAAGACAGCTGAGAGAATAACCCGCCAACCTCATGCGTGAGACCTGCTGCTTGTTCGCTTCCCCAAGTGTAGGGTTGCGATGTAGTAATAACTCGGTAAGACCGAGGTCGATCCACAGGGACTTATGTAGGATTTCACAAACACATCCAAAAGTGTCTATTGAAAGCTAATAATCAGATTTTGAATAAGATTGATATGAGTAACAACTTTAAACTAATTTGAATGTAAACAATTATAAAAGGGCACTAGGGGTTCAAGGATCCACTTGTAGTAATCCTTGATGTTCAATCCGCTGTGGTTTCTCACTATCTCAACTAGAATCGATATTAAGATCTATCTAGTCGGATGATAGAGCTGTTAAACCAAACAATCTGTCATATGTACGTTCAATGCATAAGATTCACTCAATGTAGGCTGAGCTGAGCATGCTCAATTGCATAGGTCATTCCGCTTTCCAAAAGGTCCAGTTCACAATCATAACCATCCTCAAGTCCTGTCACAAGACAAGGCTAGATCAGGATTTGAACTTGATTCAAATCACATGCACAGTCCATACATATTTCAGAAAATCAGAAAAATAGAACTTTGGTAGGAAGTCCCTTCATGAAGATCATAATACTAGAGCGCACTCCGATTCCTCGGATCATACAGGTCTAGACTGATACAAACCAAATAAGAAGTTAAGTAATTCTCCCAAACATCCATGAGCCATCATAAGACTAAGAAAAACTACTTAAAAACTTGTATAAACTTCAAACTATAGTTCATAATCATGAATTCCACACTTAAAACCAACTGAATACGAATTGAAACATCTTGGATTCACTACAAGCTTCTCCTCTTAGCTAGGGCTAAGAGGATTAGCTGCTCATGATCCAAGGAAACATGAAACAACGAAAAAGTTCATAAAAACAGCAAAACAAACTAGAGGGAGTTGTAGAACTCCGAAGTTCACTTCCACCGCCTCCAAGCTTGCTTCAACCCTCCTTCGATACCCTAGGAACGATCCCTAGGTGTCCTTTTATAGTAGAGAAGCTCCACAACTTCAGAAAGATCGAGAATCTGCGTAAGAGTTACGCAGTGCGCAGAGAAAATTGGCTTGAAAATAGAAAGTTCCAATCTTTTCATATGGCCGACCGGTCTGGACTGGTCGGACTGGGCTGGCCGACCGATCACGACCGGTCGTGCCTCAATGGACAAACAATCCAGCAGCCTTGGCCGACCGGTCAAGACCGGTCGGACATCTTCAGCAGTACTCCAGCGTGCATAGCTGACCGGTCAAGATCGGTCTGGCTCCCTTGGCCGACCGGTCAAGACCGGTCGGACATGTTCTTCTTCAATTTCTTCCTTTTCTTTCTTCTACTTTCTTCTCTTTTTGCTTCCTATCATTCTTTGGTCCATCTTGGGCCTTCATCAAAGGTTCTTAAATGAGGTCTTTTCACCTTTAATTAGGCGGAGTCCACTCTCAAACCTGCAATCACTGAACATGCATTAGATTCGTCTATAAACTATGCAAACCTCGCACAATGAGTGATGAATTGGGGTTAGAATATGCACAATTAAGAGCTCAACACACCCCCCAACCAGCATTTTGCTAGTCCCGAGCAAAACATGCGTGAAACCAATTCCATTCTTCAAAAACTCAACTCTCCCTTAGAAATTATCCTTCTATACATTCCAAGGTACATAAGTGTAAGAGTTAGAAATATTAGGCGACAGAAGTTGAAACCGTAAACCCTCAAGACATGATAAGCATTCATATGAAATTCCCGTTGATTGGTTGAGAAATAGAAGAACTTGAACAAATTCAATCTAGTGTGGATAGTGAAAATTCATCTCATGAGTCTCTAGGACTATCTTCTTGATGGATCAACCAGACTATAGATCTCAAGGTATATAGAGCCACATCAAGCCAATGACAGGAATTTGCCTTACCGTCCTTCCGACGACTTTCACACTACGTCCCATTTCCGGCTTTGGTTATGGGTAGACCATCCCTCGGTTGGTAGTAGGTAGCCCTAATCGAAAATTTCCACCAGTTTTCCATCATTCCCAATTTCATCCGTCCTTTTCCCTTTTCTTTTAATTTAGATAGGATTTTTAGAAATCCATATCTTTCGTTGTTTTCCCATGGACAAGGATGGACAAAGTACCCCGGCCTGATTTCTCAACACCTTAATTCAAAGTCTAGCCAATCCATTAATCACATAATCACTTCAACCCATGAAAATCGTGTAATGTGGACTAGGTGTAAAAGTGTTCAGATTTTCTATCAATAACAGAAATAGGGGAATTCACATATAAAACCATTATGCTATGAGAGATTCCAGACATTCAGCCCCATACACTTCATATCTCCTCCTATTATGCTCATATCATCTGGAATGCATAGAAATAATGTTTTCCAAAAGAGTTTCGAATTTTGGAAAAATTGAAAATTTTTCCACATAATTGCTTGAAATGTTATAAAACGCTGGATTCATCCAAGTGATCCTACACCCCCCAACCAAATCTTGCATTGTCCTCAATGTAAAAGATGTGCCATGAGTAAAACATGAGAGCAATTTGAAAAATAAAAGGGAGGGAGGAATGATAGTACCTGAGAGAGTGAAAAGTGAAATTCTTCCTCCTTCTAACAAACCTATGAAAAAGAAAACAAAAGCAGCAAAATCCTTGTCCTAACTACTCTATACCTCCATCAGACTAGGAGATCAATCATCCTGATACACAGGATCATTCAGAGGTATGGACATACCTTCTGAAGGAAATTTCTCAAAGAACCGCTTTAATCGCTGCCCATTTGCTTTAAAAATGTTGCCGTTCCTCGGATTTAACAGCTCGACAGTCCCATATGGATAGACAGCTTGCACAATGTAGGGACCGGTCCATCGAGATCTCAATTTTTTCCGAAATAGATGTAAGCGAGATGAGGACTTTTTGATTGATCGTGAATGTCTTGCAAAGAATATTCTTATCATGGAATATCTTCGTCTTGTCCTTGTTAATTCTCGCATTCTCATATGCATCGTTCCGGATTTCTGCAAGTTCATTCAATTGTAGTTTGCGCAACGAGCTTGCCTTGTCAGAATCAAAATTCATCTTCTTAATTGCCCAATATGCCCTATGTTCCAACTCCACAGGCAAGTGACAAGCCTTCCCTTAGACAAGTCTATAGGGAGACATTCCAATAGGGGTCTTAAAAGCAGTACGGTATGCCTAAAGTGCATCGGTAAGCCGAAGCGACCAATCCTTGCGGTCGGGGTTCACCGTTTTCTCTAGAATGTGTTTAATCTCCCTATTGGATATCTCAGCTTGTCCACTAGTTTGTGGGTGATAGGGAGTGCTCACTTTGTGTGTTACGCCATATTTCTTCATTAAGGTTTCAAAAGGGCGATTGCAAAAGTGAGACCCTCCATCACTTATGATGACGCGGGGCGTTCCAAACCGGGAAAGAATATTCTCTTTTAAGAAGCGAATGACCGTTTTATGATCATTATTCCGGCAAGGGATGGCCTCGACCCATTTGGAAACATAATCAACGGCAAGCAAGATGTATAGGTTTCCAAAAGAAGATGGGAATGGGCCCATGAAATCGATGCCCCAACAATAAAAAATTTCGATTATTAAGATGGGATTGAGTGGCATCATATTTCTATGGGAGATTCCTCCTAATTTCTGACAAGGTTCACATGCTTTGCAAAACTCATGTGTGTCTTTGAACATGGTGGGCCAATAAAACCCACATTGCAGAATTTTCGCTGTGGTCTTTTTA
The DNA here is from genome assembly GCA_003013855.2 of Liriodendron chinense. Lineage (NCBI taxonomy): Eukaryota > Viridiplantae > Streptophyta > Magnoliopsida > Magnoliales > Magnoliaceae > Liriodendron > Liriodendron chinense. The sequence goes on along the minus strand of ML058395.1, from coordinate 649,439 downwards.
GCCGAAAAGTGGCCACCACATGCCTGAGAATGATAGAAGGAGATGATACTTTGTTATTCCTCATCCGGCACACATCTCCTTATGATTTGATCGGGACAATACTTGAATTAGTATGGGTCGTCCCATAGGAATTTCCGCACCTCTGTGAAGAATTTATCCGTATCTTGCTTTTTCCAATGTTTAGGAGTTGTACCTGTAGCAAGATAGTTAGCAATGTCCGCATACCATGGTAATTGGGAAACAGCAAAAAGTTGTTCATCAGGGAACATGTCATTGATTGCAGTCGTTTCAGGGGAATCTGTGAGGACAAGTCTAGAGAGATGGTCAGCTACTACATTCTCTACTCCTTTCTTATCACGTATTTCTATGTCGAATTCCTGGAGTAGAAGGATCCATCTTAACAACCATGGTTTAGCATCCTTCTTAGAAAGAAGATACTTAAGCGCGGCATGGTCAGTGAATATAATGATCTTGGATCCAATCAAGTAGGACCTAAACTTATCCAAGGCAAAAACTACGGCTAAAAGTTCTTTTTCAGTAGTGGTGTAGTTTGCTTGGGCTGAGTTTAGGGTTCTACTTGCATAGTAGATGACACATGGCTTTTTCTCTTTTCTTTGGCCTAACACGGCCCCAATGGCATGGTCACTAGATCGCACATAATCTCAAAAGGAATGCTCCAATCAGGTGGTTGCATTATGGGAGCACATGTCAACATACCTTTAAGGGTGGTAAAGGCCTTTTGACATTCTTCATTCCACTCGAATGAATTTTCCTTTTGAAGTAGGTTACATAAAGGGTGAGAGAGTGAACTGAAGTCCTTTATGAACCTTCTGTAAAGTCCTGCATGTCCTAAAAAGGACCGTACATCTCGTATGCTTTTGGGTGGTGGAAGGTTAGAGATAAGATCAATTTTTGCTTTGTCCACCTCGATTCCATTTTGTGAAATGATGTGACCAAGTACAATTCCCTTTTGAACCATGAAGTGACACTTCTCCTAATTGAGCACAAGGTTCTTCTCTTCACATCTTTTCAGCACAGACTTCAAGTGCTCAAGGCACTCATCAAAGTTACAACCAAATACGGAAAAATCATCCATGAAGACTTCGAGAATGGTCCCCACCATGTCAGAAAAGATACTCATCATACAACGCTGAAAGGTGGCAGGGGCATTACATAGTCCAAACGGCATCCGTCGGTAGGCGAAAGTGCCGAATGGACATGTGAATGTAGTCTTTTCTTGGTCTTCACGGGCAATTTCTATTTGGTTGTACCCTGAATAGCCATCAAGGAAGCAAAAGTGGGAATGACCCGCCAATCGTTCTAAAATTTGATCAACAAATGGTAGGGGGAAGTGGTCTTTCCTCGTGACAGTGTTTAGCTTCTTGTAGTCAATGCACATTCTCCAACCGGTAGTGACTCTAGTTGGCACGAGTTCATTATTGGCATTGGCTACGATGGTTATTCCGGATTTCTTAGGCACCACTTGAGTTGGGCTCACCCATTGGCTATCGGATATTGGGTAAATAATACCCACATCCAATAGTTTTACCACTTCGGCCTTAACCACATCCTTCATGTTTGGATTTAGTCGTCTTTGTGGTTGCCTAGATGTTTTCGCATTCTCCTCAAGGTGTATGCGATGAGTACAAATCAGTGGGTCTATGCCTTTGAGATCCGCAATTGACCATCCAATGGCACTCTTATGCTCTTATAGAGTGGCTATTAGCCTACTCTCTTGTTCCTCATCCAAGTGGGAAGAAATCACCACTGGATATGTCTCATCTCGACCTAAATAAACATATTTCAGCTCACTTGGTAATGGCTTTAGGTCGAGTGTTGGTGCCTTGATGTTGGATGGGAGGGCCTTGTTCTCGTTTACAGGCAAAGGCTCAAATAGGGCCCTCCATCTTTTATTATCAAGCACTGGCATCATCTCTAGCATGGCATCCATCTCTTGTATTGTGTCATCATTTATCTCATGAGAATGGGCCACACATGCCTCCAAAGGGTCGGAAGATAGTGATAAGGGGACTGTATCCTCCACGAATGATTCAATCATGTTTAATTCGTGGACATCATCATCAACCTCCCGTGGTTGTTTGCATAAATCAAATATGTTAAGCTCAAGGGTCATATTGCCATAGGACATTTGTACAAGTCCGTTTCTACAATTGATAATGGCATTTGAAGTGGCTAGAAGCGGTCGTCCAAGTATGACGGGAATTTGAGCACCGGTGCCTATCACGGGATGTGTATCCAAGACAATAAAGTCTACTGGGTAGTAGAATTTATCAACTTGGACTAGAACATCCTCTATAATTCGTCTCGGTATACGGATGGATCTATCAGCAAGTTGGAGTGTGGTTTTGGTGGGTTTCAATTCACCTAACCCAAGTTGTTCGTAGACCGAGTATGGAATGAGATTCACACTTGCCCCCAAGTCGAATAGGGCTTGTTTGATCCGGTAGTCTCCTATGATGCATGAGATGGTTGGACTACCTGGATCCTTGTATTTTTGGGGCACCTCTTGTTTGATGATGGTGCTCAAATTCTCAGTCAAAAGAACTTTGTTGTGAACGTTGTGTTTCCTTTTAACTGTACACAATTCCTTTAGAAATTTGGCATAAGATGGTATTTGTTTTATTGCATCCAACAACGGGATGTTGATCTTCACCTGCTTGAATACTTCTAAAATTTCAGATTTTTATCTAAAAGTTTAGGTGAAATCAACCTTTGTGGAAATGGAGCAATCGGCTTGTATTGCCTTTCCAGTTCTTTCTCTTGTGGGGTATTGTTCGAGCTATCATCCTCTTTAGAAATTTCCGGATCCTTAGGCTTTGGGGCCTTCACCGGATTAGATTTGTCAATTTCTTTCCCACTTCTCAAAGTGGTGATAGCTTGAACATGTTCCGTGTGGTGTGAGGATGAGCTTACATCTTGTATCTCAAACTGGGTTCTTGGGTTAGGAAGAGGTTGGGCAGGAAGTGTGCCCTTCTCTCTAACACTAAGATGAGATTCAACTCTAGCCAGTGATGTTTTCAATTCATTGATGACTTGAGTTGAATTTTGATTGAATTTCAATTGCTCTTGCATGAACCCATCTATTTTTAGAGAATTTGTCTTGTTATACTCAGCTTGGACCGATACGAATGCACCCAACATCTCCTCTAGTGATACTTTTGGAGTGTTGTTTGCATTTGCAGTGGGTCTATTTGCTCCGAAGATTGCACACCCAAGTGCAGGTAGCGAAGTAGTAAAATACTCGGTAAGACCGAGGTCGATCCACAGGGATTGGGGTTAAGAACACTTAGAGGAATTAGTTTAGGTGAGTGAGATGAAATCTGGTTTATCCACGAGAGTGGAGCAAGTTGTGTGTGGTGAAAGACAAAAATAGAAAAGGGGCTAAGGCATCAGGGATCCACCTTTGATTCATTCACAAGATTTGATTTATTGGTCCAACTATAACTCAACTGGAATTGAATAAAGATCCATTCCAATCGGAAGATGAAACAGTTAAACCGTTTGCATATTTCATAAACGATAGTGATCTGAACCGATTGAATTGACCATGAAGCACTCGTTAGTTGATCGCAGGGAATTCCAAGCATCCACTGTGCCCGGAGTCGACAATGGATCAAGGAATTGTACAGATCAACAACTTTGCCAACAAGTCAACCGATAAGATCACAATTCATACGATCAAATGCATACTTACAAGATAGGAGGCTTTAATTGACCGATCCAACCGTTAAGATCTCGTTTATCGATCGCAGGGAATCCAAAGCATCCAATGTGCCCGGAGTCTAAAATGGATCAAGGGATTTTACAGATCGATGACTTTACCTGCACTAGCTCGATGACCGTAGGGAATCCAAAGCATCCAACGTGCCCGGAGTCGACGATGGATCAAGGGACTTTATCGATCATGAACTAGCTAATTGGTGTGCAAGGGATCCCAAGCATCCAACGTGCCCGGAGTCGATGATGGATCAAGGGGCTTTCACAACAATAGCGTCTGCCGAGGTGGATAACCGAACCAATCAACCAAAGAGAACTCCAACATTTACACCATACAATGTTGAACCAAAAGAACCATAGCTTGCAAATTTCTTCAAAGGCTTCACCCCTAGCCTTAGCTAGAGGTTTAGCCAACCATGCTATAATGGAAGACTAAAACTCTCTACAAAAGAGAAAATTCTACACTACTCTATACTACAAATGAAAGAAGGAAAGAAAACTAAAGAAGAGAAGAGAGGAGTTGTAGAGAATGGGACTGATGAGAATGAGAGGGAGAGGAGCTTCTTTTATAGCCTCATGAGAAGCTCCCAAGCCTACGTGGCACACCAAAAGTTTCTTTAGGTTTGGGAATGGAGTTAGGCTTGGATGGACATGTGGCAAGAAAGGTACTTCAATCCTAGGTGGCACTCCAAACCCAAAGCAGATTTTTTTGGAGGTTTGGAAATGGAGTGAGGCTTGGATGATGAGGTGGCATTCCAAGCCTTACGCATGTGTGGGGAGAGAGAGAGAGAGAGAGAGAGAGAGAGAGAGAGAGAGAGAGAGAGAGAGAGAGAGAGAGAGAACTCCTCTCTTGCTGGATGCCACTGCCCATGAAGATGGAGATGGGAGCTGCTAGACTGGAAGATGTCCACTGCTGGACGTTGATTATGGGGGCCTTGGACGCTGGTGCTGCTCAGGTGGGGCTGATGCACAGTGCAGAGGAGTGGCTGAAGCTGGGATGGAGAGCAATTGCTGCTCACGTTGGAGCCGTCCTCTTCATGGATGGTGACGTGATCATCAGTTGGCATGTTGGCCATGGTTGCAACATGGAGGTCACCAAGCTGCTACAGCTATAAGGATGGACGATTGTTGATGACGGCGCTGATGTAAGTTGGGCCAGCACTTGTGGGATTACTGGATCATCCAGTTACTTGGACGCTGATGTTGCTGCTGACGTCCAGCCCTGGACGGTGGAGATTTGAGCCCATCTGGATGAACGGCTGAAGATGCATCTGTGTGGACAGTTGAAAATTCCTCAGTGGGGCCCACTTGCTGGACGGTGATGAAGGCTCAACACGCTGCACACGTGCTGGAGATGCTCCAGTTGCAGAAGACGCTGGCGCTTGTGTGAGTTTGCAGATTGGATGGACGGTGCTGGATGCTTTGAAGGGCTGAGATGATGAACGGTTGAGACTCCAGCATGTACGTTGGCACGTTGGAAGTGGTTGATGGCCCTTTGATGGATGGTTGAGACTGAAGCTTGACTGGTGCACGTCTGATGGTGCAGGATGTGTTGAGGCCCACCTTGCTGATCTAAATGGATGATGTTGATGATCCAGAGGATGTCCATCATAGCTGGACATGTGATGGATGTGGGGCTGCTGATGGTCAGTCCAGATGTTGTGGACGGCTTGCAGCACGTGTGAGGAGCTTCCAACCTAGCTGGACGGCTAATGGTTGGTGTGCTAGCCATTGATTGGATGGCTTGGATGCATCAGTTGTTGGTGATGAATCGTCTACCATATGTTGGACGGCGGTGATCATGGCTGCCCGTGAGAGCTGGTGGCCGTCCCCAGCAGCTGTCCTTGATGGACGGCTGATGATTTTGAGCCGGTACTTGATTGATGTGGTTCACTTTGGACGGTGGACATCTGAAGGTGAGGTCCACTTGCTAAACACTGGCTGTTGGATGTGTTGGTGCCTTTATTGGACCGTTAGATCTGCCTTGCATGGCTGATGATGGGGTTGAATGGATATGGACAATAGATGTTCATCCAGCCACTTGATGGACGGTTGGACAGGCCGTGGACGGTGGTGATGATGGTACAGTCCACAGTGCTGGATGATCAAGGCCTATTAATCTGATTGTTTCATGAAACTGTGGCCCGCCTTACTGAATGTGATGGCACGGATTGATGGATTCCTGATGTCGTGTGTTTGGCATGTGCAAACGATTGGAGGTGTCTTTATGTGTCGCCTTGATGCACAGCTGGTTCTACACAGTTGGTTCTAACTGTGGACATCCAATCTTGAACGTTCAAACTTGCGTGTTTGCCTAATCACGAGGACAAGCACAACCTGGATTTCCAATGAGTAGTTCTTATGCGGTCCACGGTAGCATGTGATCCATCCTTTGATCTTTTCAGTTCAATTAGCTTCAAAATCGCACACACTTGATCTTGATCACTTTTAGGCCTTAAAACGTCCAGATTGACTCGGATTTTGTCCAACCTCTCCTGATCACCTGAAGACAGAAAATTCACCTAATGAGAGATAATTAACCGGGAAAACAATGATAATGCCCTTAACAACTAGGGTTAATTATACAATATTAGGTACTCATCACTATTCCTCCAACTGAAGTTGGGATGGTTCTTCCAATTAGGATTAAACGTGTTTGAGTTTGGAGCACCAAATTGCTGTTGATAACTGTTTATGGCATTTGTTTGTTCTTGTAAGATGCCTTGAACTGCTGAAATTGTGGGGCAATCTTGTGTTGCATGTTGATTTCCAGCACAAATTCCACAAATAGTTTCAACATCAGTGGAGTTGATCGTTTCTCCTTTCCTTAATTCCATGGCTTCGACCTTTCTTGTGAGGCTAGCCACTCGTGCACTTATGCTGTCCTCTTCTGATAAGACATACATTCCCCCCTTTTCCTTTTGTTGGCCAGTCTTGGAATTTGTTGGTTTTGATGTGTCCCAAGACTGTGCATTCTCAGCCAATTCTTCCAAATAATCCTATGCTTCATTAGCTTCCTTATTCATGAACTCCCCATTACATATCATCTCTACAAATTGGCGCATGGGCGAAGTCAGTCCTTCATAGAAAAAGCTTATAACCCGCCTAAATTTCATAGCCATGATGTGGGCATGCATTTAATAATTCCTTAAACCTCTCCCAACATTGGAAGAAGGTTTCATCTTCCTTTTTGGCAAAGTTCATGATAAGGCGCTTCAACATGTTCGTTTTGTGAGTAGGGAAGAATTTTTTTATGAATTCTCTGTGCATATCAGTCCATGCACCAATTGATCTTGTTCTCAATGCATAAAGCCAACCCTTAGCTTTATCTTTAAGAGTGAAAGGGAAGAATTTGAGTCTCACTACATCTTCAGTCACATTTGCAAAGTGCATGGTGGTGATTACCTCATCAAACTCCTTAAGGTGTTGATAGGCACTTTCACTGTCTAATCCATGGAATTTAGGGAGAAGTTGGATCACTCCCAGTTTCAAATCCACATTCCCTGCATTGTGTGGAAAAACTATGCATGAGGGAGTGCTCGCTCTTGCGGGTTGCAAGAAATCACGTAAAGTCCTAGGTCGGGGAACATTCTCAACCACATTCTCCCCTGTTTCAGTTTGGTTTTGGCCCGGATTAGGTTGATTTGCAGCCATGTTTTCAGACAAAATTGGAGAGTTTAGATGTCTCCTAGCACGTGGTTCTCTGTCAATTCCTTCTACTATCCCCCCTTCACTTATGAGTCGGTTATTGGAATCCCGAGCCCAATGTGGCATGCAAAACCAAAAAATAAGAAACAAAGAGAAAGAAGAATTCTTCCTCCCTTTCTTTACTTTTCTCTAAGACCGAAGCACAAGGTGTCTTGCAGTGGCTAAGCCAGAAGCAAGGATAGAGACTGATTTCTCCTGGTCAATAGGGGTTCAAAGAACTCCCCACCCACGCTTTGAATCTTTTGAGAAAAAGTGCAGAAAAAGGAGAAAGAGGAGTAGAGGTGAGAAAAGAAATCTCTAAGCACAAGGTGATCCAAGATGGTAGAGCCGACCAATAGGAATCCAGGTGGCACAAGGCCAACCTTTTAGAGCTCCAAAAGGAGTCTCCACCCACTTTACAAGAGATGAATAAGATAGGAATGAATAGGAGAAGGAGAAGAGTAAGGTTTAGAAAGATAAAACCTGATTCGGCACCTGAAATCCTTGTATCTTCTTCAGCTTCCTAGAAATCCCTGAAAAGAAAAATCAAATAAACAAACTAAGTTAGTCCTAAAATCCTAAAAATCCTAAATAGATACTAATTTCAGAAATTTGTGAAAAACCGTCAAAAGTCCCCGGCAATGGCGCCAAAAACTTGTTCGCTTCCCCAAGTGTAGGGTTGCGATGTAGTAATAACTCGGTAAGACCGAGGTCGATCCACAGGGACTTATGTAGGATTTCACAAACACATCCAAAAGTGTCTATTGAAAGCTAATAATTAGATTTTGAATAAGATTGATATGAGTAATAACTTTAAACTAATTTGAATGTAAACAATTATAAAAAGGCACTAGGGGTTCAAGGATCCAGTTGTAGCAATCCTTGATGTTCAATCCGCTGTGGTTTCTCACTATCTCAACTAGAATCGATATTAAGATCTATTTAGTCGGATGATAGAGCTGTTAAACCAAACAATCTGTCATATGTACGTTCAATGCATAAGATTCACTCAATGTAGGCTGAGCTGAGCATGCTCAATTGCATAGGTCATTCCCCTTTCCAAAAGGTCCAGTTCACAATCATAACCATCCTCAAGTCCTGTCACAAGACAAGGCTAGATCAGGATTTGAACTTGATTCAAATCACATGCACAGTCCATACATATTTCAGAAAATCAGAAAAATAGAACTTTGGTAGGAAGTCCCTTCATGAAGATCATAGTACTAGAGCGCACTCCGATTCCTCGGATCATACAGGTCTAGATTGATACAAACCAATTAAGAAGTTAAGTAATTCTCCCAAACATCCATGAGTCATCATAAGACTAAGAAAAACTACTTAAAAACTTGTATAAACTTCAAACTATAGTTCATAATCATGAATTGCACACTTAAAACCAACTGAATACGAATTGAAACATCTTGGATCCACTACAAGCTTCTCCTCTTAGCTAGGGCTAAGAGGATTAGCTGCTCATGATCCAAGGAAACATGAAACAACTAAAAAGTTCATAAAAACAGCAAAACAAACTAGAGGGAGTTGTAGAACTCCGAAATTCACTTCCGCCGCCTCCAAGATTGCTTCAACCCTCCTTTGATACCCTAGGAACAATCCCTAGGTGTCCTTTTATAGTAGAGAAGCTCCACAACTTCAGAAAGATCGAGAATCTGCGTAAGAGTTACGCAGTGCGCAGAGAAAATCGGATTGAAAATAGAAAGTTCCAATCTTTTCATGTGGCCGACCGGTCTGGACCGGTCGGACTGGGCTGGCCGACCGGTCACGACCGGTCGTGCCTCAATGGACAAACAATCCAGCAGCCTTGGCCGACCGGTCAAGACCGGTCGGACATCTTCAGCAGTACTCCAGCGTGCATAGCTGACCGGTCAAGACTGGTCTGGCTCCCTTGGCCGACCAGTCAAGACTGGTCGGACATGTTCTTCTTCAATTTCTTCCTTTTCTTTCTTCTACTTTCTTCTCTTTTTGCTTCCTATCATTCTTTGGTCCATCTTGGGCCTTCATCAAAGGTTCTTAAATGAGGTCTTTTCACCTTTAATTAGGCGGAGTCCACTCTCAAACCTGCAATCACTGAACATGCATTAGATTCGTCTATAAACTATGCAAACCTCGCACAATGAGTGATGAATTGGGGTTTGAATATGCACAATTAAGAGCTCAACACTGCTCCTATTACTACGGTAGCGCCACAAGGAAAATGAAAAAGGTCTATAATTTGGTTTCTTGTGCATGGACTTAGTGGTATAGAAGTAAAGAAAAAGAGGGTTGCATTGTGTGCTACTGATCACAGCCAACCGTGCATAATTCCCCCCCAGATTTATGGGACCATTTTTGGTAGTAACACATAAGAAGGTTGAAGATTCTCCTCCTATTGTCGGACCGACGGCCATGAATTTGGTACCTTAGATAGCGATGAGAGTCAAAATGACCAATCAAATGCATAAAACCTCTAAGTTCACCACCCCGGTAGTGTCATTGGGCCCCTCTGATGGATCGGTGGTATGAAAACTCCCCTTAGAGGAGTGTACTTCATGAGGGTCAGTTCCGGCAAAGGAATGTATTTTATAAGGATCATTTCCATCATTAGATGAGTGCGTTCCTTGAGGGTCACTTCCATGGCTGCGATGAGTACTCCATGAGAGTTAACCACGCATAAGGCTGATGCTCTAAATACTCATGAGCTTAAACTGTGTTCTTAGTAGAGGCGCCTTATTAACAACACCTTAAGATAATACCGCTAATGATGAATAAATTTACAAAATAATGTGAATATATGTATGTTAGAACTAGAAAAAATGCTCACAAAGGGAGTTTTTCCTGTGTTTCATTATTCCAGGGTTCTAAGTATAGAGACATTCATGGACAATCACAAGCAATCACAAAGTATACACGAGAAAGCACTGCAAGGTGAATTTTATTCTAGAGATTCCGAGATCTTTTACATTATAGGCTGTGAATTGGTCACGAACCCTTAATTACATCAATGGATGATCACCCTTGATTAAAAGGCAAAGTAAATGCATGCATGTATCATAAATGAATTAAAGAAAGTGTTAAAAGAGCATAAATATAAATAAAGCACATCATAGACAATACAAAGATTTTACGTGGAAACCCTTACGGGAGAAAACCACGGCACAAAGCGACAAGATTCCACTATGAATTGCAATTATACAATAGATGGAATATCAAAGGGATGAAGCCCGAATAGATCGAGCAAGTAGTTTAAATCGTCAGGGATTATAGTCTCGAGTTCATAGTCGCAGAGACTAAGTTTAGGATTCCTTATGGACCAAGCCATTGTTAAGACCAGTTAGATATTGGTCCCATACTCTTTCAGGCGTTCCTAGTTGAGTAGCAACCAGGATTTTAACCGAGTTGTGTGTCTCAGTGTCATCGCCCATCTCCATGGACGAAATGACTTTTAGGAATACACTCCACAGTTTCTATTTAGTTCAACCAGGGCCAGTGACCGTCTCAGGTTCGAACGGGTGACTTGCCAAAAGGCACTCCATGGTTTCTTAGTGCAACCAGGGCCAATGACCGTCTCGTGTTTGGACAAGTGACTTGCTGGAAGGCACTCCATGGTTTCTTAGTGCAACCAGGACCAGTGACCGTTTTGTGTTTGGACGGGTGACTTGCCGGAAGGCACTCCATGGTTTCTTAGTGCAACCAAGGCCAGTGACCGTCTCGTGTTTGGTCGGGTGACTTGCTGGAAGGCACTCCATGTTTCTTAGTCCAACCAGGGCCAGTGACCATCTCGTGTTTGGACAGGTGACTTGCTGGAAGGCACTCCATGGTTTCTTAGTGCAACCAGGGCCAATGACCGTCTCATGTTTGGATGGGTGACTTGCTGGAAGGCACTCCATGGTTTCTTAGTGCAACCAGGGCCAGTGACCATCTCGTGTTTGGACGGGTGACTTGCTGGAAGGCACTCCATATTTCTTAGTGCAACCAGGGCCAGTGACCGTCTCGTGTTTGGATGGGTGACTTGCCGGAAGGCACTCCATGGTTTCTTAGTGCAACCAAGGCCAGTGACCGTCTCGTGTTTGGACAGGTGACTTGCTGGAAGGCACTCCATGTTTCTTAGTACAACCAGGGCCAGTGATCGTCTCGTGTTTGGACAGGTGACTTGCTGGAAGGCACTCCATGGTTTCTTAGTGCAACCAGGGCCATTGACCGTCTCGTGTTTGGATGAGTGACTTGCTGGAAGGCACCTCATGTTTCTTAGTGCAACCAGGGCCAGTGACCGTCTCGTGTTTGGATGGGTGACTTGCTGGAAGGCACTCATTACCTTAGCCACTCAACTGATGGATCCCTCTTTGGATAGGACGCACATCAACTGCTCTTAACGATAAAGTATTTCAGGCGTTTTAGAACTCATTGATTATGGTTTTCGATGATAACCATAGTCCCCTTTAATTTAGTTTCGTATCTCGATCCGGGAAGAAATAAATTCATGCAATGGATGCAAATGAGGATAGTAAAGAGTAAATATGCTTTATACATGCTCGAGAGAGGATCACATTTATGCTAGATGTTCAATGTATTAGACAAATTATGCATTTGATTTGATTGATCTGCTTCGTGTATATCTTTGTGTCATCGATATTTTTGCCTTCTCGGCTTTGAGATCGTAATTGATTTCATTTGGCATTAGTCCATTTTCGGGCCATCACGGCACTTCCCAAGGCTAAAAATGACTAAGTAGTAGACCTGTTGCGGTCTGATCAGGGCATTCGATAGATACCGTCGATGATCGTCTTTGAATAGGGGTGAATTATGTCCACGAGGGTCGCAGTGCAATCTCATTTGGATTCGCTTAGCATAAGTCGATTTTTGAGCCGACAGGGCACTTCCTAGGCTGGAAATGACTAAGTACTGGGCCTGCTGACCGCTTAATTAGGGTATTCGGGGCTCCTGAGTTTGGATAACCTTGTCACGGTGCATGATTATGATGTATCATGTTATGGCAGAGAGAAGTTTTCCTCTCGGGGTCGGTCAAATTCCGCTTGATTCCTCTCGATTTCGGCCTTTTTCAGCTTTTTTGGAGGGGTTTTCGAGGTTCACAAAATTGGCTAAGTGTTGGCCTTTTTGATCAAATTGTTGATTTGGCCCACTTAACATTGACTGTTGGCGAATCCTGTTCGGAGGATGGATAGAGGGCATTGATTTGTGTCCAGGAGGATTGGTTTGATCGAAAGGAGATCCAGATCGACGGCGGGCTACACCATAGGAAGGTCCCACCTCCCCATCAGAGTCCAGGCGCATGGGATAGATGATGGGCGCATGTTTGAAGGTGATGGTGGGCGCATGTGCCATCTCCCGGGTGCGTGTCCACCAACACTCATAAAAGAGGGAGAGAGAAAGGATCTCAGGCACATGTGGCACTGCACATGCACCTCACACTCCAGTTATGGGCGCATGTCCCTATGGGACTTGGGGATTTTTATTTTTTTCTCCCAAAACACAAAGGAGTGGGCGCATGTCACCATCTGACTTGGGGAATTTTGCTCCAACAGGAGAAATCCCATTTTCGACGAAGGCATCCGGTAAGGAAAACCCTTTCCGGCGAGGGTTTCCGATGAGGATTCCGGTGAGGAATTTTACCTCTGCAGAGCTTTGGATTAGTGATGTTGTCCCTGTCTCGACTGATGAGTGGGGTATATATAGTAGGGTTTATCGGGTATCGGGTACCGGCGCATGTGGGAGCAAGAGGGGGCCCATGCGCATGTTCTGGGGTGTAGGCGCATGTGGCCATGCACCAAGCACATGTGCACTAGTGTGGGCGCATGTCCCACTGTGGTGGGCGCATGTGCCCCTGGTATGGGCGCATGTGGCCACACTTAGCATCATTTTTATTCTTATTATTTATTTTAATTTTTGAAATTTCAAAAGAGGGAGAGAATGTCCCTCATGCGCATGTGGTGAGAGGGCAGATGCAGTGTCTCCTCATGGCATCCGCATATGGAGAGAGAGTGGCGTACGCACATTCCATCACTTAGAATATTTCAAATTTTAGGCTCCGACGGGCGACCTCCAGAGGGGGGCTACCTTTTCGGAGACCAAAGTCACTGACGCCAAGTTACTTTTAGGCCATGATCAACCTCCTGAATGAACAGGGTGGGGTACCGATGGTCATCTGCCGTGAATTGTGGTAGTTCCTTCTCAATTTGGACCCTCCTAATCGGCTCCAAACAGGGGCAAAACACACTTCGGTGTGCACAGGTAAAAGTGTACATCATATGGTATTCAAATTTGGGACTTAAGGGTTTTTGGACATTTCGAATCATTTGGCGGCCATCCGCATGTCCGGTTCCTTTTAGAAATAACATTTATAGGCTTCCGAGGCCCTATGGTCGGATACGATCAAGCAAAACGCATTTGGAAGCGCGCGGGTAACAATACGTGTCACCCGACTTTGAAACTTGCAGGTTAAGGGTTTTGGGTCATTCCAGATCATTTGGCATCCATTCACATGTTCGATTTTACTCCGAAATGACATTTATAGGTTTTGGTCATGATCGTGCATGTTAGGGTTGCACTTGCATTTTCCGAGCATTTCAGATCTCAAAATCGGTCCGAATCGTCGAAGATGAACTGCTGGATACTGTTTTATAATGGGTGTGAATTTGATCCCCAAGAAGTGCCCCCCCGGTGCTCTGTGATGGATGCTTACGTCAGGCCAGTGCGGTGCACCAGTCCCCAGGCTCAAGTATAAATAAAGGACTCACTGAATCATTTCCTCATTTCTAAGTTAGAGAAGCAAATTTTCAGAGGTGAGAGGGCTCCTCATGAGGGAGTGGGCGCATGTGGCCTTCTTGTGGGCGGATGTGCCCTCCCAACTTGTTAATGGGCGCATGTGCTCTTCCGATTGATAATGGGTGTATAGGGCTTTACTCCCAGCGCATGTGAGCTCTCTTCATGGGGTATAGGCGCATGTAGGAGTGCATGGGCGCATGTGTATTGCCCCAGGAGCATGCACCCCAAATGATGGTGGTGGGCGCAAGTCCACTCTCCTAGGAGCATGTGGTTCAGGCCCCAGGCCCATGTGGTTCAGGCACTAAGCCCATGTGCCTTTTAGCATGGCATATGTGGGAACATTTTGATAATCAATTACATGTGAGAGGCCACATGCGCTTGGGGCATCTCCTTGGGCGCATGGGGTTCCACTACTTAGTGAAAGTTTAGGTTTTTGGCCCCTCTTTTGCCCTTGGTGAAAAAAAACTGATGCATCTGGTTCCATTCTCAGCCAAATTCGATGCCGTTTGTGGCTGTCTCGCTCAATGCTCGAATATGATTGGGACTTAGTGCTTTGGGCTCGTAATATGCTACTTACGTTGGTCTTTTACGGCCTGCAACTGCTCTTTTAAGCGGCTCTATGATGTGCACTTCCGAGCGGGCGCGCATGCATCATTTGGGGTTAGTGCGAATTCGCACGCGCTCCGAGTGTATATGTAGGGCTGTACCGTATTTGCCGCGCTATGATATGTGCGCGCTTGTTTGTCGGATGTGCGCTTGAATTCCACTGTTTTCATATTCTTATGGGTCATGACTTTACGCATGTATTTACTGACGTGTTTTGTGTGTGAAATCAGTGATTGAATGATGCGATGCTTACCTTATTGTGTTGCCTGTTGCATGCGCTGGTCTTCTGTTTGATGCTCTTTTGTTTACATGTTGCGGTGAATCATGGCGACAGCAGCAGGATCTTCTGGTGAAGCTTTTGGATCACAATTTTCTGGTTCTTCCTCTGCCCAACGAGGGAAGAAGGGGACGGTTGAAGATACTGTTGATCCATCCTCTGCAGAATGACGCTCGCAATCCTTTAGGACGATCGAATCCGAAGGGAAAGATTTCTCCAGTCGTATTAAGCAGCTCCCTCATGAATTATTATTGCGTATTTACATAGATAAGACCGTTCCTGAGCCTCCTTCGCAAGGGACTAAGCAGGAATGGTCCACCTAGTATTTTCAGTTCACTGATGCTACAAATGTTGTTGAGGCAAGCCCTTCCAGTGCGCGTGTTCAACATTCTAGGGATGATCAGGAAAGTCAGAAGAAGAGGAAGAGATGGAATCGTGGTAAGAAGCCGGCTGAGGAAGTCGATCAGGTGGAGCGATCGTGCAGCTCGTTGATCCGAAGAATGACCAGATGAAGATCGGCTGGAATAGAAACAAGATCATCACGACGTGCGGTTTCTCCATTGTAAACCCTTATACCGACTGAGTCATAATGCATGGAAAATATCCTACGAGGCACAAACCCTTCCCGAGTATCGATCCGTCCAACGTTCAAGGCCCTTTTCAGTTCTACGGGGTTGAGAGGTGGACGTTTTCCCCTGAGCAGTAGTTGACTACCTTACTGGTTGACGATGGGAGAGAGTAGTGGGTAGGTCTCCCGAGAGAAATGATTTTCCTTGCGCCTACTTGTGATCCTCACGCTCCTTCTCCAGTCCATTATTTTGAGACAGTGTAGCAAAGGTTTCGACATATGGACAAGGCGACGATGTGGGCAACGAGGAGTTTTCATACGCGAGGCCATTTGAACGAGCGAGTTGGTTATGAGCTGTGGGCAAAAGAGATTTTGATCCGCCACGAGAGAATTTTGAAACAAGTTGGCCTGTATCAGGCCATCGATGCGACCTCTGAGCATTTCTTCTGAGATCCAACAATTCTTTGAAGCTTCTTGAGTTACTGGTCTTCCGTTACCAATTCGTTCCACTTCCCATATGGAGAGATGAGTATAACCTTATGGGATTTCCGGATGATGGTTGGGTTGCCCGTGATAGGAGAATATTACCAACAAACATCCGCGTACTGAAAAACAACGTATAAAAAAGAAACTAGGGTTACAACGCCTCAAAATCCAATGAAAAGCTTCAGAATAGCCCAATTTTACTTAGTTATTTTTCAACAAAGACCCTAAGCGGGTCCCACGAATCATCATGGTAAAAAAACCCTGAAATCAAGACAAACATCGGCATGAATTAACATAACCAGTGTACCAATATCTATCATTAAGCGGGCCCCACAAACCCATCATTTTTAAAAACCTTTTCAAACAGACAGGAGAGTCCGTCAGCGCACCCTTAAATTCAGAGTTAGCGCACCCTGAACTTCAACATTTCTCCAAGGTGAATTTCAGGGTGCACTGGCTCCAACGCACCCTTAAATTAAAATTTTCTCCAAGGTGATATTCAGGGTTAGCGCACCCTGAAATTCAGCATTTCTCTAAGGTGAATTTCAGGGTGCACTGGCTCCAACGCACCCTTAAATTCGGATTTTCTCCAAGGTGATTTTCAGGGACACGCACCTTGAAATTCAGTATTTCTCCAAGGTGAATTTCAGGGTGCACTGGCTCCAGCACACCCTCAGATTTTCTCCAAGGTGATTTTCTGGGTGCACTGGCTCCAGCGCACCCTTAAATTCGGATTTTCTCCAAGGTGAATTTCAGGGTGTACTGGCTCCAGCACACCCTTAAATTCAGATTTTCTCCAAGGTGATTTTTAAGGTGCACTGGCTCTAGCGCATCCTTAAATTTAGAATTTTCTCCAAGGTAATTTTCAAGGTGCACTGGCTCCAACACACCCTTAAATTCAAGATTTTCTCCAAGGTGATTTTTAGGGTGCGTTGGACCTGTTTTCGCCCAATTAATTGGTACACTAGGCCTATTTTAGCCAATTTTTGGGTGCGCTACACGTGACACCTCTTCATTGGCCGACCTCTAGTATTTTCGGGTATAAATACCCTTGTCGACTGTTCATTTATACGTTAACTAAGAGAGGAGAGAGAGAGAGAGAGAGAGAGAGAGAGAGAGAGAGAGAGATTTATTGTCCTCTGAATATTTTGAATCCCTGCTGGAAACCCTGCTAAAATCCCTTTTTTGACTGTTGGAAAACTTTTCTGATCATCGGAATCCTTTGCTGGAGATCATTCCTGATCACTGCAGGTCCGGCTCCAAAATCGACAATACTTCCTAAGTATGGGTGCGCACCCATTAATTCGGCCTCCAGAACCTAAGTGATTTTTAAATCGACCATTTCTAGAAGTAATTTCAGGGCACTCTGGGCTTAACGCACCCTCAAAATCAGGCCAACGCACCCTAAAATTCAGCTGTTTTCAGACATAGTTTCAGGGCGCGCTGGATCCCGTTTTAAGTATTTTATGTTGCATTTGGACCTATTTTGGGTATTTCAAGCGTTCCAGATGCAACAAAACAGTCAAATAATCCATTCAAAATACTTAATGAGCAGAATACGAGGCTCAGAGTATGATCTGATCCAACACGATGAATGTAGTAGTTTCTTGGAAAGAGACCGCCAGCACCCAGAATCATGCCAATGTATCAGCCTTACATGTACTATCAAAATATGGCCCAGATTAAGGTTCAGATTAAGTAAAAAGGGACTATAGTCACCATAATAAATAAGACTAAAGAGTTCTAATCTATTACCAAATAATTACTATAAACAGCCAAATAAAAAAACTAGTCGATGCCCTACCCATCCAAAACGGCATCTACCGGTTGAACTGTTCATGTATAAATAACTGTAGATCGATCTTCCCACGGTCACCCATTTCAGCAACGGGCGCAGGCCCAGCGTCGTACCCCTCAATTAAAAAACCCCGACGGTCTCTCAACCTGGATCTCCAGCTAAAACATGTTACATACATCCATCTCGTATAAAGATGGCTCAGTCTATAACAAAACATATCAATTTCTATGATTGTGAACTCAAAGACCATGGTCCCTGCTGACTAGTCTTCAGCCTTTTAATCAAGGGTCATCGATCATTCAATGTAATTAAGGGCTTGTGACAGATCATGGCCTAGAATGTACAAGATCTCAGAATCTCTAGATTAAAGTTTATCTTGCGATATCTTTCTTGTGTGTACTTTGTGAATGCTTGTGATTGTCTATGAATGTTTCTATTACTCAGAACCCCAGAGCAACAATGCACAGAAAATGTCCTTGTATCATTTTTAGTTATAACAAACTGGCGACTCTGCTGGGGATCGAACCAGAATCTTTGGTTAGTTCTGAGCAAAGAAACCTTCTAAGATCAATCATTTGCAGACACGAATGTATATGTAGGAAAATTATCGCGAGGCATAATGTTTCGGCGCCTACAGGCGCCAAACAGACGACTCTCAATGGGAACATTCTTCCCTTCATCTTTGAGGAAATAGACATTAAAGCAAAGGTTTTCAAACCCACAAACTTCCACAACTACACATGTATTTGTCTCCTTCTTGCTTATTTTCATCAATTTATGCACCACGATCGATGGATTGATACTCCTGACCACATTTATGAATTGTTCTAATGAGTGTATGACATCGCAAAATTAGCAAGATACTAATGCAGATAGGAGAAATGGCATGCTTGATGACAAGTTCATGCATGTTCTTCGCTACTGGGGATTTCAGTTTTCCCCATTGCACCGCGACTGTGACGATCACTCCTAGTTCACTATGGCAACTGGTCAAAATGCGCCGACTCAAGAAAGAACAGAAGAAAGCAGCCATTATAGCTACATACAAGAAGATGAATGCCGGAAGATCTCAACACATAGTCAGGAGGCAATGACAGCCTAAGAATCAACAGAAATTCCTCATTAGTAGTCGGACTGTACCGGCCAAGCCTTCAGTGCCTGCGTTGACAACCGAGCAGTTTCCACAATTGCCCAAAGTTACCGACATCTTGTAGAAACCGATTGAACACACGCCCATGGAGAATTTTGAGCCCATGACAGTATTCAAATCAAGACAAAGGCTGGCTCAGAAGCACCAACCAATGCAAGTGGTAATGGTTCAAGCACTTGAAGAAGAAGAAGGACAATATGAAGCGGAAGGGGAGCTACCCCCAGTTTAGGATCAGATTGATAAGCTAGTCTAAGTCCAACATTGTGGACGCTCGCCTTTCCGCACTTCCCCCTCTTTCGAAGGTGCGCGAATCGCCGTTGCCACGGGCTCGCCTCTTTCTCGAGGGTTTTTTTTCTTGTCGTGTCATTGTCGGGTTTCACTTGATATGTTTGGATAAGTTTGTATAAGACCAGAGTCGCCACTAGCCAGTTACTTCGAATCTACAGTCGGCTAGACCTTGTAGAAACGTTAAAGAAGGGAATCTAAAGATTCCTTCATCTAAAATGACTCTTTTCTATCTGTGGTCAGAGATTCGAGGTAAGGGATTACGGTTACAGGGTGGGAAGGTGTTAGGCACCCACTCTGCCCGTACCGAAGTACGGTCTTTACTTCACATAATCGAACTAATACTTGAAAGTCTGAATCAATCCTCGTACATTTTCATAGATAATATAATGCATGAATTCGGGTCTAAACAGTAAGAATTTCTGATGGTCAGGCTCCAATTAGATAGGCAAGCTCAGAGTATACGCTCGAACTAATAGGTGCTTTATGTGATATGCATGATGTGTGCTTGACTGGTCAAAGTTTCTGATGAGCAAGTTTCGGGCGAGCCGGCAAGCCTCAGAGCAGACACTAAGACCTGATCGAGTGCTTGTAGTGGAATGATAAGCTGGGGGTTGGAAGAATAAAAAAATGTTGCACTTATGCTAGATGCGAATGAGATGATGCTGGTATAAGTATAGCTGGATGAACGGAGGTATCACAAGGGTAGCTTCGAGTGGCTAAGATTGGGATTTGGATTGCTTGAATGGCTTGGACGAGGATCGGCTGGGCTGGACTAGGGCTAGACTTTTCATTCACTCGGGCTCTCCTTAGTGGAGGGTATTTATAGTTGCTAGAAGTAGCAGCTCTCGTAAATATGTTTGGGTGGAACCTTGGGTGCCACCGATACGGCCACTTTGGTCTAGCTTTGAAGCGTACGGACTCCAAACCTGAAACAAGAAATCCTCAAGTCTGAGGTTTGGAGTTGCTCCGAAGCCGTGGATCGGAACTAGGTGAGTTGACTAGGTTTGAAAGATGGATTGACAAGGTGAGTCGACTGGGTGTAAGGGTTGGGCTGACCCAGTGAGTTGACTCAATGATTTGACTCAGCGGGTTGACTTACCAATCTGGTTTTTTCTATGGATGATTTTTTAGGCTGATGTTTAGGGTTGAGTTGACTGGGTTCAGGTTTGAGTTGGGCTATGGATTGGGGCTTGCAAGGGTCAGTTTGACTGGGTTTGGATATAGGGTTTCGGGGTATGGACCTCCATCCATTCAACCATCTCAACCAGCTTTGTAGCCGAAGGTGGGGTGTCTATAGATGCCCCTCTTTGGCAGAGGTTACATGCAGCCGAATGCCAAAGTGAGTGGACACCGCACTTTTAACCCGGTCATTCACAGATCATGATCTGGAATATTTGCTTACCTTTATATCTGAGTCAGCTGATTGTCTAGAAATAGATAACTCACATATACCGCGAGAGTTTGGAGATAATATTGCGATTGTCCGTACATGAGCAGCAATTTGGGTACCCAATTGCAACCCTTTCATTCTCGATCAGTACTAACATTGGAAAGGTACAGTAGAGCCTCTGTGTCCATGTAGTCTTACGAGGTTACTGACCTTGTACTTGATTGTTTGTTGCTTTTTTGGATCACTCAAAGAGTACTTGTTTTGCTTGACTGTCAAAGTAGTTAGCTGCCCTGCGTCTTGGTGGCCTTATGGGTGATCCATTACACCAACTTGGACTCAGTCAAGGTACTTTAGGCGTCCACGCCTAGGTAGTGCGGGTGAACTTTTTTCAACCAACCTTATGGTTTTGATA
This sequence comes from Liriodendron chinense, assembly GCA_003013855.2. Lineage (NCBI taxonomy): Eukaryota > Viridiplantae > Streptophyta > Magnoliopsida > Magnoliales > Magnoliaceae > Liriodendron > Liriodendron chinense. The sequence continues at coordinate 628,262 of ML058395.1, read as the reverse complement.
CTTGGGTTACAATTCATCATTTCTACCGTCAGATGGTTTCTTTGACCGAGCCTTTTGGCTTTCATCTTTTTCATATCTTCGCATTGTTATAACCGCCCTGACACTGGAGTTCAGGCCGACCGTACTTTGAGTGCATTGGATCCAATGGTATCTCAAGAAACTGCAAGACATCGGATCTTATTTGATTTTATGCTGGCTCCTACTCAGAGATATGGAAGATCTCTCAGTGTTTTGGAGGCCGAACGCTCTACCGAGAAAAATATTTTTGGATTTTGAAAAGACCCGCTCTGGGGAGTGATACTTCGTAGGGTTTTTATTTGCAAATATGAATATATATTAGTAATATATTTTTTTATTTTTGAAAAGGAAATCTGGCTTGCACGTGCCTTCACTGGGGATGCCTGTGGGGTCTTTGGCTAACCGACTTTTATTTGGAAGCAGGTAAACATGGTGATTGATGCGATGGATGTTGATGCATATGGATGCATATTTGATGATGGATGCATGGTTTGGCCCATTCTCTCCCTGTTTAATGATTTTTCTTTTGCAGGAATGTAGAGAACTTGAGCTTATTGCTTGTAGGGTCTTGCCTCCTTGGAGATTTTCTTTTTTGTGCGGATGTCTGGTCTACGGGTTGGTCAAGATCTCGACCCGTGGTCGATCAGGTCCATAGTCCCAATATGTTGTTGCATTTCTGTTGGGAGTGAATGAAGAAGGTACTTTAGGTTGTAACCTCAAGATGTTCTTCTAGGGAATGGGTGTGATTGGCATGGTGTTTGGTCGTCAATTTTGGTCGAGATTTCAATTTATGGGTGATTGGATCTGTCATCCCAAACTGTGAAGTAGGTGAGTGGAGTTTGAGACTCCTACAGTGCTTCGTTGGGGATAACGATGATATTTTTGTGAATTTTGCAATTATTCAATCCGAGTTTGTACTTGAATGGTCAAGATGGAGATCGATTTTATGGGAAACAAGGGAAATATTTTATGATTTTTGAAAGATGATTTTGCAATATTTTTAGTATTTTGTTGGATTTTTTTGGAATACGGGGAAAGGTATGGAATTTTCATCCATTTCCAGCTTCTACTACTGGTAAGGCACCTGTTTACGTCGAATTTTGTAACTGGATCCACCGGACGTTCACCTTCCCTTCAAGCTTTTGGATTTCCTCTTCGGACCTGAAAAGGGACAGAAAACAACTAAGGGTGGCCGGTATCTAGCCGTTAGCCCTCCGATGCTTAAGTCAGATAGGGGGAAGAAATAGAACAGCCAATCACCGGAGGTAAAGATTGAATATTGTGTACCTGTATCTTAATGGAGTCATCTCTTTATATAGACCTGAAGTGATCCAATCTGTTATGTAAGATATCGAGATCCCCCTGATTTCGTGGGATAAGATCCTTATCCTTAGATAGATGAGTGATCTAATCCAATGACTCATCCGACAGTTACGTTCCTTGATAGCAATCCCTTGGGACTCGGAACCATAGAAGAAGATAAGCCCAAAATCGGCCTATATGGGCTGCTGGTACTGAAGGCTAGGGGATGTCATCACTGATTTATCAGGAAGCTATTCGCATGCAGGAAGATGCTCACGATACCAAGTGCTCATACATTGAGATGCGACACCTTTCAACGACTCGTGATAAGGACTGCTCGCAGGTAAAGAAAAACAACTTCTCTCGCCTTCCAATATTTGACTATTGACCACAAGGGCTCGAAGACTTGGTAACCGTGCGCCGTTTCTCAGAATATACGAGTCGCGAACATACGTTCTCGATAGTCAAACAAAGGTGCTCGCGGGATCGGAGCATCGTTAGAATATGCGAGTCGCGAACAGACGTTCTCGATAGTCAGACAAAGGTGCTCGCGGGATCGGAGCATCGTCAAAATATACGAGTCGCGAACAGACATTCTCGATAGTCAAACAAAGGTGCTCGCGGGACCTGGACATCATGAAGATAATAAGAAGCCTCGAGCAGACGATCTCTGCTATTTTTTACTATAACAGATGCCCCCCAAGTCCTTACCGCCAAGAATTCTAAGGGAAGGACTTATTCACTATCACACGTAACCGCCCGCTGCCTTCATCGAGAATGAAACCGTACATGATTGGGCTGGAATTAATGAGCGCCAGCCTCTCGCAGCCTTTCTGCAGACAGGAAATGAAGAGACGCTCGCCACGTGTCCGGAGAGTTAATGGGCGTGCCTGCTCGACTGCCGCGCTGAAGGAGGGGCTGTCGCGTGTCACCAGATGCGGCAGAATGATTGCCTATAAATATACGGAGTCCGCCATATCTCTGGTTTCCTACAGAAGCTTTTTTGAAAGAAAAAAGAATTTCTCCCGTCATTTTCCTCTCCAACTTCTTCCTTCGGTGTTCCCTCTTCTTCCTTCGATGTTCCTTCTTCTTCCTTTCTTTCGTACTTGGGTACATTTCCTTTTTCCTCTTTTTCTTCTTTAACCTTCTCATGGCTGGGAACTCTGACGAGACCACCGTCCCCCTAGGTGATGCTACACCGGAATCCTCTGCTTCTAGTAATGCGAGGGTTTCGGCAGGCAGATACACGACATCCGGATATCCTTCTATTTTATCGGAGGACCGGCTGGTTAAGTTACGGGAGAGATATCTGATCCCCAACTCAATCATTCTCCGGTTGCCCGGAGATGGAGAGACACCAGACTCTCCTCCCCCAGGATGCGTGGCTTTTTATGAGTATCAGCTCATCCTGGGGGTACGCCTTCCTCTCCATCCCTTCATACGTGACGTTCTCCGATGTTATAAGATTGCCTCCGGGCAACTCATCGTGAACCGATGGAGGGTAGTTCTAAGCTCTTTTGCCCTCTGGGCTCAGGCCGGCAACGGGGAGCTCACAGCTGAAGAGTTCCTCCGTATGTTCCGTCTGAAGAAGGCGCCCTCCAGCGAAGGCTGGTACTACCTGTGCTACTGGCACCGGGATAACTTCGTGCTGGGGAAAGCCTCCTCGAACTATCCCGGCTGGAGGAAACAGTGGTTCTATGCTTCCGGTAACTGGGAGTCTGCTTCCTCCAGGGGTCCAGGGGTGACCCGTTTTTTCTGTGAAGGTAGGCACAGTCCCACATTGTGCTGTTTCTCCAGTTAAGATTTTAGGGTTTGATTCATTTTTTGACCTCTGTTTGTGCTCGCAGGTATCCCGGCCTTGAACAAACCTAATTTGAAGGGAGGGATTAACGAGAAGATAGTAAGAGTATACAAGTTGCCTGTTGGTGATAGGCACATCGAGGCCTGCTTGTCCTCCTCGCGACTCGCAGCAGCGGGATTAATATCCGGCGAAGAAGTCGTGATGACAAAGGCTGGAGAAAAGAGGGGTTTGTTTCCTCGACTCAAAGGCACAAGCTCGAAAAGGCAGAAGAAGTCTGCCGGGCCTTCTCAACCGTCCACCCGCAAGGGTGGCGACCAACCTACCCTGCCCACGAGCGCGGTGGGGGGCCCCAGCAGCGCCCATCGTTCCCCCACTAGTGGTCGCAGCTGGACCGCCAGTGATTAACATTACTGACAATTCCCCTGATGGGGCGGGGCCCAGCTGCCCCCCAGCTGAAACGGCTCGCGAGCACGTAGAACCTCGGGAGATGGCTCCTGCTCGCGAGTTGACCCCTGCTGGCGAGCTGGGTCCTGTTCGCGAGTCGGTGGCCCCACCTGTCGCGAGCATGGCTGGGTTGGTCGTTGCCCAGCCATCTGGAGGTGGAACATTCTCTATTCCTCGCCACCTCCATCCTATATGTAAATTTTTGTTTGACAATATCTCCCCCCAAACTTTTGGAACTCTCCCCGAACCGAGCCCTGAAAACCTCTTTCTTGAGGCGGGAGTGAGGATGGTTCAGGTAAGATCTCGCAGATTTGTTTAACCTGCTAATTTTGTATTTTCAAGTATTTTATCTCACGTTCTCTCGTCCAATTTGCAGGGCTTGGATCTCATCCTTCGGACGAAGCGTGATATCGCCGCCGCCCGCCGCGTGATCGATGAGGCGGAGGGGAAGAGGATCGCCTTGGAGAAGGCTGTTCAGAGAAGGGATCAACTCCTCAAGTCCTGCGAGGCAGTGATCTCGAAGAGATATGAGGAGAAGAAGATCTTCATCGAAAAAATCCAAGTCCTGACTGATAGGTATCAGGCTCTGGACTCTAACTTTGCGAAGCTCGCGGAGTTGAAGGAAAAACCGGAGAGAGAGAGAGGGAGATCTTCCGTCAGGATAAGATCTCATTGGAGGAGCGGCTCACAGAGGCCAAGTCGCAGCTCAAAGAAGTCAGCGAGAGCTTGGAGAAAGAGTGCTCCGCTCTCGCACAGATCAAGGATGACTCAATCCACTAGGACGAGGAGAAAGTCGCCTTGGTAAAAATGCTCTCTGAGGAAGGGCCTCGGGCAATTTTCGAGTTCCGAAACTCGCAGCTATATGAAGATGAGAGATATGAGTCATATGATGCTGGTCGCGACTTCGCGCTACGAGTAGTGCAACGGATGTCCCCATCTTTTGATATAGGGGAGTTCGGACGAGTCGCGACCATCATAGCTGCAGAGGAGCAAGCTGCTGCTGAGAATGAGGTGACCGAAGCCACTCAGGCTGAAGGGGCTCCAGAAATGGGCCCTGAAGTCGAGAGCGTGGCTCCTCCTCCGAAAGATTGATTTTTCCTTTTTGTTCTCTCCTGTACTTGCGAGCAGACTTTTTGTAAACAATTGATTTATTAATGAAAGGATACCTTTGAGAATGTTCTTATGTACTTCTTGTTTACCTTCTCTTTTTTCCCTTCACGCAATGAATGCCTTCTCACTTCAAATAGTAGTGAGTTATGCTCAACCCTGGGGGTCGTAGTGACTATGCCCTCGTGGAGATAGACTGGTCTATCGATTGAGAAATGAATTATGCTCAACCCGGGGGGTCGTGGTGACCATGCCCTCGTGGAGATAGACTAATCTATCAATTGAGACCATGCCCTCGTGGAGATAGACTGGTCTATCGATTGAGAAATGAATTATGCTCAACCCGGGGGGTCGTGGTGACCATGCCCTCGTGGAGATAGACTAATCTATCGATTTAGAAATTCTTAGTTCTACCAAGAGTAGATTTGGCCAAGAGAATGTGTGTTCTCTTCAGGGCTGTGTAGGTCCAAGTGAATGGATTAGCGACCAGAAAAGTTGAGCGTTATCCCTACCAAAGGTAGGCAATTGGCCAAGAGAATGTATGTATTCTCTTCGGGGCTATTCGAGTCCAAGTGAATGGATCAGCGGCCAAAAGACGTCTTTAGTTTTTATTCATCCGAGAGTTGTTATAAGAATTACATCGAATCAAGGGAAATATTGTAGCAAATGTTCCACGTGCCAAGGGCGACGTACGGGTCTTCCTTGCATATCTTAAAGATAATAGGTACCGGGTCGCACAATTTTGATAACCCGATACGGGCCTTCCCAATTTGGGTCCAACGAATGAGCGGGAACTCCGAGATTCTGCCTAAGGACCAAATCACCGAGTTGGAAAGCTCTAGGTCGAACTTTAGCGTTTCGATAGCGAGCGATGCGTTGTTGATATGCAGTTGCTCGCATCTGGGAGGCATTTCTGCGCTCTTCCAAGACATCAAGATGAAGTCGCAGACCTTCCTGATTACCTGCGGGGTCATACTGCTCGATCCAATATGAGGGCACTTGGATTTCCACTGGTACTACTGCGTCGACACCAAATGCTAAGGAGAAAGGGGTTTCGCCTATTGATGTACGAGTCGTGGTTCTATATGCCCATAGTACTTCTGGCAAAAGTTCTGGCCACATACCTTTACATTCACCTAGCTTGGTCTTGAAGTGGTGCTTGATGATTTTATTCACTGCCTCAACTTGCCCATTTGCCTGTGGATGATATGGAGAGGTGCGGACGTTACGTATCTTCCACTTGGCACAAAATTCATCGAAAGCAGCATTGTCGAACTGCGTTCCGTTGTCAGTAATTATAGTGTGGGGGAGTCCATAACGACATATGATATTTCTCCATATGAACTTAGTAGTTTGTTTCTCAGTGATTTTGGCTAATGGTTCTGCCTCGGCCCACTTGGTGAAATAATCGACCCCTACTATTGCGAACCTATTCTGTCCTTTTTCGGTAGGCAAGGGACCGATAATATCAACCCCCCATTGAGCGAAAGGCCAAGGGCTATCGACTGGAGTCATCTGTTCGGACGGTACATGAGGTATAGGAGTGTATCGCTGGCACTTGTCACATTTTTTGGAGTATTCAATTGCATCTGCTTTCATAGTGGGCCAAAAATATCCTTGCCTCATTACCTTATATGCTAGGGATCGCCCCCTTGGGTGGTTACCACATGCCCCCTGGTGTATTTCATCGAGAACACGAAGTGCGTCTTCTGGATGAAGATACCTTAAATAAGGCAAGGAAAAACTCCTACGTAACAATATTCCATCCTGTAAGGTATACTTGGCGGCTCGATGACGAATTTGTCGTGCGACTTTCTTATCGTCTGGAAGGTAACCATCTCTGAGGTAAAGGAGTATGGGATCCATCCAACACGGAGATAGTTGTACCGAAGTTACCTGCTCGAGAGTTACCTGATCGATACTCGGATTCTGAAGATGCTCGATGGGGATTGAATGTGATAACTCAGATTCTGGTGCAGAGGCGAGCTTTGCCAGGGAATCTGCGAGTTGGTTCTTCTCGCGAGGAATATGAATTATTTCATAAGTCTTCAGTTTTGCGAGCAGGATGAGGACACGAGATTTGTATAAGGCCATCCTTTCTTCTTTGGCCTCGAATTCACCGAGAACTTGGTTGACAATAAGCTGGGAGTCGCTGTGAATGAGCAGATTTTGTATTGAAAGGACAATTGCTAGTTCGAGGCCAATGATCAGGGCCTCATATTCTGCTTCATTATTTGAGATGCGAGTATCAAAATGTAAAGCGTATCGGAAATGCGACCCGTCTGGAGTGACTAGAATTAGGCCCGCTCCACTACCGGTTGCCCGCGACGACCCGTCCACTAAGAGTGACCAGGAAGGTTGGTCGCTGGTCGCGGAGTTGTCATCGGAAGAGGAGTATGTGAATTCGGCAATGAAGTCAGCCACGGCCTGGCCCTTGACTGCGGGCCTGGGGCAGAACGAGATATCGTGCTCGCTAATCTCGACCGCCCATTTAGTTAATCGTCCGGAAGCCTCAGGTTTTTCAAGGACTTGCCGCAACGGATGATTTGTTGGTACTAGAATAGCGTGGGCTTGAAAGTACGGTCGTAGTTTTCGAGCTGCCGTGACTAAAGCCAGGGCCAACTTCTCCATATCAGAATAACGAGTTTCAGCATCTACCATTGCCCGACTGATATAATAAACGGGCCTTTGTATCCCGGAATCTTCTCTTATTAAAGCGGGGCTAACGGCCGTGGAAGACAGATAAATAAAGGATGAGTTGCTCGTGCGCTACGGGTTTAGATAAAACAGGGGGTGTGCTCATATATCGCTTCAGTTGTTGAAAAGCTTCTTCGCACTGTGATGTCCATTCCCAATCAGATATTGCTGTAGCACGGAGAGGCTTAAAGAAGGGTAAGCATTTGTTAGACGCTAGCGAGATGAACCTGTTTAACGATGCGATGCGACCAGCCAAACGCTGGACGTCCTTAAGAGTGGTCGGGGATTTCATCTCTATCAATGCTTTTATTTTTTCGAGATTTGCCTCAATCCCTAGCTGGCCGACCATGAATCCGAGAAACTTTCCAGCAGATACTCCGAATGCACACTTTTCTGGATTCAACTTCATCTGATATTTTCTCATCAGATCGAAGGCTTCTTGAAGATCAGAAAGATGATCATCTTCTATGATGCTTTTCACGAGCATGTCATTGACGTAAACTTTCATATTTCTGCCGATTTGGGCCGCGAATATTTTGTTGACAAGGCGCTGATAGTTGGCCCCTGCATTTTTAAGACCAAGCGGCATTACCTGGTAGCAATATAATCCCCGATCTATGATGAAGGCGGTATGCTGGCTATCAGGTGGATGCATCATGATCTGGTTATAACCAGAATATGCGTCCATAAAACTAAGCAGAGCATGTCCAGTTGTTGAATCGACCAGCTGGTCGATTCGCGGCGTCGGGAAGCTATCTTTGGGACACGCTTTGTTCAAATCTGAATAATCGATACACATTCTCCATTTGCCATTAGCTTTCCGGACGAGAACTACGTTCGCGACCCATTCTGGGTAGTCAACTTCTTTTATGAAATTGACTGTTAGCAGCTTCTCGACTTCAGTTTTTATTGCCATTTGCCTTTCTGCAGTGAAGGCACGTCGACGCTGGTGTACGGGTTTATGCTTCGGGTCGATATTCAGACGATGTGCGATGACGTTGGGGTCGATGCCTGGCATATCTTTGTGAGACCAAGCGAACACTTCTTGGTATTCGGTGAGGAAACGGACCAGATCTTCATGATAGACACCGGTTAAAGAGGATCCAATGTATACGACTTTGGACGGGTCGTCTTTAGTTAAGTGAATCGCCACTGTTTCTTCCCCGGGAGTTCCTGATTGGAGGACGCTCTCTCTCGGATCTAACGAGGTATCTGTCGAGGAGTTGGGTGAATCTTGTGCTATCACCATAACGGGCGTCGCTTGCGCTTTCTTTCGATCTTGTAGGGCTATCTCATAACAAGACCGGGCCTCTTTTTTTATTTCCTCGTACAACCCTAACACCATTTGGGGTAGGGAACTTGGTGCACAAATATAAAGGATGTAGAGCTGCCCCAACCTTATTAAGAGATGGCCGGCCCAAAATGGCGTTGTATGCTGATCTTCGGTCCACCACAAGGAAATTTATGAAGACAGTTGTCTTCGCTGGACTCTCCCCAAAGGTAACGGGAAGGTCAATGCTTCCTTCAGGCGTCACCACTTCGCCCTTGAAGCCAACGAGGGGAGTTGAGACTGGCTTGAGTAGGCTTCTGGCGAGTGCCATTTTGTTGAAAGCTTCCAGGTACAGAATATCAGCGGAGCTACCTGTATCCACCATAATACGATGGGTTAAATAGTTTGATACCTTTAGAGCGACCACGATAGAATCTTCGTGAGAGAAGTGAATTCCCTCTGCATCTTTGAGAGAGAAGGAAATCGGAGGATGACTGGTTTTCGATGCGTTGGATATATGCTCCAGCCAGTGAATGTGCTGGGGCTTCTTGGACGCTTTACGAGTGTATGCTTTTCTTGAAGCTTGAGAATCGCCACTGCATGCTGATCCCCCGATGATGGTGTGGATTTCACCGGTAGGTTTAGCGTCTTCTTGTGCAGTATGATGGTGAGGCGACTTCTTCTGGCGGGGTGAGGCTTTTGCCCTTTCTGGTGATCGACCCTGACGAGCAACATAATCTTGGAGATGGCCCTTTCGAATGAGAGCTTCGATATGATATCGCAGAGTTATGCAGTCTTGGGTTCTATGCCCATGATCTTTGTGGAAGTAACAAAACTTGCCCTTATCTCTCTTTTCAGGATCAGATTTGATCTTGCTCGGCCATTTTACATATGGTTTATGTTTGATCTCCATTAACACCTTTTCATGGGATTGGTTGAGAGGAGTGTAGTTATGATATTTACCAGAATAAGGCTTCTTGGGAGAACGGTCTCGTCGATCACGCCGATATTTCTTATCTGAGGATGAGATTTCCTCCGGTTTGCGCTTCTTACTTGGTATACCATGACGTGATAGAGCAACTTCTTCTGCATTGATATACTTCTGAGCCTTTGCTTGGAACTCTGCCATGGTTTTTGGAGGGCTTTTATCTAAGGCGAATCTGAACTTCTCGCTTGTAATTCCGGCTATGAGGGCGGTGAGGCCCTTTTCTTCTATGTAGCTTTCCGTTTGGACGGCCTCAGCGGTAAATCGTACCGTGAACTCTTTGATTGTCTCCCCCGGTTGCTGTTTTAACTCCATTAAATGGGACGCTGGCTTCTTGGTGTGGATGCTTCCCATAAATTGAGAAAGGAAAAGCTCCGACAGTTGTGAAAAGGAAGCGATAGATCGAGGCCTCAAACCCCGGAACCACGTGCGAGCTGCTTCTTTTAAAGTTAGAGAAAAAGCTCTACACATGATTTCTGACCCATGTCCCTCTAGTTCCATGAGAGACCTATAAGTTTCCAAGTGTTCGAGCGGATCGCCAATACTTGTATATGGAGTGATGACAGGTGTACGATATTTTCTAGGTAGAGGTGCTCCCATGACCTCACTGGTGAAAGGAGATTCAGATTGATGTATCGAGGCTACCACAGTTGATGGTCGATTTGCCTGATATCGCTGCTCCATGACATCAAAACGATCATGGATTCTCTTGAGATCTCCTTCCCATGGTAAAGTATAGCCTGATGTTTCAACTGTGGACCCATGGGATTGATGTAGACGAGAAGCACTAGAATGCACGGAATGTGGAGGTTCTCAGGGGGTTGGTTGTCCAACGGTGCTCGATTTGATGGAGGATGATTTAACTGAACCTGTGGCTCATCCACAGAATGCCTAGAGGCCACCGTTATGGGTTGTGGTGGCAAACCTTTGGAAGATCGTCTCCGTGGCTCTGGGAAATGATGATTGAGCCGATTAGAGAGGGATTCAACCCTGGCATTGAGGGCCAAGAGGGTATTTGCGAGGGAACGCATGACGTCGTCTTGACTTCCTGGAGCCTCAAATAACGGGTTCGCCGATGGCACGTTCGGAACTCCTTGAAGGTTATTTGTTGATGTGGTTTGAGGGACAGGTACTGATTCCGTCTCATCGGGCGGAGGTGGTGCCTGCCTTGAAGTGGAAGGATGAACCGTCTTCTTAGGAGGCATAGTAGAAGGATTTTGATCAGTGGTAAGAACGATTGACTTTAACGATCAAGTCGATCCCACAGACGGCGCCAAACTGTTTACGTCGAATTTTATAACTGGATCCACCGGACGTTCACCTTCCCTTCAAGCTTTTGGATTTCCTCTTCGGACCTGAAAAGGGACAGAAAGCAACTAAGGGTGGCCGGTATCCAGCCGTTAGCCCTCCGATGCTTAAGTCAGATAGGGTGAAGAAATAGAACAGCCAATCACCGGAGGTAAAGATTGAATATTGTGTACCTGTATCTTAATGGAGTCATCTCTTTATATAGACCTGAAGTGATCCAATCTGTTACGTAAGATATCGAGATCCCGCTGATTTCGTGGGATAAGATCCTTATCCTTAGATAAATGAGTGATCTAATCCAATGACTCATCCGACAGTTACGTTCCTTGATAGCAATCCCTTGGGACTCGGAACCATAGAAGAAGATAAGCCCAAAATCGGCCTATACGGGCTGCTGGTACTGAAGGCTAAGGGATGTCATCACTGATTTATCAGGAAGCTATTCGCATGCAGGAAGATGCTCACGATACCAAGTGCTCATACATTGAGATGCGACACCTTTCAACGACTCGTGATAAGGACTGCTCGCAGGTAAAGAAAAACAACTTCTCTCGCCTTCCAATATTCGACTATCGACCACAAGGGCTCGAAGACTTGGTAACCGTGCGCCGTTTCTCAGAATATACGAGTCGCGAACATACGTTCTCGATAGTCAAACAAAGGTGCTCACAGGATCGGAGCATCGTCAGAATATGCGAGTCGCGAACAGACGTTCTCGATAGTCAGACAAAGGTGCTCGCGGGATTGGAGCATCGTCAGAATATATGAGTCACGAACAGACGTTCTCGATTGTCAAACAAAGGTGCTCGCCGGACCTGGACATCATGAAGATAATAAGAAGCCTCGAGCAGACGATCTCCGCTATTTTTTACTATAACAGCACCCGATCCATTTTACGTCAGCGAGCAAGACGAATCTCACACAGTTAAGTGCCATAATTTTACATTTTCGAATGAGGGGATTTTGAGGGTTTTCAGTCAACACACCCATAAAGTTGCCTGTTCCTCATGTGCAATGCACATAGACCACGTATCGTCCGACAGACTCCTTCGGCCACAAAATGAGCCACATCCTCACATTTCCCTTTATCAATCCAGTTTGGGGTCTTATGCTGCTCACAATTTCATGAGGGTGTGCTTCACCTCCCAACTGCATTAATCCCCTTCATGACTTTTAAGAACAGGGAACATCTGTAAGATTCAACAGCAACTCCTAAATGAAGGTCGTCTATCATGGTGCATTCAACATGAACAGGATCGCGGGGTTATGACCGCCTCGACTCTTACCTATTTAGAAAACTACGGACACCTGTACGATCAAGTGTCAGCCATGTTCGGAACAGGTTGGGAAAGAAAGCCCCTGAAAAATTAATCCCGGTGTAGTTTTAGGTCTTCGGACCGCTGAGGATAGATTTGTGAGATTAAAATCGATGATGAATTTTTTTGTTTGTTTTGAGAAAATTACAGGCCTTGAATGGTCGAGACTGGTACTGGCATTTATGAAAAGCTTATGAAATATTTTTAGTATTTTTGAAATGATCTGGGTTATCAAACCTCAACTCGAAGGGCCGAGATTGATACCGATTTTTTGTTAAAAGCAGGAAGTCCCTCGAGAAGTTAATCTCGGTGTAGTTTAAGGTCTTCGGACCGAAATTTTATACATGCTGGAAGTACATTTTTTGTGATTTTCTTGAAATGAACCGGGTCATCGGATCTTGATCCGAGCGGTCAAGATCGATGCCGGTTTTTTGTTGAAAGCAGAAAAGTCCCCCGAGAAGTTAATCCCAGTGTAGTTTAAGGTCTTCGGACCAAAATTTTATACAGATGATCGCAAGAAATATTTTTTGATGATTTTTTGAAATGTTCGAGGTTGTTAGATCCTAATTCAAACAATCAGGATTAACACCGATTTTTATTGAAAATCTCTCGGGATTTAATCCCGGTGCAGTTTAAGGTCTTCGGACCACAATTTTTGTGATTTTTTGAAGTATATATTTTTTTTATTTTTCTGGAATGACCCGGATCTCATCTCGAATGTTCGAGGTCGAGATCGATTTTATTAAAAATGCATATTTACCTCGCTGCATTTGGCTTCTGGTGTGCTCTTGATTGACACAGTGATCCTAATGGCCATGGTGCGCTGACTGCCCATCTTTGCACCTTGTCTCATACCAGCGGGTGAGATTACTTTGTGGTTGATCGAGCTTCAACACATGTGAGGAGATAAAGCACTTTAGTAAAAGGATTGAAGTATTGGAGTAGGAGGAGATATACTTACCTTTTGGGAGGAATGACCTGGAGAAAGGCGTTTGCAGGAGGCACTCCGCGAGTTGATTGGAAGATTGGATGGTGTTAATTTCGAAAGCCTTCTATGATTTTTTATTATATGAGGAAAATATAATTTTTTTAAGTATGCAAATCATACATGGAATGAAAATTTGTGCTAAGTGCTTGTCTGTCTGTGCGTGATTTGGACTTGTGCTTTTAGATGTAGGAATCAGAATATTTGACTCGGCTGGATGTCATACTCGCTTTTATAATCATTCACCATGGGTCCCAATTCCCTTAAGGTAATGCACAATGGTGTCCTGCCCTAGGATTTGGGCAGAGCTTAAAAGAATTCTCAATTCATAACCGCTATCCTTGCTTCTGTTGAATTTTTATGTCGCCCGGATCTTTTGTATACTTGCTTTTTTTTCTTTTCTTAGTGATTATTTCCCACAACGCCCTTTCGGGGTTTCACCACGTCTGGCTTTCTTGTCATTTTTTTCGTGGCTCCCTGTAGACACCCCACCTTCGGCTACACTGTTGGTAGAGATAGCTGGATGAATGGAGGACCGTATCCCCAAATCCCAAGTCCAAACTCAGCCAAACTCACCCTTGTAAGCCCCATTCCATAGCCTAGTTCAAGCCTGAACCCAGTCAACCTAGTCCTAAACATCAGCCTGAAAAACCCCCCATAAGAAAAGCCAAAAAATCCCAAAAAAGTCAAACTCACTGAGTCAACCCACTGAGTCAACCCGCTGAGTTAACCCGCTGAGTCAACCCGCTGAGTCAACTCGTCGAGTCAAAACACCGAGTCAACCCGTCGAGTCAACCCGTCGAGTCAAATCACTGAGTCGACCCGCTGAGTCAACTCACTGAGTCGACCCAGCGAGTCAAACAGCAGCCCCGAGGTAACAATCGTACATCGCTGGAAACCGAGGAGCGGCCGTACGGGCGGCCCATAGCAGGCCGCCCGGAATAAATTACGAGCTCTGCCACTGCTTGCTGCTATAAATACCCCCCTCCCCTTCTCATTTTGACATCCCTTCAAGTCCAGCCAGTCCGGGTGCGGTCCGAGTCCTCCTTCACCCCTTAGCCCATTTTCCCACCAAGGAGAGCCCGAGTGAGGAGAGCCTAGCCCTGGTCCAGCCCAGCCTGACCACTGGTCCAAGCCTCCCAAGCCATCCAAGTCTTGATCCAGCCACTCGAAGCCAATCCTTGCGACACCTCCGTCCGCCCAGCTACTCTTTTCCAGCATCATCTCATTTGCATCTAGCATAAGTGCAACATTTATTTTTCCTCCAACCCCCCTGCTTCACTGTAAGCACCTTGATTCTTCAAGCACACTGCATATGTCTTAAATTAAGCACCTGTCAGTTCAAGCGTATGCTCTGGGCTTGCCCGTTGTTGGAACCTGCCCATCAGAAACTCTTACTGTTCAGACCTGCATTCATGTTTCACCATAAAACACCTTGATCATTCAAGCACACTGCATACGTCTTACATTAAGCACCTGTCAGTTCGAGCGTACGCTCTGGGCTTGCCCGTTGTTGGAACCTGCCCATCAGAAACTCTTACTGTTCAGACCCGCATTCATGCATCATGTCATCTATGAGAATACACGAGGATTAAACTAGACTTTCAAGTATTCGATCAATTCTGTGAAGTAGAGACCGTACTTCGGTACGGGCAGTGTGTGGGGTGCTTAACCTCTTCCCACCCTGTACCTTGAATCTTTGGCCGCAGATCAAAAGGAGTCATTTTAGAGGAAGTAATCTTCGGATCCCCTTCTTTAACGTTTCTACGGGGTCTAGCCGATTGTAGATTCGAAGTAATTGGCTAGTGGCGACTCTGGTCTTATATAAACTCATTTAAACACATCCGGCTTAACACGACAACCAAACAAAGCCCTCGAGAATGAGGCAAGCCAGTGGCACAAAAGGCGATTTCACACTCACGCATCATCCTCTCCTTCTTTTCCTGAAAGGGGAAGGGACGAGAACGTTGTCGTGTGGGAGCGCGGAAAACGGCGAGGGTCCACAGAATGGTGACTCTGCTGGGGATGAATTTGTGCCACTAGTCGTGATTCGACTTGAAAAACAGAATCCTTCCCGTACTTGAAAGTCACTAATCCTCATACAATCTCATATGCATAGCATTTCCAATACAAAAAAATAGAAAATCCCAAAACCCAAAAAAGAGAGTAGAGTATATTCGCCACCATTACTCCTCCAAACCAAATCACCCTGTCACATCCAATACAAAATCAACATGGCTTTCCCATTCCCTGTACCTGAAGCTTCCTCTCCACTGTTAAACTCAAGTGAATCCATGTCAATTCCTGGCATCCAAGAGCTACAACAAAGCATGAAGGCCATGCAGGAAATGCTTCTCCGATTCACACAAGCCCAGGTTTCAGCAGCCAGCAATCAAGCTGGTCCAGTTCAACAACCTCAACAACCATCTCTTCCAGCCTCCAGTTCATCTTAACCACAACTATCACGGGTGGCGCAGGACTTTCGATACCCTCCTAATGAAGGTCCTCAATCAGGACAATTCTCGACCTCAGGGCATTTCTTCCAGTATCCTCCTACAAACAAGAGCCATTTTCAGTTACAATCCACAATCAGAACCCCCAGTCAATTCCAACAATCTCTCCCCAATGGGAACTCCAACCAATTTCAATATTCTCTTGTGACTGGGATTTCTTTGCAGTCTCTCTTCTCAGCTCCAGTCCAACAAAGTCCCTACAATGGGAGTAATTACCAGGCCCAACCTCCTTCAAGCAAGAATTATAAGAGCATCAATGATACCAATTATTATGAAAGAGGGCCATCTCAGTCTTGGCAAGGGGCAAGATCTCCTTCATCTGGTCCCTCCGAAATAGAGCAACTTCGAGAACAGATGCGAGAGATGAAGAGAAAGTTACAGACGCAGCAAGGGGTGGATCTTTCATCCACTAAGTTCAGAGATCTTTGTCCATTTCCCAATGCAATGGTACCTCAAGGCTTTCAGGTACCAAAATTTAAAAGATATGATGGGACAGGGTGTCCTATAAATCACTTGAGATCATTTTGTGGTGAGCTAAATGCTGTGGCAAGCAACGACGGAGCGTTGATCCGTCTGTTTCAAAAGTCCCTAAAAAACGATGCCCTAGACTGGTACACATCATTGGACTGCCATCGCATCAGGACTTGGGAGCAGCTCTCCCAGGCTTTCGTCAACAGGTTCGCATACAATCTTAACATGGCACCCAGAAGAGCGGACCTCGCAGCTCTCAGGCAAAGAAGTGATGAAACATTATCAGCTTACGTTGGACGGTGGCGGGCCATGGCCGATAGAATGAAGACTCCCCTCAACGACGAGGAGCAAATCTCCATGATCGTCCACTCGGCAAATCCAAGTATCTCTGGATACCTTGTCTCACATCCATATGCGAACTTCACCCAACTCATCTGCGCCGGGGAACAAGTCGAAGCCGGAATAAGGATTGGGATGATATCCCCTTGGTGGCCTTATCAAGCCTCTCTTATACAACCGACAATGGAAGAAGAGCCTACTGCTGAATACGAGAATGATAACGGAAGTGTTCCCATCTCCCATCCAATGGAAGAGGATGATCTTGTCACCTCTACCGAAGGTGCACTATTCCTCCCTCAGCATGGACAACCGCAACAACAGCAATAGTCAAGATGGAACTCACAGTTCCCTAATCAAGGTTGGCAAGGGGCACCCCTAACCAGTCCAGTTTCAGAACCTCTCATCCTGCAAGGGGCATATCCAGTCAATCCAGTCTCTGCAATGCAAGGGGCACCCCATGCCTGTCCAGTTGTCATCAGCCAAGAAGAGCCTCCTCTCCATTTATTCGTGCCATCGACTCTAGTTTAGAGTTTGAGCCTCTCATCCTGCAAGGGGCACCCTCGGTTATTTCAATCCCAGAGCCCATCATTATGCAAGGGGCACCTTCAGTCGATTCATTCTTCGCACCCATTTCTAACCATGGGCACAATCAGCCCATCTCAGTCAACCAAGGGGACAATCTCCCTAACACAGCATCAACAAACCAGGGGCACAACTTGCCCGTCTCAGCAATAGTCAATCAGGGGCACAGCTTGCCCACTCCAGCTTACCAGGGGCAAAGCCTGCCCATTTCTCCAGCAAACAACCAGGGGCACAACTTGCCCACCGCACCTGTCTATTCGGCTTCTACTTCAGCCATCGTCCTCCAAGAAGAAGACCCTTCCTTGGACAGCATGCCACATGCCCTAGCAGAATTGGGGTCTAGCTTCAATTATGTGGCCACTATCGAGGAGGTCGAAGGGGAGATTGATGTCCAGGTTCGGATCGATCCAAAAACATCAACCATCACTCTTCAGGTCTTGGACATCTCAGCTTCATTCCATCTCCTTTTCGATCGGACCTGGTTTCACAGACTCAGTGCTATCTCTTCAAATCTTCACCAAAGGGTCAAGCACATCTTCGGAGATAGGGCGATCACCATCATTACCGATCCCGGACAATTTCCTATGGTAGAAGCATCCAACCTCTGAGAGCCTACCATCCTAGCCATGGACATACAACGCTCTAATGGGAAGGTCTCATACCATCACAATGCAAATTACTTCCCTCGCGCATGTCCCATCGGATCAAACTACATCTTCCTTCCTGTCGAGCATCAAACCTTCTACTATCAGCTTGAATATCAAGACTCGACCCGAATCATGGGAATTCAAGAGAATGTGGATAGAGAAAGACTGCGATATCGGCCTACTCAGATTAGGCACAGAAGTATCAGAAGAAGACGGGGTCATCAAGAAGAAGGGAACCTCTGCATCGTCACACCAATCCAGTTTATCAATGCAGGGATTATCTATCCTGATGATGGGCTGGATTCCAACTTCGATGATCAAGCGAGCAGATTGAGTCTAATAGAGTTGCCCAGAGAAGACGCAAGCAAGGGGCAGGAATTTCCCCCGATCGACTCGACTGCCGTCCTGGTCCCACCTCAGCCAGATGAACCCGAAGAGCTACAATTCATCGAAAACGAACCAGGAGAAATCGCATCTGACACTGACTCGGAGCCCAATTTCAGATCTACCATGACGTTTGGGCACAACAATGAGGGTTGGCCTACTGATCCCTCTGGCCCTGCCTCCTAAGGGGAAGGAGTGTAGGGCAGTAACAGGTTTGTAGTCCCCATGACGGCACAATAAAAGTCGACAATACTCGGCTCCCCGAGCCGAATCAAGCAACATCTGGTTCACATCGCCGTCTTGCTCGGGTCCTTTACAAAAAAAATTTCAAAAAAAAAAAATCATTAGAAGATTCAAAAACCCAAAAACACCAAATATTTCAAAATTTCAAAAAAAATCAAATTTTCACAGTCCAAAAGTTCAAAAAAATCCAGATATTCACAAAATTCCAAAAAACCAGAAAATCTTTGAAAGTAAAAAAAAAAATCTTTTTCAATAAAAGTGTCAAGTCTGTCTGTCAAAGCACTTGAGTATGAAGTTAACTCATAAGATTTCGATCTAGAGTTGGACTTCAAACTCAAGGGTCTGGATAGAGCCAATGATGTGGAAAATGATGAGTTGACTCCCAAACTAAGAGGGTCTCCTCGAAAGTTCGAACCAAAAGCCAATGTCAACTTAAAAATTTTTAAACTTATAAACTTAGGATCTCCTGAGACCCATAAGGAAGTGTGCATTGAGATTCCTTATCCCCGAAAAATAAGCAGAGAATGATCGAATTTTTGAAGTCATGACCTCCCAATCTTGCGTCCTATGAAGACTTATCGATCAAAAAAATCATTAAGCCTATCAAGGAGATGCTGCCAAGACTATGCTTATATTCCACGCTGGAGTATGCGACCAAACGAATGATCAGAGAAATCTCGCAGCTCAATGAAGACAAGATTGTTGCCAATATGTCAGCAAATACTTCAAGTGTCAGCAGCATGCACATCGAATCCATGTGTGCGCTTCAACCTGACAATGCTCCAGATATTCCCTGTATGAGGTATCTACATCAACAGAAAGATCGATTCAGCATCATCTAGTGGTCATATGCATATACTTGTGGCAGTCGATTACAGCACAAAGTGGATGGAGGTAATATTCTGATCTCACACGATAATTCTCATGAAGAATGACATCATCAATTGTTAAGGGTTCCTACATGCTATCAACATTGGCAATGAGACGTTCTTCAAAATCTGAGGATGGAGGAGTTCCTCGAGAAGCTTAAAATCAGAAGACAGACCTACGAGTTCAAGTCAAAATCATGTCACCGTGAGTGCTAATGAAGAATGAAGCCGAAGAACGAAAAGTCATATCAGGTATACAACAAGCACCGTTGCATCTATCAAACTCAAGGGGATAAGGCCCAAGGATCAGAAAAGTTCTTCTAAGAAGCGCCCTCAGGCTTACCAACATGAGAGGGGTGGATCTTCCTGAGCTAATCAACGCCGATAACGTGAAAATCTCTCACAGGTAAACCAATCTGACCTTATCAAGAGTTACATTAGTAGAGCTGAAGTCAAGAGGTCAAGGCTTAGACCTCTGAGAATCCCTTCCTGTCCATCAATAAGTGTTCCAAATAAAGGGTTCAAAAGCCAAAAAAAAAGAAGAAAAAAGAATGTTGCAAAAAAAAGAAAAGAAAAAAAAAGGAGGCACACAACCCCCCCCCCCCCCCCCCCCCCCCAAAAAAAAAAAAAAGAGAGAAGAAGAAGAAGAAAGAAAGAAAGAAAGAAAGAGAAAAAAAATCGACCCAAAAGAAACACATCTATCCATCCATCCACCTCAGAAGGGTCTGTAGCTAAGGCCGACAGCTCTGCCATTGTAACTTAAGATAAGGGCCGAAAGGTTACCATCGGCCGGGAATGACGGATTCCTGACCTCTGGTCGCCGCAGTTATCCAAAAAAAAAAGAACAAAAAAAAAGAGATGTGTGCTTAAACAAAGAGGGCGGAGTGAAAACCCGAAAGGGCGCTCCAAGTAATGTGGGCACACAGCGGACTTGTTGAAAACTCGAAATGGCGCTAAGGGTAAAAACAGCATAGCTGCCAAGGGGCAGGCAAGATCAAATACCCGGGACGTGGTGAAAACCCGAAAGGGCGCCACGGGCAACAATGACTTGCAAGCCGGACGCAGCGAAAACCCGAAAGGGCGTTGCGGGTAATAATGGCTAAGAAAAGAAAAGGAAAAAAAAGAGAAAGAAAAAAAAGCAGGTACATGAGAGATCCAAGCGACATGAAGATTCAATGGAAACAAGGATGGCAGCTATGAGTCAAGAATTCTTTCAAGATCTGCCCAAATTCTAGGGGCAGGATAACATTGCGCACTATCTTAAGGGGACCAGGACCCTGGGAGAATAATTAAGAAAGTCGAGTATGACATCAGGCTGAGTCAAATATTCTGATTCCTACATCTAAAAGCACAAGTCCAAATCATGCACAGACAGATAAGCACTTGACACAAATTTTTACTTCATGATTTGCATATATTTAAAAAAAAAAAAAATCTCGCAGGGCTTTCAAAATAAACGTCCTCCAGTCAACTAATGGGGTACCTTCCGTGAGTGCATTTCTCCCGATCATTCCTCCCAGAAGGTAAGTATCTCTCTTCCTATTTTAATGCTTTAATCCTTTTGCTAAAGTGTTTTCTCTCCTCACAGGTACTACAAGGCAACATGAGATCAGCCCATCTATGTCCATCATAGCCCCATCACCACCATCGATCACATCATCCATGTGGCCCACACTCAAGGGATGCATAGCCTCACCTATGTCCCATCTCCCCATCTCATCCATACCATCCATTTCTCCCATAATCAACACCCCATCCAAATCTGAAATTCCAGCCATCCCACCATTAATGGAGTCATTAAAAGCTCCATCAACCACCAAGCTTGAGCTTCCATCAATGCTCCCTCTTAAAGCCCCATCTACCCCATCCACTAAAGGCATTTCCTCTCCATCAAAGCTCAAAAGAAAATCTGGAATGTGGGAACCACCATGGACAGCCCCCACAGCCCCTATATGTCCACCATCCATTGCTTGGGAAAGGACAAAGTGAGAAGAAAACAAAAAGAGAAGAAAAGTAAAAACAAAAGAAGGATTCATGGTTAGATTGAAACCTCGTGTACACTGAATCAAGGAGACAGGGACAGTGGACTGCTGAGAATGTCCGAATACGAGACAGCCCAAACCGCACAAGAGGCGAGTCTTGGGCGGCCCGCTGTGGGCCGCCTGTACAGACGCGCTCCCTCTCTCTCCGCGGGATTGGCTCCACAGTCGTTGGTAGGTGAGGCTGACAGTCCACGTCAGCAAATGGCACCCTGAGGGCCGCCCAAGGCTCCAATACACTCCAGATTTCGTTGGAGGATGATCAGAATCATTTGGAAGATACCCCACCTATCCAATCAAGAAGTCATGCGGCCAACATGGGCCTGATCAAGTCAAAGAGAAGGAAAATTGATCAAGAGGGGCCCACAAGCAATCTAAGCCACTTAAAGGCCAGATCATCATGATCTAAACCATGAAAAAGCTCACATGGGTCAACAAATAGCAAGATCAAGCGTTTGATCATCAAAAGAAGGGCCAGAATCTAAGATCTGATCATCAAGTGAGCCCACATGGCTGAAAAGAGCGATCTGAACCGTTCAAGTCACCATCTGCACCATGAAAAGCCTTCTTAGCCTCACAAAACATCAAGAAAAAGTACTTCAAAGCAAAGCTGAAGTTTGGAAAGGGCCCACATGGCCCACTCAAGCAATCTAGATCATTCGAATCACAATCGGCCCTGTCAAAAGCCAAACGAAGCAAGGTAAGTATGCCCAACCCCATCAACTGGGTCCGAAGACCTTCAACTACGTCGGGATCAATATCCCGAGGGATTTTCAATAAAAGCCGGTATCGGTCTGGATTAAGATCCGCTGACACCAGACGTTTTCCAAAAACAAAAAAAAATGTGTTGCTCTATTCTGTACATATTTTTGGTCCGAAGACCTTAAACTACGTCGGGATCAAGATCCCGAGGGATTTTTAATAAAAACCAGCATCGATCCCAGCCGTTCAGGCCAAGATCTGATGATCTGGATCATTTCGAAAAAAAAAAAAGTGTGTTTGCCCCCTTTTGGCGGTTTCTGGTTCGAAGACCTTAAACTACGTCGGGAACAAAATCCCGAGAGATTTCCAATAAAAACCAGTGTCAATCTTGACCGTTCAAAATTGAGATTTTATGACCTGGAACAGTTTTCGAAAAATCACAAAAAAAGAATGTATTTTCAGCATGTACAGATTTTGGTCCGAAGACCTTAAACTACACTGGGATTAATTTCTCGGGGGACCTTTTCCTGCTTTCAACTAAAAATCGGCATCGGCCTCGACCGTTGGAATCAAGGTTTGATAACCCGGATCATTTCTAAAAATACCAAAAAAGATTTTAAGCCTTCCATAAAAACCAGCATCAAGCTCGATTACCCGAGTTGAAATCTGGAACTTTTTCAAAAATACGAAAATATATAAAAAATATAAAAAGATAAAAAATAAAAAAATAAAAATTTCACCATCAATTTCAATTGCATAAACTTATCTCCAGCGGTCCGAAGACCTAAAACTACACTGGGATTAACTTCTCGGGGGCTTTCTTTCCTAACCTGTTCCAGGTATGGCTGGCACTTGATCGTACGGGTGTCTGAAATCTTCTAAACAGGTAAGGACTGAGGCGGGCAGAACTCCGCAACCCTGTTCGCGTTGAACGCACCGTGATAGACAACCTTGATTTGGAAGTCGCTGTTAAATCTGACGGATGTTCCCTGTTCCTAAAACTCATGAAGGGGATTAAGGCTGTTGGGAGGTGAAGCGCACCCTCACGGAATTGTGAGCAACGTAAGGCCCCAAACTGGATTGACTAAGGGAAATGTGAGGATGTGGCTCATTTTGTGGCCGAAGGAGTCCGTCGGACGATACGTGGTCTATGTGCATTGCACATGAGGAACAGGCAACTTTGTGGGTGTGTTGACTGAAAACCCTCAAAATCTCCTCATCCGAAGATGTAAAACTACGGCACTTAACTGTGTGAGACTCGTCTTGCTCGCTGACGTAAAATGGATCGGGTACCTTACCAGCAGTAGAAGCTGGAAGTGGATGAAAATTCCATACTTTTCCCTGCATTTCATAAAAGTCACAAAAATACAAAAAACATTGCAAAATCACCTTTTCAAAAATCAAAAAAAATATTTCCCTCGCTTTCAATCAAAATATTGTCAAGAATCATAAAAATATTTCCCTTGGTTTCAATCAAAATATTGTAAAAAATCACAAAAATATTTCTCTTGCTTTCAAAGAAAATATTTCAAAAATCACAAAAAATATTTCCTATGTTTTCAATAAACCGATCTCTATCCTGACCTCTCAGGTAAAGATTCGGACCCAAATATCTGCAAAAATCACAAAAAATTGTCAGTATCCCCAACACTACACTTCAGGAGTCTTGAACTCCGCTCACTTCACAGTTTGGGATGACAGATCTGATCGCTCGCAAATTGGAATCTTGACCAAAAACGGGCAACCAAACACCATCTCAATCACATGTATGCCCAGAAGAACATCTTGAAGTCGGATAACATCCTCGTACATTCTCATTTGCAAAGAAACAACATCTTAGGACGATGGACCTGATTGACCACGGGTCAGGAGCTTAACCAACCCGCTGTCCAAACCTCCGTATCAAAAAGAAAAATCCCCAGGGGAGCACAACCCTGCAAGCAATAAGCTCAAAGTTCTCTGCACCCACAGCAAAAGCAAAATCATCAAACTGAAAGAGAATGAGCCAAGCCATGCATTCATCATGCATCTCCATGCATCAGCATCCATTGCATCAATCATCATGTTTACCTGCTTTCAAAATAAAGGTTGGTTAGCCAAAGACCCCACAGGCATCCCTAGTGGAGGCACATGCAAACCAGATTTTCATTTCAAAAAGACAAAAAAATATTTCTATTCGCAAATAAAAACCCCACGGAGTATCACTCCCCAGAGTGGGTATCTTTTCAAAAATTCAAAAATATTTTTCCAGTAGAGCGTTCTGCCTCCAACATACCAGGAGATCTTCCATATCTCTAGGTAGGAGCCGACGCAAAAATCAAATAAGATCCGATGTCTCGCGGTTTCCCCGGAGACCATCGGATCCAATGCACTCAAAGTACGGTCGAACTGAACTCCAGTGTCAGTACGGTCGTACCACATGCCAAGATACAAAAGATGAAAGCCAAAAGGCTCGGTCACAGAAACCATTTGAACAGGTGGAAACGATGAATTGTAACCCAAGTATCAAAATCAGCAGATTGGGTGGAAAGAGTTCACCCGCACATACCTAGGCGTGGATGCCTGAAGTACCTTGACTGAGTCCAAGTCGGCGTAGTAGAATCCCGTAAGACTATCGGATGCAGTGCGTCTAACCACTTTGACAGTCAAACGAAACAAGTACTCCTGGAGTGATCCGGGAAAACATCAAACATCGCAATCAATTTCAGGGTCAGTAACCTCGTAAGACTGGCGACGCAGAGGCTCTGCTGTACCTTTTCGATGTTAGTACCGATCGGGAATGGAAGGGTTACGATTGGGTACCCAGGTTGCAGTAAACTGCAGGGACAATCGCAACGTTTTCTCCAAACTCCCGCGGTATGTGCGAGTAATCGAGTTCCAGACGATCAACTGGCACAGATGCAAAAGCAAGCAAAGATTTCAGACCATGATCTATGAATGACCGGGTCAGAAGTGGGGTGTCCACTCGCTTTGGCATTCGGTTGCAAGCAACCTCTGCCAAAGAGGGGCATCTGTAGACACCTCACCTTCGGCTACACTGTTGGTAGAGATAGTTGGATGAATGGAGGACCGTACCCCCAAATCCCAAGTCCAAACTCAGCCAAACTCACCCTTGTAAGCCCCATTCCATAGCCTAGTTCAAGCCTGAACCCAGTCAACCCAGTCCTAAACATCAGCCTGAAAAACACCCCATAAGAAAAGCCAAAAAATCCCAAAAAAGTCAAACTCACTGAGTCAACCCACTGAGTCAACCCGCTGAGTTAACCCGCTGAGTCAACTCGTCGAGTCAAAACACCGAGTCAACCCGTCGAGTCAACCCGTCGAGTCAGATCACCGAGTCGACCCGCTGAGTCAACTCACTGAGTCGACCCAGCGAGTCAAACAGCAGCCTCGAGGTAACAACCGTACATCGCTGGAAACCGAGGAGCGGCCGTACGGGAGGCCCATAGCAGGCCGCCCGGAATAAATTACGAGCTCTGCCACTGCTCGCTGCTATAAATACCCCCCTCCCCTTCTCATTTTGACATCCCTTCAAGTCCAGCCAGTCCGGGTGCGGTCCGAGTCCTCCTTCACCCCTTAGCCCATTTTCCCACCAAGGAGAGCCCGAGTGAGGAGAGCCTAGCCCTGGTCCAGCCCAGCCTGACCACTGGTCCAAGCCTCCCAAGCCATCCAAGTCTTGATCCAGCCACTCGAAGCCAATCCTTGCGACACCTCCGTCCACCCAGCTACTCTTTTCCAGCATCATCTCATTTGCATCTAGCATAAGTGCAACATTTACTTTTCCTCCAACCCCCCCTGCTTCACTGCAAGCACCTTGATTCTTCAAGCACACTGCATATGTCTTAAATTAAGCACCTGTCAGTTCGAGCGTATGCTCTGGGCTTGCCCGTTGTTGGAACCTGCCCATCAGAAACTCTAACTGTTCAGACCTGCATTCATGCTTCACCATAAAACACCTTGATCATTCAAGCACACTGCATACGTCTTACATTAAGCACCTGTCAGTTCGAGCACCATCAGAAACTCTTACTGTCCGCATTCATGCATCATGTCATCTATGAGAATATACGAGGATTAAACTAGACTTTCAAGTATTCGATCGATTCTGTGAAGTAGAGACCGTACTTCGGTACGGGCTGTGTGTGGGGTGCTTAACCTCTTCCCACCCTGTAACCGTGATCCCTTACCTTGAATCTTTGGCCGCAGATCAAAAGGAGTCATTTTAGAGGAAGTAATCTTCGGATCCCCTTCTCTAACGTTTCTACGGGGTCTAGCCGACTGTAGATTCGAAGTAATTGGCTAGTGGCGACTCTGGTCTTATACAAACTCATTTAAACACATCCGGCTTAACACGACAACCAAACAAAGCCCTCGAGAACGAGGCAAGCCAGTGGCACAAACGGCGATTTTGCACTCACGCATCATCCTCTCCTTCTTTTCCCGAAAGGGGAAGGGACGAGAACGTCGTCGTGTGGGAGCGCGGAAACGGCGAGGGTCCACACTCCCTTTCGAGTTTTCACCACGTCCCGGGTATTTGATCTTGCCTGCCCCTTGGCAGCTGTGCTGTTTTTACCCTTGGCCCCTTTCCGATTTTCACCAAGTCTACTATGTGCCCATTGTTTTTACTCAGAGCGCCCTATTTAGATTTTCACTCCGCCCTTTCTACTTAGGTGCATCTCTTTTTTTTTTTAATAAACGCGGCGGTTAGAGGTCGGGAATCCGTTGTTGCCGACCGATGGTAGCCTTTCAGCCCTTATCTTAAGTTACAATGGTAGAGTGTCGACCTTAGTTACAGACCTTTCTGAGGTGGATGAATGGATGGATAAATGTGTTTCTTGGGTTGATTTTTTCTTTTTTCTTGGGTTGCGCGCCTTGTATTGCCCCCCTTTTTTTTTCTTTTTTTTCTCTTTTTTTCTTCTTCTCTTCTTTTTTTTTCTTTTAAAAACTCTTTATTGGAAACACTTATTGGTAGATGGAAATGGATTCTCAGAGGTCTAAGCCATGACCTCTTGACTTCAGCTCTAAAATGTAACTCTTGATAAGGTTGGATTAGCTTACATGTGAAAGCTTTTCACGTTATCGGCGTTGATTAGCTCAGGAAGATCCACCCCTCTCATGTTGGTGAGTCGGAAGGCGCCTCCTGGAAGAACTTCTTTGATCGTCGGGCCTTGCCCCTTAAGTCCGATAGATGTAGCGGTGCTTACTGTAAACTCACTATGACTTTTTTTCCTCAGCTTCATTCTCCATCAGCACTCACGTTAGCAGGATTTTGACTTGAACTCATAGGTTTGACTTCTGATTTTATGCTTCTCGAGGAACTCCTCCATCCTTAGATTTTGAATGACATCCCATTGCCATTGTTGATAGCATGTGGGGACCCTTAACAACTGATGATGTCATTCTGCATGAGAATTATCACGAGGGATCAGAATGTTACCTCTATCCACTTTGTGAAGTAATCGACTGCCACAAGTATGTGCCTATGACCACTAGATGTTGTCGAGTCGATCTTTCTACTAATGTAGATACCTCATATAGGGAATAGCTGGAGCGTTCTCAGGTTGTTGAGCTTCGAAGCACGCACATGGATCCGGTGTGCACGCTCCTGACACTTGAATTGCTTTCTGACATGCTGGCAGCAATCGGTCTTCATCAACCTGTGAGGTTTCTCTGATCATTTGTCCAGTCACATACTCCAGCATGGAATGCAAGCATAATCTTGACAACATCTTCTTAATAGGCTTGATTTCAATCTTATTGATAAGCTTTTGATTGAGTCCGGAGAAGTCTTCATAGGATGCAAGATTAGGAAGTTATGACTTCAAGAATTCAATCATTCTTTACTTATCTTCTGGGGACAAGGATTCTCAATGTGCACTTCTATAAAGGTTTCGAGAGATCCTAGGTTTATAATTTTGAAATCTTTTGAGATGCATTAGCTGTTGGCTTAAACTTTTCGAAGAGACCCTTTAGCTCGAGAGCCGGCTCATCATTTTCCACATCATTTGGCTTTATCCAAACCTTTAAGTTTGAAGTCCAACTCTAGATCGAAATCATATGAGTCAACTTCATACTCAAGTGCTTTGATAGAGAGACTTGACATTTTATTGAAATTTTTTTAAAGATTTCTGATTTTTTTTGTTGGTTTTGAAAGATTTTTTGGTTTTTTTGGAATTTTATGAATATTTAGATTTTTTGAAGTTTTGGATTTTGTGAAATTTTGAGAAGTTTTTTAAAAAT
>PVNU02000449.1:0-14293 GCA_003013855.2 Liriodendron chinense | reverse complement strand
TCAGTGTCATGAGCGTCTCTGTAGACGATATACTTTCAGAAATACACTCCACGGCGTCCACTTACTGCAATCAGGGCTAGTGAACGTCTCTGCTAGGACGGGTGACTTGCTGGAAGGCGCTCCATGGGGTCATTGTGCAAACAGGGATTCGACTGAGTCGTATATCTCAGTGTCATGACGCGTCGCTATGGACGATATGACTTTCAGAAATACATCTCCACAGCGTCCACTTACTGTAACCTGCACGTGACCGTCTCTGCTAGGAACGGGTGAACTGCTGGAAGGCACTCCATGGGTCTTGTGCAAACAGGGTGTCGACCGAGTGGTGATATCTCATTCAAGACGCGTCTCTATGGACGATATGACTTTCATAAATACACTCCACGGCGTCCACTTATTGCAACCAGGGCCAGTGCCCGTTATCTGCTAGGACGGTGACTGCTGGAAGGCACTTCAATTGGGTCGTTGGGCAAATAGACAGGGTTTCGACCGAGTCGTATATCTCAGTGTCATGACGCGTCTCTATGGACGATATGACTTTCAGAAATACACTCCACGGCGTCCACTTACTGCAACCAGGGCCAGTGACCGTCTCTACTAGGACGGGTGACTTGCTGGAAGGCACTCCATGGGGTCTTTGTGCAAACAGGGTTTCGACCGAGTCGTATATCTCAGTGTCATGATGCGTCTCTATGGACGATATGACTTTCAGAAATACACTTCACAGCGTCCACTTACTGCAACCAGGGCCAGTGACCGTCTCTGCTAGGACGGGTGACTTCCTGGAGAGCACTCCATGGGGTCTTTGTGCAAACAGGGTTTCAACCGAGTCGTATATCTCAGTGTCATGACGCGTTTCTAGTGGACGATATGACTTTCAGAAATACACTCCATGGCGTCCACTTACTGCAACCAGGGCCAGTGACCGTGCTCTGCTAGGACGGGTGACTTGCTGGAATGCACTCCATGGGGTCTTTGTGCAAACAGGGTTTCGACCGAGTCGTATCTCTCAGTGTCATGACGCGTCTCTATGGACGATATGACTTTCAGAAATACACTCCACGGCGTCCACTTACTGCAACCAGGGCCAGTGACCGTCTCTGCTAGGACGGGTGACTTGCTGGAAGGCACTCCATGGGGTCTTTGTGCAAACAGGGTTTCGACCGAGTCGTATATCTCAGTGTCATGACGCGTCTCTATGGACGATATGACTTTCAGAAATACACTCCACGGCGTCCACTTACTGCAACCAGGGCCAGTGACCGTCTCTGCTAGGACGGGTGACTTGCTGGAAGGCACTCCATGGGGTCTTTGTGCAAACAGGGTTTCGACTGAGTCGTATATCTCAGTGTCATGACGCGTCTCTATGGACGATATGACTTTCAGAAATACACTCCACGAGCGTCCACTTACTGCAACCAGGGCCAGTGACCGTCTCTGCTAGGACGGGTGACTTGCTGGAAGGCACTCCATGGGGTCTTTGTGCAAACAGGGTTTCGACCGAGTCGTATATCTCAGTGTCATGACGCGTCTCTGTTGACGATATGACTTTCAGAAATACACTCCACGGCGTCCACTTACTGCAACCAGGGCCAGTGACTGTCTCTGCTAGGTCGGGTGACTTGCTGGAAGGCACTCCATGGGGTCTTTGTGCAAACAGGGTTTCGACCGAGTCGTATATCTCAGTGTCATGACGCGTCTCTATGGACGATATGACCTTCAGAAATACACTCCACAGCGTCCACTTACTGCAACCAGGGCCAGTGACCGTCTCTGCTAGGACGGGTGACTTGCTGGAAGGCACTCCATGGGGTCTTTGTGCAAACAGGGTTTCGACCGAGTCGTATATCTCAGTGTCATGACGCGTCTCTATGGACGATATGACTTTCAGAAATACACTCCACGGCGTCCACTTACTGCAACCAGGGCCAGTGACCGTCTCTGCTAGGACGGGTGACTTGCTGGAAGGCACTCCATGGGGTCTTTGTGCAAACAGGGTTTCGACCGAGTCGTATATCTCAGTGTCATGACGCGTCTCTATGGACGATATGACTTTCAGAAATACACTCCACGGCGTCCACTTACTGCAACCAGGGCCAGTGACCGTCTCTGCTAGGACGGGTGACTTGCTGGAAGGCACTCCATGGGGTCTTTGTGCAAACAGGGTTTCGACCGAGTCGTATATCTCAGTGTCATGACGCGTCTCTGTGGACGATATGACTTTCAGAAATACACTCCACAGCGTCCACTTACTGCAACCGGGGCCAGTGACCGTCTCTGCTAGGACGGGTGACTTGCTGGAAGGCACTCCATGGGGTCTTTGTGCAAACAGGGTTTCGACCGAGTCGTATATCTCAGTGTCATGACGCGTCTCTATGGACGATATGACTTTCAGAAATACACTCACAGCGTCCACTTATTGCAACCATGGCCAGTGACCGTCTCTGCTAGGACGGGTGACTTCCTGGAGAGCACTCCATGGGGTCTTTATGCAAACAGGGTTTCAACCGAGTCGTATATCTCAGTGTCATGACACGTTTCTGTGGACGATATGACTTTCAGAAATACACTCCATGGCGTCCACTTACTGCAACCAGGGCCAGTGACCGTGTCTGCTAGGACGGGTGACTTACTGGAAGGCACTCCATGGGGTCTTTGTGCAAACAGGGTTTCGACCGAGTCGTATATCTCAGTGTCATGACGCGTCTCTATGGACGATATGACTTGCAGAAATACACTCCACGGTGTCCACTTACTGCAACCAGGGCCAGTGACCGTCTCTACTAGGACGGGTGACTTGCTGGAAGGCACTCCATGGGGTCTTTGTGCAAACAGGGTTTCGACGGAGTCGTATATCTCAGTGTCATGACGCGTCTCTATAGACGATATGACTTTCAGAAATACACTCCACGGCATCCACTTACTGCAAGCAGGGCGAGTGACCGTGTCTGCTAGGACGGGTGACTTGCTGGAAGGCACTCCATGGGGTCTTTGTGCAAACAGGGTTTCGACCGAGTCGTATATCTCAGTGTCATGACGCGTCTCTATGGACGATATGACTTTCAGAAATACACTCGACGGCGTCCACTTATTGCAACCAGGGCCAGTGACCGTCTCTACTAGGACGGGTGACTTGCTGGAAGGCACTCCATGGGGTCTTTGTGCAAACAGGGTTTCGACCGAGTCGTATATCTCAGTGTCATGACGCGTCTCTGTGGACGATATGACTTTCAGAAATACACTCCACGGCGTCCACTTACTGCAACCAGGGCCAGTGACCGTCTCTGCTAGGACGGGTGACTTGCTGGAAGGCACTCCATGGGGTCTTTGTGCAAACAGGGTTTCGACCGAGTCGTATATCTCAGTGTCATGACTGCGTCTCTATGGACGATATGACTTTCAGAAATACACTTCACAGCGTCCACTTACTGCAACCAGGGCCAGTGACCGTCTCTGCTAGGACGGGTGACTTCCTGGAGAGCACTCCATGGGGTCTTTATGCAAACTGGGTTTCGACCGAGTCGTATATCTCAGTGTCATGACGCGTTCTCGTGGACGATATGACTTTCAGAAATACACTCCATGGCGTCCACTTACTGCAACCAGGGCCAGTGACCGTGTCTGCTAGGACGGGTGACTTGCTGGAAGGCACTCCATGGGGTCTTTGTGCAAACAGGGTTTCGACTGAGTCGTATATCTCAGTGTCATGACGCGTCTCTATGGACGATATGACTTTCAGAAATACACTCCACGGCGTCCACTTACTGCAACCAGGGCCAGTGACCGTCTCTGCTAGGACGGGTGACTTGCTGGAAGGCACTCCATGGGGTCTTTGTGCAAACAGGGTTTCGACCGAGTCGTATATCTCAGTGTCATGACGCGTCTCTATGGACGATATGACTTTCAGAAATACACTCCACGGCGTCCACTTACTGCAACCAGGGCCAGTGACCGTCTCTGATAGGACGGGTGACTTGCTGGAAGGCACTCCATGGGGTCTTTGTGCAAACAGGGTTTCGACTGAGTCGTATATCTCAGTGTCATGACGCGTCTCTATGGACGATATGACTTTCAGAAATACACTCCACGGCGTCCACTTACTGCAACCAGGGCCAGTGACCGTCTCTGCTAGGACGGGTGACTTGCTGGAAGGCACTCCATGGGGTCTTTGTGCAAACAGGGTTTCGACCGAGTCGTATATCTCAGTGTCATGACGCGTCTCTATGGACGATATGACTTTCAGAAATACACTCCACGGTGTCCACTTACTGCAACCAGGGCCAGTGACCGTCTCTACTAGGACGGGTGACTTGCTGGAAGGCACTCCATGGGGTCTTTGTGCAAACAGGGTTTCGACCGAGTCGTATATCTCAGTGTCATGACGCGTCTCTATGGACGATATGACTTTCAGAAATACACTCCACGGCGTCCACTTACTGCAACCAGGGCCAGTGACCGTCTCTGCTAGGACGGGTGACTTGCTGGAAGGCACTCCATGGGGTCTTTGTGCAAACAGGGTTTCGACCGAGTCGTATATCTCAGTGTCATGACGCGTCTCTATGGACGATATGACTTTCAGAAATACACTCCACGGCGTCCACTTACTGCAACCAGGGCCAGTGACCGTCTCTGCTAGGACGGGTGACTTGCTGGAGGCACTCCATGGGGTCTTTGTGCAAACAGGGTTTCGACCGAGTCGTATATCTCAGTGTCATGACGCGTCTCTGTAGGACGATATGACTTTCAGAAATACACTCCACGGCGTCCACTTACTGCAACCAGGGCCAGTGACCGTCTCTGCTAGGACGGGTGACTTGCTGGAAGGCACTCCATGGGGTCTTTGTGCAAACAGGGTTTCGACCGAGTCGTATATCTCAGTGTCATGACGCGTCTCTATGGACGATATGACTTTCAGAAATACACTCCACAGCGTCCACTTACTGCAACCAGGGCCAGTGACCGTCTCTGCTAGGACGGGTGACTTGCTGGAAGGCACTCCATGGGGTCTTTGTGCAAACAGGGTTTCGACCGAGTCGTATATCTCAGTGTCATGACGCGTCTCTATGGACGATATGACTTTCAGAAATACACTCCACGGCGTCCACTTACTGCAACCAGGGCCAGTGACCGTCTCTGCTAGGACGGGTGACTTGCTGGAAGGCACTCCATGGGGTCTTTGTGCAAACAGGGTTTCGACCGAGTCGTATATCTCAGTGTCATGACGCGTCTCTATGGACGATATGACTTTCAGAAATACACTCCACGGCGTCCACTTACTGCAACCAGGGCCAGTGACCGTCTCTGCTAGGACGGGTGACTTGCTGGAAGGCACTCCATGGGGTCTTTGTGCAAACAGGGTTTCGACCGAGTCGTATATCTCAGTGTCATGACGCGTCTCTATGGACGATATGACTTTCAGAAATACACTCCACGGCGTCCACTTACTGCAACCAGGGCCAGTGACCGTCTCTGCTAGGACGGGTGACTTGCTGGAAGGCACTCCATGGGGTCTTTGTGCAAACAGGGTTTCGACCGAGTCGTATATCTCAGTGTCATGACGCGTCTCTATGGACGATATGACTTGCAGAAATACACTCCACGGCGTCCACTTACTGCAACCAGGGCCAGTGACCGTCTCTACTAGGACGGGTGACTTGCTGGAAGGCACTCCATGGGGTCTTTGTGCAAACAGGGTTTCGACCGAGTCGTATATCTCAGTGTCATGACGCGTCTCTATGGACGATATGACTTTCAGAAATACACTCCACGGCGTCCACTTATTGCAACCAGGGCCAGTGACCGTCTCTGCTAGGACGGGTGACTTGCTGGAAGGCACTCCATGGGGTCTTTGTGCAAACAGGGTTTCGACCGAGTCGTATATCTCAGTGTCATGACGCGTCTCTGTGGACGATATGACTTTCAGAAATACACTCCACAGCGTCCACTTACTGCAACCGGGGACAGTGACCGTCTCTGCTAGGACGGGTGACTTGCTGGAAGGCACTCCATGGGGTCTTTGTGCAAACAGGGTTTCGACCGAGTCGTATATCTCAGTGTTATGACGCGTCTCTATGGACGATATGACTTTCAGAAATACACTTCACAGCGTCCACTTATTGCAACCATGGCCAGTGACCGTCTCTGCTAGGACGGGTGACTTCCTGGAGAGCACTCCATGGGGTCTTTATGCAAACAGGGTTTCAACCGAGTCGTATATCTCAGTGTCATGACACGTTTCTGTGGACGATATGACTTTCAGAAATACACTCCATGGCGTCCACTTACTGCAACCAGGGCCAGTGACCCTGTCTGATAGGACGGGTGACTTACTGGAAGGCACTCCATGGGGTCTTTGTGCAAACAGGGTTTCGACCGAGTCGTATATCTCAGTGTCAAGACGCGTCTCTATGGACGATATGACTTGCAGAAATACACTCCACGGTGTCCACTTACTGCAACCAGGGCCAGTGACCGTCTCCACTAGGACGGGTGACTTGCTGGAAGGCACTCCATGGGGTCTTTGTGCAAACTGGGTTTCGACGGAGTCGTATATCTCAGTGTCATGACGCGTCTCTATAGACGATATAACTTTCAGAAATACACTCCACGGCAGTCCACTTACTGCAACCAGGGCCGAGTGACCGTGTCTGCTAGGACGGGTGACTTGCTGGAAGGCACTCCATGGGGTCTTTGTGCAAACAGGGTTTCGACCGAGTCGTATATCTCAGTGTCATGACGCGTCTCTATGGACGATATGACTTTCAGAAATACACTCCACGGCGTCCACTTACTGCAACCAGGGCCAGTGACCGTCTCTGCTAGGACGGGTGACTTGCTGGAAGGCACTCCATGGGGTCTTTGTGCAAACAGGGTTTCGACGAGTCGTATATCTCAGTGTCATGACGCGTCTCTGTGGACGATATGACTTTCAGAAATACACTCCACGGCGTCCACTTACTGCAACCAGGGCCAGTGACCGTCTCTGCTAGGACGGGTGACTTGCTGGAAGGCACTCCATGGGGTCTTTGTGCAAACAGGGTTTCGACCGAGTCGTATATCTCAGTGTCATGACTGCGTCTCTATGGACGATATGACTTTCAGAAATACACTTCACAGCGTCCACTTACTGCAACCAGGGCCAGTGACCGTCTCTGCTAGGACGGGTGACTTCCTGGAGAGCACTCCATGGGGTCTTTATGCAAACAGGGTTTCAACCGAGTCGTATATCTCAGTGTCATGACGCGTTTCCGTGGACGATATGACTTTCAGAAATACACTCCATGGCGTCCACTTACTGCAACCAGGGCCAGTGACCGTGTCTGATAGGACGGGTGACTTGCTGGAAGGCACTCCATGGGGTCTTTGTGCAAACAGGGTTTCGACTGAGTCGTATATCTCAGTGTCATGACGCGTCTCTATGGACGATATGACTTTCAGAAATACACTCCACGGCGTCCACTTACTGCAACCAGGGCCAGTGACCGTCTCTGCTAGGACGGGTGACTTGCTGGAAGGCACTCCATGGGGTCTTTGTGCAAACAGGGTTTCGACCGAGTCGTATATCTCAGTGTCATGACGCGTCTCTGTAGACGATATGACTTTCAGAAATACACTCCACGGCGTCCACTTACTGCAACCAGGGCCAGTGACCGTCTCTGCTAGGACGGGTGACTTGCTGGAAGGCACTCCATGGGGTCTTTGTGCAAACAGGGTTTCGACCGAGTCGTATATCTCAGTGTCATGACGCGTCTCTATGGACGATATGACTTTCAGAAATACACTCCACGCGTCCACTTACTGCAACCAGGGCCAGTGACCGTCTCTGCTAGGACGGGTGACTTGCTGGAAGGCACTCCATGGGGTCTTTGTGCAAACAGGGTTTCGACCGAGTCGTATATCTCAGTGTCATGACGCGTCTCTATGGACGATATGACTTTCAGAAATACACTCCACGGCGTCCACTTACTGCAACCAGGGCCAGTGACCGTCTCTACTAGGACGGGTGACTTGCTGGAAGGCACTCCATGGGGTCTTTGTGCAAACAGGGTTTCGACCGAGTCGTATATCTCAGTGTCATGACGCGTCTCTATGGACGATATGACTTTCAGAAATACACTCCACGGCGTCCACTTACTGCAACCAGGGCCAGTGACCGTCTCTGCTAGGACGGGTGACTTGCTGGAAGGCACTCCATGGGGTCTTTGTGCAAACAGGGTTTCGACCGAGTCGTATATCTCAGTGTCATGACGCGTCTCTATGGACGATATGACTTTCAGAAATACACTCCACGGCGTCCACTTACTGCAACCAGGGCCAGTGACCGTCTCTGCTAGGACGGGTGACTTGCTGGAAGGCACTCCATGGGGTCTTTGTGCAAACAGGGTTTCGACCGAGTCGTATATCTCAGTGTCATGACGCGTCTCTATGGACGATATGACTTTCAGAAATACACTCCACGGCGTCCACTTACTGCAACCAGGGCCAGTGACCGTCTCTGCTAGGACGGGTGACTTGCTGGAAGGCACTCCATGGGGTCTTTGTGCAAACAGGGTTTCGACCGAGTCGTATATCTCAGTGTCATGACGCGTCTCTGTAGACGATATGACTTTCAGAAATACACTCCACGGCGTCCACTTACTGCAACCAGGGCCAGTGACCGTCTCTACTAGGACGGGTGACTTGCTGGAAGGCACTCCATGGGGTCTTTGTGCAAACAGGGTTTCGACCGAGTCGTATATCTCAGTGTCATGACGCGTCTCTATGGACGATATGACTTTCAGAAATACACTCCACGGCATCCACTTACTGCAAGCAGGGCCAGTGACCGTGTCTGCTAGGACGGGTGACTTGCTGGATGGCACTCCATGGGGTCTTTGTGCAAACAGGGTTTCGACCGAGTCGTATATCTCAGTGTCATGACGCGTCTCTGTAGACGATACGACTTTCAGAAATACACTCCACGGCGTCCACTTACTGCAACCAGGGCCTAGTGACCGTCTCTGCTAGGACGGGTGACTTGCTGGAAGGCACTCCATGGGGTCTTTGTGCAAACAGGGTTTCGACTGAGTCGTATATCTCAGTGTCATGACGCGTCTCTATGGACGATATGACTTTCAGAAATACACTCCACAGCGTCCACTTACTGCAACCAGGGCCAGTGACCGTCTCTGCTAGGACGGGTGACTTGCTGGAAGGCACTCCATGGGGTCTTTGTGCAAACAGGGTTTCGACCGAGTCGTATATCTCAGTGTCATGACGCGTCTCTATGGACGATATGACTTTCAGAAATACACTCCACGAGCGTCCACTTACTGCAACCAGGGCCAGTGACCGTCTCTGCTAGGACGGGTGACTTGCTGGAAGGCACTCCATGGGGTCTTTGTGCAAACAGGGTTTCGACCGAGTCGTATATCTCAGTGTCATGACGCGTCTCTGTGGACGATATGACTTTCAGAAATACACTCCACGGCGTCCACTTACTGCAACCAGGGCCAGTGACCGTCTCTGCTAGGACGGGTGACTTGCTGGAAGGCACTCCATGGGGTCTTTGTGCAAACAGGGTTTCGACCGAGTCGTATATCTCAGTGTCATGACGCGTCTCTATGGACGATATGACTTTCAGAAATACACTCCACGGCGTCCACTTACTGCAACCAGGGCCAGTGACCGTCTCTGCTAGGACGGGTGACTTGCTGGAGGCACTCCATGGGGTCTTTGTGCAAACAGGGTTTCGACCGAGTCGTATATCTCAGTGTCATGACGCGTCTCTGTAGACGATACGACTTTCAGAAATACACTCCACGGCGTCCACTTACTGCAACCAGGGCTAGTGACCGTCTCTGCTAGGACGGGTGACTTGCTGGAAGGCACTCCATGGGGTCTTTGTGCAAACAGGGTTTCGACCGAGTCGTATATCTCAGTGTCATGACGCGTCTCTATGGACGATATTACTTTCAGAAATACACTCCACGGCGTCGACTTACTGCAACCAGGGCCAGTGACCGTCTCTGACTAGGACGGGTGACTTGCTGGAAGGCACTCCATGGGGTCTTTGTGCAAACAGGGTTTCGACCGAGTCGTATATCTCAGTGTCATGACGCGTCTCTATGGACGATATGACTTTCAGAAATACACTCCACGGCGTCCACTTACTGCAACCAGGGCCAGTGACCGTCTCTGCTAGGACGGGTGACTTGCTGGAAGGCACTCCATGGGGTCTTTGTGCAAACAGGGTTTCGACCGAGTCGTATATCTCAGTGTCATGACGCGTCTCTATGGACGATATGACTTTCAGAAATACACTCCACGGCGTCCACTTACTGCAACCAGGGCCAGTGACCGTCTCTGCTAGGACGGGTGACTTGCTGGAAGGCACTCCATGGGGTCTTTGTGCAAACAGGGTTTCGACCGAGTCGTATATCTCAGTGTCATGATGCGTCTCTATGGACGATATGACTTTCAGAAATACACTCCACGGCGTCCACTTACTGCAACCAGGGCCAGTGACCGTGTCTGCTAGGACGGGTGACTTGCTGGAGGCACTCCATGGGGTCTTTGTGCAAACAGGGTTTCGACCGAGTCGTATATCTCAGTGTCATGACGCGTCTCTGTAGACGATATGACTTTCAGAAATACACTCCACGGCGTCCACTTACTGCAACCAGGGCCAGTGACCGTCTCTGCTAGGACGGGTGACTTGCTGGAAGGCACTCCATGGGGTCTTTGTGCAACAGGGTTTCGACCGAGTCGTATATCTCAGTGTCATGACGCGTCTCTGTAGACGATATTACTTTCAGAAATACACTCCACGGCGTCGACTTACTGCAACCAGGGCCAGTGACCGTCTCACTAGGACGGGTGACTTGCTGGAAGGCACTCCATGGGGTCTTTGTGCAAACAGGGTTTCGACCGAGTCGTATATCTCAGTGTCATGACGCGTCTCTATGGACGATATGACTTGCAGAAATACACTCCACGGCGTCCACTTACTGCAACCAGGGCCAGTGACCGTCTCTACTAGGACGGGTGACTTGCTGGAAGGCACTCCATGGGGTCTTTGTGCAAACAGGGTTTCGACCGAGTCGTATATCTCAGTGTCATGACGCGTCTCTATGGACGATATGACTTTCAGAAATACACTCCACGGCGTCGACTTACTGCAAACCAGGGCCAGTGACCGTCTCTACTAGGACGGGTGACTTGCTGGAAGGCACTCCATGGGGTCTTTGTGCAAACTGGGTTTCGACGGAGTCGTATATCTCAGTGTCATGACGCGTCTCTATAGACGATATAACTTTCAGAAATACACTCCACGGCATCCACTTACTGCAAGCAGGGCCAGTGACCGTGTCTGCTAGGACGGGTGACTTGCTGGATGGCACTCCATGGGGTCTTTGTGCAAACAGGGTTTCGACCGAGTCGTATATCTCAGTGTCATGACGCGTCTCTGTAGACGATATGACTTTCAGAAATACACTCCACGGCGTCCACTTACTGCAACCAGGGCCAGTGACCGTCTCTGCTAGGACGGGTGACATGCTGGAAGGCACTCCATGGGGTCTTTGTGCAAACAGGGTTTCGACCGAGTCGTATATCTCAGTGTCATGACGCGTCTCTGTAGACGATATGAATTTCAGAAATACACTCCACGGCATCCACTTACTGCAAACAGGGCCAGTGACCGTCTCTACTAGGACGGGTGACTTAGCTGAAAGGCACTCCATGGGGTCTTTGTGCAAATAGGGTTTCGACCGAGTCGTATATCTCAGTGTCATGACGCGTCTCTATGGACGATACGACTTGCAGAAATACACTCCACGGCGTCCACTTACTGCAACCAGGGCCAGTGACCGTCTCTACTAGGACGGGTGACTTGCTGGAAGGAACTACATGGGGTCTTTGTACAAACAGGGTTTCGACTGAGTCGTATATCTCAGTGTTATGACGCGTCTCTATGGACGATATGACTTTCAGAAATACACTCCACGGCGTCCACTTATTGCAACCAGGGCCAGGGACCGTCTCTGCTAGGACGAGTGACTTCTTGGAGAGCACTCCATGGGGTCTTTTTGCAAACAGGGTTTCGACCGAGTCGTATATCTCAGTGTCATGACGCGTCTTCTGTGGACGATATGACTTTCAGAATACACTCCACGGCGTCCACTTACTGCAACCAGGGCCAGTGACCGTGTCTGCTAGGACGGGGTGACTTGCTGGAAGGCACTCCATGGGGTCTTTGTGCAAACAGGGTTTCGAGCGAGTCGTATATCTCAGTGTCATGACGCGTCTCTATGGATGATATGACTTTCAGAAATACACTCCACGGCGTCCACTTACTGCAACCAGGGCCAGTGACCGTCGTCTGACTAGGACGGGTGACTTGCTGGAAGGCACTCCATGGGGTCTTTGTGCAAACAGGGTTTCGACTGAGTCGTATATCTCAGTGTCATGACGCGTCTCTATGGACGATATGACCTTCAGAAATACACTCCACGCTCCACTTACTGCAAGCAGGGCCAGTGACCGTCTCTGCCAGGACGGGTGACTTGCTGGAAGGCACACCATGGGGTCTTTGTGCAGACAGGGTTTCGACCGAGTCGTTTATCTCAGTGTCATGACGCGTCTCTGTAGACGATATTACTTTCAGAAACACACTCCACGGCGTCGACTTACTGCAACCAGGGCCAGTGACCGTCTCTACTAGGACGGGTGACTGGCTGAAAGGCACTCCATGGGGTCTTTGTGCAAATAGGGTTTCGACCGAGTCGTATATCTCAGTGTCATGACGCGTCTCTATGGACGATATGACTTGCAGAAATACACTCCACGGCGTCCACTTACTGCAACCAGGGCCAGTGACCGTCTCTACTAGGACGGGTGACTTGCTGGAAGGCACTCCATGGGGTCTTTGTGCAAACAGGGTTTCGACCGAGTCGTATATCTCAGTGTCATGACGCGTCTTTATGGACGATATGACTTTCAGAAATACACTCCACGGCGTCCACTTATTGCAACCAGGGCCAGTGACCGTCTCTGCAAGGACGGGTGACTTGCTGGAAGGCACTCCATGGGGTCTTTGTGCAAACGGGGTTTCGACCGAGTCGTATATCTCAGTGTCATGACGCGTCTCTGTGGACGATATGACTTTCAGAAATACACTCCACGGCGTCCACTTACTGCAACCAGGGCCAAGTGACCGTCTCGGCTAGGACGGGTGACTTGCTGGAAGGCACTCCATGGGGTCTTTGTGCAAACAGGGTTTCGACCGAGTCGTATATCTCAGTGTCATGATGCGTCTATATGGACGATATGACTTTCAGAAATACACTCCACAGCGTCCACTTACTGCAACCAGGGCCAGTGACCGTCTCTGCTAGGACGGGTGACTTCCATGAGAGCACACCATGGAGTCTTGTGCAAACAGGGTTTCAACCGAGTCGTATATCTCACTGTCATGACGCGTCTCTATGGACGATATGACTTTCAGAAATACACTCCACGCGTCCACTTATTGAACCCAGGGCCAGTGACCGTCTCTGCTAGGACGGGTGACTTGCTGGAAGGCACTCCAGGGGGTCTTTGTGCAAACAGGGTTTCGACCGAGTCGTATATCTTAGTGTCATGATGCGTCTCTATGAGACGAATGACTTTCAGAAATACACTCCACGGCGTCCACTTACTGCAACAGGGCCAAGTGACCGTCGTTGCTAGGACGGGTGACTTGCTGGATGGCACTCATGGGTCTTGTGCAAACATGGTTTCGACGACGTCGTAATCTAGTGTCTGACGTGTCTCGTATGGACGATATGACTTTCAGAAATACACTCCACGGCGTCAACTTATGCAACCAGGGCTACAGTGACCGTCTCTGCTAGGACGGGTGACTTGCTGGAAGGCACACCATGGGGTCTTTGTGCAAACAGGGTTTCGACCGAGTAGTATATCTCAGTGTCATGATGCGTCTCGTATGGACGATATGACCTTCCGAAATACACTCCACGCGTCTCCACTTACCTGCAACCAGGGCCAGTGACGTCTCTGCCAGGACGGGTGACTTGCTGGAAGGACACCCATGGGTCTTGTGCAGACGGGTTTCGACCGAGTGTTATCTCAGTGTCAGACGCGTCTCTGTAGACGATATTACTTTCAGAAACACACTCCACGGCGTCGACTTACTGCAACCAGGGCCAGTGACCGTCTCTACTAGGACGGGTGACTGGCTGAAAGGCACTCCATGGGGTCTTTGTGCAAATAGGGTTTCGACCGAGTCGTATATCTCAGTGTCATGACGCGT
>PVNU02000448.1:0-81666 GCA_003013855.2 Liriodendron chinense | reverse complement strand
AATAAAAGAAAATTTCCTCAAGTAATTACTTGTTCAGAAAGTGAAGAGGTGAAAATTCTCAATCTTTCATGCAATGCTTTTAAATTCCGGCTCATGGACCGGCTGAAGGTTATTTATACATTTGGACAGTGATGCAATAAGAGGCCAGGGATTAGTTGTGGCCCCAGCCTCACCCAAGACGGTGCAGCCCTTACCATGGGGCCCACCTTGATGTATTTATTCTATATCCATGCGGTCCATCCGTTTTGCTAGATCAAAATCTCAGGCAGACCATACTAGGAAACAATGGTAATTGAACGCCCTACCATTAAAAACCTCTTAGGGCCCACCGTAATGTTTGCGTAATATTTATTTTCCATCCAACCTAGGGAAAAACAAATATTTGCTCAATCCAAAACTTATGTGACCCATTGATGGTCAATCACCACTGTTTCCTATATGGTCCACAAGATTCCGATCTTCTTCATTTTCGGATTCATGCCTTGACATGATCTGAAAAAAAAGGTGGGCCCTATGGTAAGGGCCTCACCTAATCTGCTCCCATAATGCAATTGGGTGGATGGTGCCTCTGTCAGATACTCGGGCCATTTACCATGCATTGCGCACTGCAAGCATGCCATACAACAAAATACGCTAGTAGACCTCATACCTCACATGTATTGAATTTGGACCATTGGACTACTTTTTCTTTTTTCCTTTATTGGAGAGAGTAGGACTTATTTTTTTCTGACATTGAATTGTCTCATGCAAGCTTGACTGACTAAGATTATGTTTGTTCAATGGCATGTTGTGACTGTTCCCAACCTGATGATGGCCTGAATCTCTGACAGATGTGCTTTCTGCCTGGATTTCTGACAAGTATTCGTTCCCCCCACATGAGTGGCCCCTCATCGAATCACGACCCTTCTTATAGTTTTTCCCATTTAATTTCTAAGGTTTTGGGGGCATTTGGATCTCAAGTTACTTAAGATAAGCTACTTATGCCTCAAGTAACTTATCTTGGTTTCTACTTACTAAGCTGAAGTGATTAGGTAACTTTAAGTAAAAAAAGTTACTTATAATTGATCTTAAACCAAACTTATCTCAAATAACTTACTTATCTACTGTTGTAAGTAGAAAAATTAACTTACTTGGTGGTATCCAAACGGCATGGAATCTTGATTAGAATGAGTGATTGACGGGAGGTCTACATTTTTCTGGGTCCAAGTACTAATCAGATTTTCTACAATTTTATCCACAGTCATTGCCGTTTTCAGGTCAATAGGATTAAATCTCAGTGCCACATTGACACAACATGTATTTTCTTCCAATGGTTTGATACCCCACCTGATCAAGATGTAGCGCATTGTCTAACCTTTTTGACAAGCTCTGTGCTTATTGGTGTCTGCCTTTAGAGTGTCTCTGTCTTTGACTAGCACAGAGATTGTCAAAAAGATTAGAAAATGCACTACATCTTGATCAGGTGGGATATCAAACCAATGGAAGAAAATACATATTGTGTCAATGTGGCACTGAGCTCTTGATATGTTTTCTAATTTTTCTTATCTGTGTTTAATTGTTTTGTATTTTTTATGAAATTCTGAAAAGATCTTACGATTTACGATATGATTCACGATTTGACAACATGCTTACAGGCATCCAAACAGGCCCTAAAGGTTTCTCAACCCACATTTTTTTATGAAATCAAGGTATCTTTTGATTCACAATGGAATCGAATGTCCTTTTTTCTAACATGATTCTACACTCAAGAAAGGTACAAACAAAAAATTTTAAGGACTCTTTGCAAATCATTTTTAGGGTTACTTTTTAAATGATTACGACACAATAATACATTTATACATAGATATATCATACATCATTAATGTCATGGTTAAATTGTGTTTTTAGCATATTCATGAGAAAAATGGATGATTGATATGTTTTTTAATTTTTCTTATCTATGTATAGTTGTTTTGTAATTTTTATGATATTTTTATGAAATTCTGAAAATATCTTACGATTTACGACACGATACGATACGATTCAGACAAGAAAACTATTAACGATACGATTCACGATTTGACAACATTGCTTACAGGCATCCAAACAGGCCCTAAAGGTTTCTTAACCCCACATAGATTCTCAGACACAGTAGCAGCATTTCGGGTATCCAAGAGCTTCGAAAGAACCGGCAATGATGTCTCAAGCAGCAGAATCAGAAGCAGTAGCGGCAACCCTTTGGTGCGGCATCTCCCCAGAAGCGATTCCT
The DNA here is from genome assembly GCA_003013855.2 of Liriodendron chinense. Taxonomy (NCBI): domain Eukaryota; kingdom Viridiplantae; phylum Streptophyta; class Magnoliopsida; order Magnoliales; family Magnoliaceae; genus Liriodendron; species Liriodendron chinense. The sequence goes on along the minus strand of PVNU02000448.1, from coordinate 79,418 downwards.
CATGATACACTCTCTCGACTCTTCTCTCACTATGGAGCTTCCTACGTCCGCCCTTGCTCTGGTGGAAGGTACAAAAGCTCAAAATACCCATCCTTTTTCACTTCTTGTTATGAAGACTAGTTCTCTCTCTCTCTCTCTCTCTCTCTCCTCTCTCCTCTCTCTCTCTCTCTCTCCTCTCTCTCTCTCTACCACATTGGAATGTGAATGTGGGTGTCTTAATTTTTTGCTCTTAATCGTTCTCGGGATATGTTTCAGACCAAATTGTGATAAAAACTAGAATTGGAAAAAATGTAATTTGAAATATTGAATAGTTGCTTGTATTTCATTGACATGGAGTCCCGAATTTATACACAAGGAACGACCCCAATATGGAATAATACAATAAATGTGAAATCTGACAATAGAGGAAAATAATCAAAGGAATGGATTAATTTCCTAATATACACATGAGAAATGAAGTCCTTCCTAACACCCCCCCTTAAGTTGGCGTGTTAAGGTCCGTAACGCCCAACTTGCCAAGGAAAGATTCAAATCATTCCTGTTCAAGAGGTTTTGTGAGATGTCCGCAAGTATTTGATCGGGGGGCACAAATGAAGTATAAAGAACACCGGATGATATTTTTTCATGAACAAGATGACATTCGATCTCAATATGTCTGGTCCTTTTATGAAAAACAGGATTGTTTGCAATGTGAAGGGCTGCTTGATTATCACAATAAATGTGCATAGGCTGGCTATGTGGAATGCTGAGATCTTGAAGAAGAGTTTTTAGCCAAGTGAGTTCATAGTTAGCATTGGCCAATACTCTACTTCAGCAGATGACTGTGAAAGAGTGGTCTGTTTTTGTTTTCCAAGATATAGGATTTTATCCAAGCATCATAAAGTATCTCGTGGTAGAACACCTTGTCTTGGGACAACTGGCCCAATCAAAGTCACAATAAGCAGATAGTTGAAGAGAGGTATTGGATGATAAAAGAATTCCTTTATGGCCCATTTGGCACCATGGATATGAGAAGTGCAGAGAAACCACTTGCTTTATTCTGCTTGGCACCATGGATTTGATGAGAAGTGGATTTGAAAGGAATCCATGAGAATTCAAAAGGGCACTTTTAGCTCCTTTTCGAATCCTCTCAAAAAGATGGGATTTGAGGAGAAATCCTCCCCAATGTGGGACCCAACGTGATGTGTACCTAACCGTGGGACCCAACATGATGTATATTTTCCATCCAACTTGTTGATAAGGTCACAGAGACCTGGATGCAAGGTGTCCCGTATCGGTTTCGGTGGGCGTAACGGTGCCCACCGTTTCCGATACGGATACGGGCCGTATCGGCCGATACGGCCCCGTATCGGCCGATACGCCCCCCGTAACGGTCAACTTTTTTTTTTTTGCCAAAAAATTTTAAAAAAATATGGATTAAATCCAGAAAATTCCAAACATCCCAAATATGCATTCATTTATAATTTTGAACATGTTTATGGTGGTGAAGCGGTCTACTCTTTGGTGAAAAAGCTGTATCGGGCTGTCTGGTGAATTTATGAAGCCAATAACCTGGAATTAACTGCAGAACTTATAAATTCAAATTTCTAACTGTCTAATACCAATAATATGTATATTAGAATAAATGTAACATCAAAGTATTTCAATTTTCACATGTACTATTATTTTTTTATAATTTACTTTATATTATTTACAATTTATTTACATACCTGAGGAGTGAGGAGTGAGGACTTGCAAAAAATAATGTATTAAGACTTCTCTTATCTTGAATCTATGACCGACTCTTGTCCTGCCAATTGAACATTCTAAAGTAGAAAAAAAATTAGTAATACCTGATATACTCCCCTGCAAGCATGTTGATTAAAGATTACTTGACTGGTTGTCACTTGTCAGGGGAGTTATTTTAAACACAAGTTCAACAATGTAAAGTGTGTGTTTTTTTGGTGAATGTATGACCATGTGGGTAATGGAAAAGACTCACCAAATCGGAACTCACCACCAAAATGAAAACCTGCTTTGTTGTGGTTGCTCAACCTCCACGTCGTCGTCGTCATCATCATCGGGTTGTTGCAGTCTTGTTGTTGCATATCCATAATATTCAGTGCCAGAGGGAAAGATCAGGTCAACGAAACCTGATGATGACTGATCCTGACTAGGCAAAGATTCTGACCCTGAGTGAGGATATCTACTAGTGCCCGTCGAATAGCCGTGCCCATACTGGTACTCGTATTCAGGGCCAGGCTGTTGAGATTGAGATGAATAACTTGGATTTGGTTCATATGGTATATGTGGAACAAGCGTCAGGAGGACTACTCCAACATGAAAGTGGCGGAACAGGTTCCTTATAATCCCATTGGTTGTAAGAATACCCATAATTCCTTGGATCATAGCCATACGCATACTGATGTTCCAGATCTGTCGGTGTAGATTGCGGTGCAGGAGCAGGACCTGCAGGTGCACTACTGGAGCCAGGCTCTTGCTGGCTGTATCGTGACTCAGTACACTCATAAGTTCGACCCCCTCGGCCCCGCCTGCTTCGTCGAAGTTCATCAGCCTCGCGATCCGTAGACGGCTGTATGGTATCAGTAGCCCTGGTGGGTTGAGCAATGCCAGAAGTGGGAGGACCAGCATTAGGTGCATCATCATCATCATCATCATCATCATCATCTGTTTCAGTATCGCTAGAGCTCGCACTCTTCTGCTGAGTTTGCATGAAATCCGCCCCCCTTTCTGGGTCCAACACAAATGCACGACTCTCTTGCTGTGCCCTGCGTATTTCTGGGTCTTCAACTTCTATTTCTTCACTATCATCTTCTATTTCTTTTTCCCTTACTTCCAACCAAGGTAGAAGTGGGTCATCCTCATCATAAATATTTTCCAAGTTTATTGGACAATAATCCCCATCACCGGCATTACTGATATGCCTCCTTGAATGCATGCGCATTCTTAGCCTCATGTTGTAATGCATAAAGACAAGTCTATCTAACGTCCTAGTCTGAATTCTATTTCTATTCTTCGTATGAATAAGTGCAAAACAACTCCAATTTCTTTCGCAACTAGAGGAAGACGTTGTTTGGCTCAAAATCCTTACTGCAATTTTTTGGAGAGCCGGTGTAGTCTCTCCGAAATTTATCCACCAGTCGGCGGGGTGCAACTTAAGTACTGCATGTTGTGCAAGAGTATCTCCAAAGCTACCCTGGCGAGTTCCAAATATATCCAATTCATTCAAAGCCTTTATTTGTACATCTAAGTCAGGCTCTAATCTCTTTATCACGTTCTTTAATCCAATACGAATCTCATCATCCATAACAAATGATTGGGCATATCTATACCTAGGATTTAGGTAATAACCTGCTGCATGAATATCGTGGTGGAGCTGCTTTGTCCATCTTTGTCGATCAAATTCCAGTAAGCTCGCCAGCTTGAACAATCACGTTGAATTGCCAACTTCGCTTTATCCATGGCGTCGTAGAGGAAGCCCATCGTAGGTGCTTCATCGGTTTCAACAAGACGAAGTACCCTCATCAGTGGTTCCATCACCTTTAAAATTTTCTTAACCCTCTTCCAATATTTGTTGTCTCTTATGGTGTTTATAACATCAACCGGCGTCCCTGATGTCTTCTTCCCATATTTTGTGTTGAGCCATTGTTGGGAAGCAAACATTTCACTCAACTCTCCCCTATGCTGATACAAACTCTCTAAAGCTATAAAGTTTGTTGCAAATCTAGTCGCCGCTGGCCTAAGCAACTCTCGTCCCTTCGTGAACTTCCTCATTATTGCAACTAGGTGATTATGGTTGTAAATAAATGTTGTCACTTCTTTTGCTTTTTCAACCATTTCTTTGACATTCTTTCTCTTTCCAATATCTTCCAATATAAGATCAATACAATGTGCAGCACACGGTGACCAAAATATATGTGTTCTCTTTAGCATCAACAAATTTCCTGCAGACTTATATGTTGCTTCATTATCTGTCACAATCTGCACCACATTCTCCTCCCCAATCTCATCCACTACTTTATCCATCAAGCTAAAAATATATTCAGCATTTTTTATTTCATCCGAGGCATCAATTGACTTGTGGTACACTGTTCCCAAGTGGCAATACACCATGAAGTTGATCATGCTGCGTCTTGTTGGGCCAGTCCAACCATCACACATGATCGTGCATCCTCTGGCCTGCCATATGGGTTTAAAGGTATTTACGTATGCCTTTGTATCTGCATACTCTGCGTCTGTCCATTTTCCCCTAATCTCCTTGGCTGTGGGAGCTTTAATTCCTTCACCTGCTTCTGCTGCTGCATCAATTACCACCTGCCAATATGGAGAGTTTGCCGCATTAGGGGGTATGTTGGCATGTATAAATAACTTTGCTGCTGCCCTACCCAGTTTCTCAACAGAAGTTCTACTCCACATTTGTTTTATCTTCTTTTGTTTACTAGATTCTTTCCTAAAGAGGATCGGATCAACAGAGGGTCTCCTAGGCACATCTTCTTCTTCCACATCTACATCTATAGGATGACGAGCTACATGTGAAGATGTGCCCCGCCGGCTGCTAAACATACGCCTTAATCCACCAAACATACTCCCTCCAACCCCAGCTGTACTTCCCGTTGGGGCTGCAGTTGTACTCCCCTGGCCACTCCCACTCCCACTCGCACTTGAACCAAACGTGCGTCGACGTTCTTCCTCTTCACGAGCATAGCGCACGCTTTCTCTCCTAGCTATAGTCATTTCTCGATCAGAATCTTCCTCAGAATCAATGATGTCTTCGCCACGAACGCCCATATATTCTGGACCAAACACCTCTTGTCGGGCCGCATCAAGGATATCATCTTTCTTTTTCTGCACAGCAGCTCGTTTCCCCTTTGACTCTTCTAAATTGGCTTGCATCAGTATCATTATCTCTTTGGGAACTTTGGTGCATCCTGCAACTTGACCCTTTCGATGTGCCAAATGTTGTTTAAGTCGCGTAATTCCACCATTTATTACTCTATCACAATAGTTGCATTTTATTTGGTGCCTTCCACCACCTACCCTCTGACAATGTTCCCATCCAATATCCTCATTTGCAGTTCCACTTCCAGTTCCAATCCTAGACATTTTTTAATTAGAGATGGCTTATGTGATGTGGCTATGTCACTTAGATACTGAGTCTAAGAGTGAAATACTTAGATTTTAAAATTTATAAATGTAATTGTAAATCTTAAATACAGATAATGAAATCAAGTACTAACTACTAAATTCAAATACTAAAGTAACTAAACCCTATGGGCTACAGCCTACAAAGTACAACTACGAAGCTCCAAAGTCCAAAACGGCAAAACCTGTCGAAAAAATAAAAATATAAACATACATTAGTCATTACTCATTAATCTGTAAATATGATTCTCCATGTTTTTGAAAAAAAATGATTTTCTCTAATTTTTAAAATTATTCCGAAATTTAAACAAATACAAAAAAAATAACAAACCATATGCATAATCTGTAAAATGCACATGATTATGTTCTATTATAAGTAACACATGTTATCCAACCTTTTAAACTAGAATTTTTTTTGAAAATATTAATTTTCCCTAATTTTTAAAATTATTCCGAAATTTAAAAAATACAAAAAAATTAGCAAACCATGTGCATAATCTGTAAAATGCACACGATTATGTTCTATTATAAGTAACACATGTCATCCAACCTTTAAATCAGAATTTTTTTTTGAAAATATTAATTTTCCCTAATTTTTAAAATTATTCCGAAATTAAAAAAATACAAAAAAAATAGCAAACCATGTGCATAATCTGTAAAATGCACATGATTATGTTCTATTATAAGTGACACATGTCATCCAACCTTTACATCAGAATTTTTTTTTGAAAATATTAATTTTCTCTAATTTTTAAAATTATTCCGAAATTAAAAAAATACAAAAAAAATAGCAAACCATGTGCATAATCTGTAAAATGCACACGATTATGTTCTATTATAAGTAACACATGTCATCCAACCTTTAAATCAGAATTTTTTTTTAAAATATTAATTTTCCCTAATTTTTAAAATTATTCCGAAATTATAAAAATACAAAAAAAATAGCAAACCATGTGCATAATCTGTAAAATGCACATGATTATGTTCTATTATAAGTGACACATGTCATCCAACCTTTACATCAGAATTTTTTTTTGAAAATATTAATTTTCCCTAATTTTTAAAATTATTCCGAAATTAAAAAAATACAAAAAAAATAGCAAACCATGTGCATAATCTGTAAAGTGCACATGATTATGTTCTATTATAAGTAACACATATTATCCAACCTTTAAACCAGAATTTTTTTTTGAAAAAAATGATTTTTCCTAATTTTTAAATTTATTCCGAAATTATTCCGAAATTAAAAAAAATACAAAAAAAATAGCAAATCATGTGCATAATCTGTAAAATGCACATGATTGTGTCCTACTATAAGTAACACATGTTATCCAACCATTAAACCAGAAAAAGAAAAAAAAAAAACATGATTTTTACTAATTTTTAATATTAATCCGAAAATAGACCGAAATTAAAAAAAATATAAAAAAATATAAAAATCAGTTGCATAATCTTGAAATACACATTTTAACATTTTACAATGGCTACAACATCATATCAAGGTGGAAAAAAAGTGATTAGAGGAAGAAAAATGTATAAATACCTATTTTCGGATTTCTTCGAAAAATGGCCCACGGAGCTTCGATTCATCCAAATCGTAGAAATTGGTCGTTTTAATTCTCCAAAATAGACTAATTGTGGTCGTTTTTAGCAAAAGAACAGATTAGAAAAGAAATGGGGGAAGAAAAGTGGGAAGAAAATGCAAAACAGCAAGTATTTATAAAAAAAAAAAAAAATGACCGTTTTTTGACCGTTACGGGGGCCGTAACGGCCGTTTTGGGCCGTACCGGCCGTTACGGCCCCGTAACGGACCGGTACGGTCAAAATTCTTGGGGTCCCCGATTTGGACCCCGTATCGCGTAACGGTACCGGACGTTTCCGGTACGTATCGGCCGGTACGGTTACGTACCGGCCGGTACGGCACACCTTGCCTGGATGAAGGGACCACACAAATATCAGTTTAATCCAAAAAATTTGTGCATAAAAAAAGGTCTCACTCTCCACTTTTTCTTGTTTTATGGTCCACTTAAGATGTGGATCTGCTTTATTTTTTGGATGCTGGCATAAAATGGTCTGTAAAAGTGAATAGACGGCACGGATTTAAAAATCGAGGCTGACACGGTGGGCATACAGTGGGATTAAAATCCACACCGTCGATTCCCTCATGTCTGATTTCTCTCCAAATCTTGGCTGCCAAACCGAAAATCTGAAATTGATAAGAATTGGAATTGATGAGATTTCATATCATGGAATCCACTTCTCACCACTTCCTCTCAAATCAATGGTGCCAAACAAGCCCTTACTAGGAGAAGACTTGAGATATCTTAGCATGAGATAAGTAGCAGTTAAGACGCATTACCCCCAAAATGATAAAGGTAAATGTGCTTGAAAACATAAAGCTTGGGCAACTTCAAGGAGATGTCAATGTTTGTGCTTAGCAACCTCATTTTGTTGTGGGGTTTCAACACAACTTCGCTAATGAATTATGCCATTTTCTTGAAAAAAAATCTTGCATTGAACTGGAGAGAAACTCAGTACCATTGTCAGTGCGAAATTGGTGAATCTGACATTGGAATTGAGTCCTAACCATGGCATAAAAGTTTTTTGAGAAATGCACATGTCTCAGATTTAGAATGCATGAGATAAACCCAAGCGCAATGAGAATAATCATCGACAATGATGAGAAAATAGTGGGCACCGGTATGGAAATGTCACAATGAATCAAGTAAAAAGAAAGTGGGGAAAAAGACGATGAGTTTGCTTAGCCCTTTGACATACATCACAAGGAGAAGATGGAAAAGTAGCACCTGAAGCGGACTGTATCTGCGAGAAGCGAGATGCAGAGGGATGACCAAGATGCATGTGCCAAGTGTTGGGACTTGTAGATTGAGTAGTGGCCATGGCTGATGGTATAGGGTCTAAGGTTGGATGATAGTGATACAATCCATCTTGTGTAATTCACCTACTCCAAGCATCTTCCTTGAGGAGAGGTCCTGAAAAACATAAAAAGTGGAAGAAGAAAAAAAAAAAGATGACAACATAATTGGAACTTTTGATGACTTGACTAACAGACGAAAGAATATCATGTAAAATTAAATTTGAAGACAGAGATTGAGCTGGCATGAGTGATGGGGTGACATCCCCGATAGGTAATGTGACAGGTTAACATCAGATGTTGGCATTGAATTTGATAAAAATGAGGGATGTGGTGTCATATGAGCAAAGGCTCCACTATCTATGATCCAAGTTGAAGGAGAAGAATAGTAGCGGAGTTGCAAAAGGAAAAAAAGTTGAAGAAGCGAACATACTAGATGAAGTAGCCATAAAGTAAACAAGGAAACATTTGGAAAAAATGGGAAAGAAGCACTAGCGATGGATATGAATCGCAAACTGATTTCTTGAATTGTGATGGGCGGTTGAAGCAACAGTTTGTAGCTCGCCATCTGAAAACACCTCTTGCAAAGAAGTACGCCGCTTGGTGGAGATGGCGAGGCCTGGAAACTGTGGATTTGTGCAGCAATAAATCGTAATCGGTACACGTGCGGAGTGCCGGATCAGGAGTGCTGTCTTTTTTGGATCAGGGTGTGGAAACGATGTGTCAGAACACCCCGTGGAGAAGAAAAAGGGGCCAAACCCTGTAGCACGCTATTGCACACTGGATGCATATGCCGAACGAGTGGAATGTTGCGCAAGCCATTGGTGGTGGCTGACACCGGCGGTGCAGTTGTCTAAATGCTGATAGGTTGTGGGTTATGTAGACTGCAGAGGTGAGATCGAGAGTGGCGTGAAGGGATGTCAGCAATGGAATAGGATAGGGTGCTAGTGAGTAGTGACAACGAAGATGGGTTTGAAGCCAATTTCAGCAACAAGGCAAGGTTTTGGCGTGGACAGCGGTGCGAGTCCATGCGTTGGTCGACCGATCATCGATGATGAGGATACTGAGGATCGGTGATGGGTTTTCGTGGTAGGTGTGTGGCTGCCGTGGTGGAAATGAGCGCCATATCTTAGACAGAGAAAAGGACATCATTAGTGGCACTAGTCGTGCTTGTTCGCGTGGAGAAGACGACGTTTGAAGCGTCGTCGGTGTAGATGATGACCATGTAGCTGCCGCTTGCATTGGATGGCTGATGGGTTCTGACTGTGGTGGTTGTGGGTTGCTGCTAGGTGCTGTTGCAATTCGGCCGGATCTGGGTTTCTAGGCCCATGTAGAGATCATCAGAGATGCCAGGATGTGGTGATGATGACAGAGAAACAACAACAACAACGGTGGTGATGGAAGACAACAATTCTGACTGTGGTGATTGTAGGACGGAAAGGGAGTTGCCAATGGGTTTCAGAGTTGCAATTTGAGATGGGTTTGAAGTGGTTCTCACCAGATTTTAGGAAGATGGACCGGTGTTAAGGCAGTGACAGATGTACTTTTGCAGGTAATGACTCGACAGTCACACGATGATTATTATGAGCTTCATGAGGAACAACCCCAATATGGAATAATACAATAAATGTGAAATCTGACAAAAGAGGAAAATATACAAAGGAATGGATTAATTTCCTAATATACACATGAGAAATGAATACACAAAGGAATTGATTAATTTCCTAATATACACATGAGAAATGAAGTCCTTCCTAATAAATTGCAATGCCAAATGTTGGAATTTCCATTTGGGTATTTCAAATTATTCCTTGTTATTGATTTGGAAGCACTATGAAAATCTTCATTTGGGTAAAATAGCAAGGAAAACTCCTTTTTTTATATCTTTTTCACAATTTAGAAGAAGAAAATGACATTGACATTGGGATTTTTGAAATGGGTGTGTCAAGCTATTGCCTGGATTTGTTTTCAAAGCCTAATATTAATCTCTGTTATTTGGTACGAATCAAATTAGAGGACTTACCGTTGGAATTTCCATATGGGTATCTCAAATTGTTGCTTGGAATTGATTTTGAAGGATTGAGATGCTTCATTTCAATCCCCATTATGTAGCTTATACTATGGTAACGATACAAGACATTAGAATTTACATATGGGAATTAGAACTTCTATATCCATATGGTGGTTTCTCACTGGGCGTTGATTTCAAACCACCGGTATGTCTCATTTCTCATATGTCACACAGACAAATAGAAACAGCAGTCATTGAATTTTGATATGGGTTTCTTGAGATGTTTGACAGCTTTGATTTGAATCACTAGTATACCCTATTCCAATCTCTATCTTACAGTTGAGACTAAGATGATGATGCATCATCATCATCGGCTTATCCTAATTATTTGAGGTAAGCTAAATGAATCTGTTAGACACATCTCTCACTTTAGGGAGAGAATGATGTGGTCCACATTGCCACATCAATCTTCAATCCTCTTTATATGGTTATGCTGCCACATCAGTCCACTCCATATGGTTATGCCCATGCTTTGTTAATTTTTAAAACTATTGGGCTTTTTGAAAAAAAGGTAACCCTTTCCTCTAAGACTCTAGCTAGTTTAGATTAAGTGGGTAACTTTTAGGAGATAACTAAACCATCCATGATCTCCATATGGTTACCACTTTCCTTGTGGGAGGAAATCTATAAAGGGAAATTCTAGGAGTGTCCCTAGTCTTGAAAGAAAGTCAATTTGATTAGCCTATGATACCATCAATCTTGGCATATGGTGTTTGCATAGATTAGAAGACTATCAATTTTTAAGCAAAAAATTGAGTGCAAGAAATCCAAGAAGATATATAGGTGTGACATTACTTGGTTTGTGGGTGGATCTGGACCATCGGATTGTGAAAGAGAGGACAAATTTCGAATCTGATTGCCAGAGCTGGAGGCAAGATCTTGTGTTTCTGCCTTATTTTGTTTACATTGTGGTGTCGGAACTGCTACCCAAAAACCCAAAAAATGACTATGCAATGTTGGAAGTATCGGTATCACACCCTTGGGGTAAGGAAAAAGTGTAAAAAACTTGGGGAAATATGACATCTATCGTGCTAATGTATCGTGGTATAATATGTCACATGGATATCATATCAATTACTAACAATTTTGAAGGAAGAAAATGGATGGTTTTGCCTTGAATGCATAGGGAAGTGGTTGGTGATCATCTGATCGCATGATCTGAAGTTGGCATGGGTTTGATGAGCGATGAGTTATCTGGTATGATGGAAATCCAAGAAAGTCATGCACGTGTGACATTACATGGTTTGTAGGTGGATCTACGTAATTGGATCATGAAAGTGAGGATAAACTTCGAATCTGAATGCCATGGTTGGAGGTAAATCTTGTCCTTCTACCTTATTTTATTTATAGAATCTTGTTCCACCATTTCACTATTAGGGGCAATACCTTCAATTAGATTGTAGGTTAAGTCTTTTCTTACTACCTCCATCTAATGTCCTTTTAGGCCTTCCACTTGTATCAACTCACTCCTAACCGGTGTAGTTCTTGGTCTCTATTGCACTACTCTCATTTTGGAAGGATGGCTTTGATCGAAAATGGAGGTGACAATACATTATAGATGGCTTGGGATTAACTCATTCAAGGTTGGGGATTCACTCCCCAAATATAAGAGGATTCATTCATTCTCAAAGGTGATAAAAAGATCTCACAAAAAAGGAGAGAATACACCATTAATTCTTCTTCACTCACAAAATGCATATCTTTGCAAGATTGGTCCATATGTCTCACGCCCCCAAATTCGTGACCATGGTTAACCCTAACCCTGACCTCAAGTTCAGAGTCGTGACCCAAGTTAAGGAATTTCTTACATTCGTAACCATAATCACATTCAATCACATAACTGAAATTACTAATCTATTTAAATTTCATTATCCAAATCATCAACCCAATATTAAATTGTCATCATTCACTACTATTTAAACATAAAACAATTCATGATTTACAAACATTTTCAGGTTGAAATTTAAAATCTATGAAAAGAAGATCTATGCTATCCACTACATCGACCAACTCCTGATCAACGCCTCTACCTGTTCTTTAGTCTGTGGTTTTTCATCAATATAAAATCTATAATCACGAAGCTCGTGTAAATGGTTCTATATGCAAGACAATGTAAATATGAATCTGACAATTATAAAGGAATTCATGATTTAAACATTTGACAATTAGAAAAAAATTATTTAGAGTTCGCAAAACGGAAAAGAGAGAAACAAATGGACCAAATACTCAGTGCACACAACTTCACTCTTCACTCAGCATTATTTCGCTCAGCAAAAACCAATGCCTGTCATAAATAGTCACTCAACATAGCCAACACGAGGCTCAAATTATATCACTCAGCGTTGCCAACACGAGGCTCAAATTATATCACTCAGCATATCTAACACGAGGCATATAACTCATTCAACATTTAATTCTTGCCAACACTCATCAATATTCATACATCTCCATTACCTTATAAAAATAAAAATCAATCCTCAAGATTTACCCTTTCAATCCTCACAATTCACTTTTTTCATATCAATCCTCACTATTTGCTTGAGTAAATTTCTTTAGTCTTATAACTTTTGATAAAATTAATTTGTCCAAAGTAAACTTAACAAAAACAAGTCATAGCACAACTATTTCTTAAATAGAGAGCAATTCTCAAGAATTTCCAAATAAAGCATTATTTCCAAGTAAAGAGATTTTTATAAATAGGGTGCATCACCAAACTTTCCAAATAAAGCCACATTTTCAAATAAGAAAACTTTCTATAAATAAATTATAACACAAGATTTTCCAAATGAGGTATCATTTCTCAATTAATGGTAACATTTTATAGATAGCACAATATCAATATAACTTTCCAAAATACAGGATATGTCATAAAACTTTCCAAATAAAGGATCATTTCTCAGATAAATGACTTTCCAAATATAAAAATCACAAACCTTACCAAATACGAAGTACTTTGCAAAATAACACAAGTTGCAATAAATCATAAATAAATAAAGCAGAGTAGAGATAATTCATTCTTGGATTTAGAACCATTTACCAAAAATATTATCGTAAGTATATAGAGGGCGTCCATTGACGTCTAGTTTGTACAAGAATCTTTCGTATGTTTCTTAACAGCCTTCTCCTTATCCTTCACTCTAAAGCAAGAACATTTCATAAATAACTTTTTCACTTGTAAACTTTTCCCAATTATAAACAGTTAGATATTTTCTTTGAGTTGCCCCTTGATCTACCAACCTACCCTAGGTTTGACAAATGCATAAACGGTTCATGGTAGAACCCTTGGTTTAGTCCACATGTCAACCGCACATTTTTTTTTTAGTCTACATAAGTTATAGGATGTTGGGGTCCAAGTCTACCTTTAGGGTTTAAGTCTCAAAGTTACTAAATCTTATCGTAGAGATTTTAGGTCGAACCCTAGTTTCACCAATCATTCCACACTTCTAAATCAATCAATTCACATATAGGGTTCTCCTTATTTTATACAGGCTAGTGGGCCTTAATTCCAATTCATTTGGCCCGCTTCCAACAATAGGCCCAAATGGCCCATATGCAATTGTAATAGGGTTCACATAAGCCTAACAAATCCAACTTTCTTTTCAAATGTCTCTGATGATATGAGCCCACTTTATCGCCCAACATTCATGATTCAAGTTGGACACATAAGGTATATTTCATAAGACTGCTATGAATCCTACACCACCATTATAGCCCATATTCAAATGGTTTAGCTTTTAATGAAACAACTGGAGCAAAATAAGAAACCTTTTTACCAAGAATACTAAATTTTCTGTCAATATACATTATACCAGATTCCGTTCCAGACCACTGGGCCCTTGGACATTTTAAAGGATAGGCCCATTATGGCCCAAAACACTTCTTCATATGGTAACTCATTGCCATGTCTTTAATAGCAGACCCAATATAGTCCATGTGTAGATGTAATTGGCTTGATACTAAGCTTAACAAAACTTCGTTTATTTCCAAATATTTCTAATAAATGACCCACCTTAGTATCCAAAAATCGTACTTTGATACGGATACGTAGAATGCACTTCGTACATCTATTTATAATTTTGACATAGCTACCACAAGTATAAATTAGTAATTCTACTTTTTATGATTCAATTAAAGTAAAATAGAGAGTATTCTAATTTTCTTATGAACATCAAAACGCTAGTGGTTCCATTCAACTTTTAGAGTTCTCTTTTTGGGTCCACTTCTCAGGATATACTCAAAATGTCCCAAAGTACATTTTTATAAAATAAATTGTAGCCTACTTAGCTACTTAAGATAACATGACCATTCTCTAATTTTACTACAATTTTTTCTTATATGCTATTTAAAATGGAGTCTGCTAGAACATTCATAGTTCATCCAATTTTAAGAAAAAAAAACAAACAAAAAAAATCATTTTCTTTAGAAAATCCAATAGTCTGGATAGGCCCACAACAAGACAAAAACTCTCCTTTATCACTAGGATTAGTTTTCAAAGATTCTTTAACACTAATGATGGATTCCACATCCACTATTCAGTGGCTCTTTTTACAATTTGGCCCAAAGGATAATTGTTGGGCCGTGACTCTCATAGAGTCCTTTAACAATTAATTTCGAAGGTTTGGTGATCTAATAGTTGGCTCACCATAAGATTTCAAATTGACTCTTTATCATGGATGAACGTGTCCCACCTTAGTTCAATCTGTTTTACAAATCTATGTTTTCTAATTTATCTATCAACGTGTCCAATTGGAATTTAATGATATACAACAGGCTAAATCATGATAATGAAATGAAATATTCTAACAGTCCTAACTGTAGATTAAAAGTTATATCTAATGTCTACATCAGCAAAAAGAATAATATTCACATGAATATATAATCTGCTACAAAACCAATTTTCCTACAGTTCTCATGGATACCACACATACTGAAATTTTTATTTCAGAAATTATACCCAAGATTAAAACAGAAAAATTAATTCTTCCTAAAACAAAGACAATTCATCATATGGGAGAACAAATGGTATGATAAGATCTGGCCCATTAGAAAAGTGCAAAAATCGGTAGATGCTTTCACCCTTTTAACCATCCATGTATTTTTTTTTTTTTATCATGGTTGTCCACACGTGTACATCACGGCTGACCTTAATGGATCGTCCCAATGCTCAAATTTGACCGTCGATCCACACTTTTACTGGTCTCTTTCTAAGTTCAGTTCAAGGGTCAAATCTGTACCGTTCATTTGTTTCGACGGTTTTCTAGATATCTAAGTTTCTGTTGATACATTGATAAATCTGTCTTTGTAAGTTTCTTAGAATACTTACCAGGTTAATTTAAAATGAAAATCTGCTTTAGAACTAATCTACTTCCATTCTAATGCATACTAACTTGCCATTTTCACAAGGTCCAAACAATCTACCAGACAATTTGTTTGGATGGTCCCAATCTGACCGTCCATGCACTTTGATTGGGAGTCACCTGCTGATTTTTGGTTATGTCCCACATCAGTTTCTGGACATGAGGATCCTTTAAAGACCCTTTCTCCTCTGAGATTTCACAGAGTCATGATCCAAAGATGATTAAATCCAACCTCTCTAGTGTCTTGGATGTTGATTTTGGGCCTCAAGTAGAAATGGTGAAGATAGATCTTCTTCTCATAAAATGATTCATGGTTTAAAGTTATTAGCATTCTTCTTCCTAGCATTAATCATATCAAAAGAAAATAAAGACAAAGAAAAAGAACTACTTACATGCACACTTACCAACAATAGCCAAACTCCTCTCTCTCTCTCTCTCTCTCTCTCTCTCTCTCTCTCTCTCTCTCTCTCTCTCTCTCTCTCTCTCTCTACTCACGACTAGTCCCCCATCTACAAGAGGCATGATAGCTTGTAGATTCCTTACATGGCATGAAACGCTCATCTCCCCCTTGATTTAAGGATGTGGATTGCTCTTGTCTAAACAAGGCAAGTGTTGACTTCAAAAGCCAAAAACTCGAGCAAAAATAAAATCAACCAGTCATGGGACTTGATCCCTCAACCTCTAGTCTTACACCCAACTCAATTACCACTCATTTAAATTCACTTTCTTGCTAGGAAATGAAAAGAATTATTATTTAGATTAGTTTTTTTTTTTTTAGTTCTTTGGTCATTCATGCATCCTCTTAACAATGCATGCTATAAAATAAAAGTATATGCTCTATGTATCTACCTACAACAAATGAGTTGTCTTATGGTGTGATTTCTAAGTTAGTCATGATAAATGATTTTTCAACTTAGCATATTCGAGTCTAGTTTGAATGCATGCTCCATAACAAGTATCCATATTCTAGTCATGTGATCAGGGTAACAGGAAGAAAGAAAGAAAGGAAAAAAAAAATCTTTTTTTTTTTCAAGATATTACAATGTGTTGGTTTCTTAACACACACAGGGCAATGTGACTGCTTAGGGTGCTCCTCCACTTTCAATTGAAGCCGGTCTGCCATCTCTTTAGAGATCAAATTTTGAATACTCTCACTATTTATGATAACATTGAATAACTTCTGACCATATGTGCACTGTATATGGAAGATACTAGTCAATAACCAATCATCTTCTGGAGCGGCCAAAACTTTGCGAATAACAAGAGTTTCACCTTCATTCAGTCCGGTCATTTCATCGAGCACTTTGAGCATCTTCGTCATAAATCAACTGATCATCATCATTCAATGTGGTCTCTGTTCACTTCATCTTCATTTGGTCTGGCCATTTCATCAAATACTTCATGGACCTCTTCGTCATAAATCGGTTCATCATCATCAAATTGCGGGTAGTCTCTATTTACTTCACCTTCATTCGGTCCGGTCATTTCATTAAACACTTCATGGGGATTGTTGGCATGCTTTAAATTCTTCAATTTCTTCGCGAAGGTGGGCATCTTGAATTGAAGCTGTCTGTTCAACCTGGTATTCTCTTCCTCTTACAATAAGAAATCAAGCCCAATCTAAGAACCAAACTCGCTCTAATATCATATGATGCTGATCCAATGGTGCAAGAAAATAGAAAATGCTTTAGCAAATGGTAGAGAGAAGAAAAGAAGACAGTTTTGATTGAAAATGGAGGTGACAGTGCACTGCTTGGGGATTCACTCACCAAATACAAGAGAATCACTCACTCTCAAAGGTGATCAAAAGATCTCACAAAAGGGATGAAAATGCACTATTAATTCTTCTTCATTTACAAAATGATTTTGAGAGAGAGAGAGAGAGAGAGAGAGAGAGAGTAAATGGGGGTGGTGGGAGAGGAGCTGGTGGGAGAGGAGCATTAAATGGGGAGAGGCCCAAGGTGACTGCTGGGGCCCCTCTCCTAATCTACATCAATTACCTGTTGGTGACATGCCTAAGTTCCCTTGAATGCATTCATTTCTAATTCAATCCTTCCTCCACTTGTCACTCATCCATCTCAACATCCTCATTTCAGCTACACGTCGTATGAACATGCTGTTCCTTAACTGTTCAACATTCTGCTCCATTAAGCACAGCTGATCTTATATCTATCCTTCAAAATTTCCCTTCCAGTTTTAGTGTACAACATTTGAAATTTGATATAGGTAGCGGTGCATTTTATTTCACTAGATGTTTTGAGTGATTGAAGAGGGTGAAAATGTTCTGTATAAGGAATATTAAAGTAAAAAACCTTTGGTGTTAATGCTATTTAGGATTAAATTATTAACTAATAGTCTAGTAGTATATCTGTGTTATTCATTATACGCCAAGGACTTGGGACCATAACCTTCTATCAGTTAATCATGTTATTTGCTTATGGAGGATTAATTAATGAAGGTACAAACGAATGGTATTTTTTTACCTACTCAAAAGCAAGATTGGTAGACCCTTTAATTAAAGGAGTGAATTTGTTACAATTGAGAAAGTTTGTGTGGATAGTCATACTTAGGGGTGCAACTTGGGTGGGTTAGTTTGGGTTAAGGATCAACCTGAGCCCAACCTCACCTCAAGAGGACCCAATCCGCTACTTGACCCAACCCAATTCCAGCTGAGTTGCCCAACCCGAATTCCTCTATTCTCAACCCAACCCGACCTGACCCAAATACATGTGATTATCCCAAAGCCGACCTAACCTGACCCGAATTCGCTCAACCTGAACCCAACCTGATTTCAAATTGGATTGGTATTTTCCAACCCAAACCTGACCTGAGGACCTTGACAACCCAACCTGACTTGACCAAAACTCAGGTTGGTCAATTGGGTTGCGTTGACTTGGACCCAAGTTGTAGGCATAATCATACTATAGCTGGTGGTCACCCAATTTTAAACACAACTGCAAAATCAACAATGAAGTTGCATCTTGAGCACTATAGTGTTTGGTTCAACCTGAACATTATTCTTAGTTGCAATTGTTTGTTTTGGTGCTCTGTACTAATCTTTCTTATTCTCATGCAGGTTGAGGAATTGTGCCTTTGTGGATTTCAAGGATGAGGCTTTGGCTTCTCAAGCACAATCACAGCTAAATAGGTGCTTATCTATCATGGTATTGGTATACAGACAACTATTTAATTTCCTATTTATTTTAACCACTCTGATTTTCATTTCTTGTTTCCATATTTTGCATGGTTAATTCCGCTTGTAAATTTTTTATGAGACTGTTGGGATGTATATCCTCAGTTTAGCCATCACTTGCAAGAGTTAGATCAATATAAGTCATGTTCTCAATGTTTGTTACTTTCCTTGATACATTTTTAATATTTCAGATTGAGATTTCTTGGGAAAGTGCTATCAGTTGAGAGAGCAGGTATGGCTGTATCAAATAATAAGAATCAACAAGGCGACGGACAATTTGGAAAGGACTCAAGTTTTCCACCAGCATCATTGCTAAAGGATGCTCAGGTAACTGGCAACCTTGCTAAAGGAAGCAATGCAGGTTCAGTACCCACGTGTGAACCCATAGCATCAAAGCTTGGCGTGGACTACCCATTTCCTCCTCATCTTGAGTATGTTGTCTATTGTTCAAGACTTTATCTTCTTCATCTTAAGCCTTTATCCTGGCAATTTGGGTCAGCTTTTAAATAGTAGATTGGCAAAAGTTTTATAATTGGCTGCCAATCAAACATAAACTTTCCTCTTTTATCCGGGCTCTAGATCTGGTGATGGCAGGGACTTTACAAAGATAATCATCATCATCTCAGACTTATCCCAACTACTTGGGGTTGGCAGAGTTTTCACAAATACAATATCTAAATCAGTCAGCATAAAAGATACTCATCAAATTAAAAATCTCTAAGATAATTACCAGTAGGATCCTAACATGTACATTTTCAACATTGCTACTTGTAAGCCTTTGCTTGTTGACGTGGCCAGTAAAAATTGGTAAGAAGAGAATGGACGCGAATTGCTTGTACCGAGGGTAACAAGGGATTTCTATAAGCCCTGATGTGTCCCTATGAAAAAGTGTCATGTGCAATTATTAGATGTGTGACCTGCAGTGAAAAGGGCAAAATTGTCATTTCACCTAGAGGAATATTTGCTTTTCACTGTGGGCCCTGCATCTGACAAGTACAAGTGGCATGTTATCATTGGGCCACATTAGGGGTTATAGGAATTCCCTGTAACCTTAATTACAGGCAATTCGCATCCAAAGAGAACATTTTGTTCATACTAGATTCATGATTCTTTCATTTCGAGTCATTATTTCATCTAGTTCAGCAAATTGAACAGTATGGCAATGTATTTCTGAACTTTAAAAAAAAATCCATAAATCACACTCGCAAAGGGATTGCCCTAGGGAACCCTAAGATCCCTAATTCCAAATATGAATTGGCAGCTGAAAAGTCAGCGAACTTGCACTAAATCAATTTTGTAATGGTCTACTCATGTGATGGATCACTGAGTCAGAATAAAACAAACAATCACTAATGCATGTTCTAACATATCTTTAGGAACCTTGGTGTTAATCTTAGTTCTGCTTGAAACCCTCAAAATTTCCATTTTTTCCTAATAATTGAACATCAAACTCTTAAAATCGCATGGAATCGAGAGCATATTTTCAGTCACAACCACTCAATTTTCCTGTCAGACCCTTAAAATTAGGCTTCTTTAGCGACCACAAAGATCCGTGTTGGCGAAAACATTCACTTCTGCAAATCCCCTAATATGAGACCTCACAAAATCCACAAACATAATCCTTCTTTGAATTTTCTTTATTCCCCACATCGAGGAATTTCTAGAATACCTTGTGCCAAGATTACCAATTTCCATGATGTGGGAGGGAACATTTACGATTCCCTGTACCATCATTCTAAGTTCCATGGCAGAGTGTTCCTTTGGCTTCAATATTCCTCAACATTGTTCCAGGTTGCATGCCCATACCAAGTTGCATACTGAAGTTTTCAATAGCTACTTGAATATTCTGTTTTCTCATAAATTCTGATCCCATGATCCATCAGTCTACCTTATTTGAGGTGGCGAACCTTGGAGTCTTTAATAATTTGAAAAGCTGAAGAGCTTGATATTTTGTTAACATTTAATTGATTCGTCTTGTTAGTTTGGTTCATCAACTTCTATATTCAGTGTCAAGTGTCCAGATTTATCTCTTTAATATTCATAAATTACGGTGCTTTAAGAAAATTGGGGCTAAAAAACTGAACCTACCAAAGCATACCAACTTCCCTGGGCCGATATTGTACTTCGTATTCTGCACTGAGTACTCCACTGTGCTTGGAAACCTTGCTTGTACAAGTGTAACCCATGTGGAATGTTTCATACATCCTGAAATTCTCTCTTTAAAAATGTCAAACAAAGGTTCAAAATATCGGTATTGGAGCTCGTACCAGCTAGCACAAAACGAACACATATCGTAAGACGCACTACTCCCCCCCCCAAACTTGTCTTATCGCTACCAAACAAAAACAACACGGGTATCATTTTTCCTTTTCAAAACACTGTTACAATATGTATTTGTCAATATTTGGAACTTTGGACAAAACTTAAGATGTTTTAGAAACTCAAAACTTGAGACGTTTTAGAAACTCAAAACATCAGATGCTCTAAAATCAATAAAAACTTTAGAATACTTTCTTCTTTTGATGTAAATGGAGCTTCCTTGAGGACAAAAGGTACGAACATGCATAAGTGGAGGTTCCTAAGGCAGTTCAAAGCTTCCAAACAAAGAAGAAAATTAGATATGTCCACTTCCCAGGCCTAGTTCACAATTCATTAGCTAGTCTCTAATAGAATCAGCCTCTAAAAAGTAAAATCCTCAACCCACTTTCTGAATGTGCTCTGAACATAGGTTCGATGGTAGATCCAAACACAGTACACAAATTCAAAATGTGCCATATGGATCCTCATCTTGAAACACAATACATGGATTCCATGGCACCTTGATTCATCAATGCCAATGAGTAAAGTTGGTTAGCTCTGCCTCAACATATTGTATCATCTACACTCTTTAATGCTTCCTGCTCAAATAGTCGACCCATAATCTAAATCCCATGCTTTCCATTGTAAAAATGGATGTATCGTTTTTGTAAGGGTAAATTCGTTACTCGAATGATTTCTTCAGTTTACCTTCTAGTGCGTGGAAGCCAACGCAATACCCTGCCAAGAACCAACTAAACAATGGTTCAAAACATCGGCCAATATGTATCTTATTGGATGTCACACATGTTGATGAATGGGCGAGACTTTTATTTAAAAATAATAATAATAATAATAAAAAAGATGACAAGAAATGATAGAGAAAGCACAAAAATAATAATAATAATAATAATAAAAAAGATGACAAGAAATGATAGAGAAAGCACAAAAAAAAAAAAAAAAGTCAGTGTGATAAAAGCAAGACGGGCCAGGGCTTTAAAGACCAAGGGAACTAAAAAAGAAACATAAAGAAACATGTGAAAGCAACACTGAGCATCCCCACAGCGAACTCCCCAAACAATAGGATATTGTCCGATATCCAGAGATTACTCCTCAAAACTCCCTCTTTAACTAGACTATCCGCTCTTGTCATTTTCTGTGCATTTAGTGTGGATTAAGGAAGCTTCAAGAGAAAAATGTTTTTCCTTTCCTTCTTCCAGAGTGCTTTGCAGTTTCCAAGGGAAGTTAACCCTTTTTGAATCTCCCTTAATAACCATCGGTTCCAGGTTTTTATCAGCTGCAATAATGGTGCCAGTGAGCATGGCTTTTGTTTCAGAAAAATTAGAGTTCTCCAACCAGTGGGGCCCTAGAACTTGGCAATAGCCACTCCAAGCCAATCTATCTAACAATCCCACCAATGCTGGTTGGGCCTTAGTGCTCTCAGGTAGAGGGATAGAATCCCTTTTTTAAATTAGATTGCTTGCCCTACGAGATTGATAGGTCAATGGATTGCTTGAAGATGTCGGCCTCCATTTTCTTTTTGCCCTGAAATGTTTTTCTGTTGCGCTCATTACGAATTACAGCATTGCAAACCAGCTGCTATAACAGTTTGCTGATTGATCCCCAGGCAACAACCTTCTATCAACATGGCCCATTGCACTTTAGAATTTAGCTAGAACAGCGTTCCGAAATATAGTTATCTTTCCAAAGAGCTGATATGGTTGATACAAAAAGAAAAAAGAAAAAAAAAAAAAAAAAAAGACAAAAAAGGAACACTTATAAGGAACTCTTAAGGGATATAATCTCGCAACTGAAGGGGTGGAAATCGGGTGGCTAATGATCTAGAACTATATGTCAGATATGTAATTCTAGTTTGGACCATGGATTAATATTTATAAGCTAGCAGCCAGCTGTGAAGTACTCCATCTCTATCCATGTACCAACACAGGGAATTACATAGTGAGGGACATAAGAACAAAGGAAGGTAACCTCCAACTTTCAACCTCCAGAGGTACTATGTGTGTCATGCATTCTGTGCATTCTACTAGTTTGTTCCATGTGTCACAAACTGTGCATATCCATTCTGCTAGTTTTCCATAACAAAAAGGCAAGTTCTTAAATTAATTCAAGAAATCTAGGTCTTTAATGTACATGCGGTATATTCACTAATAACAATAATTTCATGAAAAAAAAAAATCAACTATATATGTATCTCTCCTCTTTTTGTTTTTGGTCAATCACGTTTCTGCTAATTTCATTGATTTCTATTTTCTGACATGGACTTTCCTTCAATCAGCTGGCTCAGTGTAAAATTTTACTTCGATCAGTTGTTTCTCCATGTCTTATTTTAGAGGAGTTATATGACACTCTGGCTGTGTATGGCGCTTGATACACAGGCACTTGAAATGGTACACGTGGAATATATTAACTCAAATTAAACAGACAAAATTGTCGAACCCACTGTTGCTGAGTTAGACTCTGAAAATCATTTTGTTGGACAAACCTAAACCTCTGATTTGTGGACATGTGTTTCTGAAATAAGACATTGGATATTTTTCATTTTTGAACATCCAATAAATATCCAGCAATCTAATAATTAAATAACCAAACAAAAGTAGGTTTTGGTTTTATCTTTCAAAAAAAAAAAAAAGTAGGTTTTGGTTTATGATAAATCTAAGCTGTCACCCATAGTTTGATGGTTTATTTTGAATTAGTTTTATGCCATGTATGCAGTTTCTCAGTAATTTCTAACTGCCTGCATATCATTGATAACATTCTGCTGGAGTGCGAAAGTATTTGTTCTTATTTTTTGTTGTATATGATACATACATCTCTAGAATTCAGGCTTGGCCGTTTGGGTTAATACCAGTGTTTTAAATAGCGAATAGTGTGTAGCGTAGCCTTCACCCCTCCGACGCGTGAGGCGTAAGCTACATAGCAGTGTAGCGTAAGCTACACATTGCTTAGATTTTTAATCAAGGTTGCACTTGGTTGCACCAAATTAGATGATTAATGATAAAATTTAACAAAATTTCATGATAGTTGGTGCAACCAAATGCAACTTAAAGTAATAGCAAGGGGGAATGATTAAATATAAAAGTGAAAAAGAGCAACAAAACTTATTTAAAACTGTTTCTTATATTATTTTACTAAAGGCATTGAAAAGACTAACGGATTTTCATTGAAATAGAAAAATGTAACAAATCATTAAAAACATTATTGATTTTAATGTTATAGTGAAAAATGACTTGTAATGTGAGCTATGTAGCATGTAGCGTAGTTTATGAAGCGTGTAGCGTATCCAAATTAATCATGTAGCATAGGCTACACGCAACTTAAGCTATTTTCATGAGCTACGTAGCGTTTAAGCTAAGCTACGCTACATAGCGTAAGCTACACGCTACATAGCGTAGCTATTTAAAACACTAGTTAATACTGGCTCCTCAGAAGAGGCAACTTAATGTAAATTAAATTAAATGGCTGATATTGTTGTACTCCTTATTGATTCATCCTGAGAGAATCAAATTTCCTAGCTGATTGCCTGGGTAAGGATGTGAGACGTGAGATTCTTTGTATGTCGAAGATGCTCATCTGAGACGGAGGAAATGAGGGAGTGAAAGCATGTCCTGCTCCATATCACAAAACACATCTACTCCATTGATTTGACTGAGGGAGGGAGGGAAGAAGGAATTCACGAGCGCTTTACATGTCATATAAGTGGTTTTCTGCATACAATCAATGTTATCAAAATCGTACGATTTGCGATTCAAACGTATGATTTGTATCGTATTGTACGAAACAAATCGTATGTTTGAATCACAAATCAAGATGATTCGTACGATTCGATTTTCTACGCAGAAAACTGGCAGCAACTGGTATAAAATTTGGTTTTTTTTCAGGTTTTGCAAATTTTTTGGGGCTTTCTCTTTTAAAAGGTATTTGATACCAAATACAAGACACAGGGGGCTAAAGCCTACACCCTAAACACGTATAAAACACACAACGTGTTAACGATGCTAACAACAAGCTAACTAAACCCTAGTACAAATGAACGTAGATGATGAAAGAAAACATAAATGGAAGATATAACCTATATGGCTAATACGTGAGCACGTAAACACATCCTAAACAAATAAATGATAAAACAAACATAATAAAACCTATTTAGAAGAAAATATCACACGTTTATTCATAAGCAGACTCTCATTACAAAGGTTGGACTAAACAAACTATAAGCTTAAACTGGAAAGAAACTATAAGACTATCACACTCTTTTTTCTACTGGACTAATGCCTTAGACTAGATTTAGTTTGGCTTGTACATAGGAAAATAAAAGATAACTAGCACAAAGGTAACACATGACAATCCAAGTACTGTGAACGTTGTCTTCAACTAGTTAGCTCATATCTAGACACGTCTGATCGATTCATTGACTAGGGAGTCAATCCACTGTGAAAGGTAGAAACTGGGACAGACGTGCGGTAGTATACTTGGATCTCTTGGAGGTTTATGCAAATACTTTAAGTATTTGTTGACAACTGCTTCTTGCAATCGTCTTTTTGTTTCTTCTGAGGCGTAAAATTCTCCTTCATGGACATTCTATCTAAGGGCTCCAAGTAAACTATTTTCTTCAAGCTAGATAGTTATTCTGTCGGTTTCTTGAATTGTTCTGTGAGTGGCTAGACTAAGGTTTCGATAGACGGCTATGAAACCGCTTATCCTTGTCTGTTTTAGAAGCTCGTCATCATATGTGAGTCCTCGATATCGTGTCGGCCAGTAAAGGGCTGAGTTGACGGTTTGGATATCGATGTGATGATATGATGGATAGTAAATTCTGCCATCTGGACTCTATTCTGGTGGCGTGATCTTCAGATATAGATAACTCTGGCTAGTGGTGCTTCGTATTTTATTGCAGCTGCTAATGATGCAGTTGGGAAGGCCTTTTAGGTCTTTGGCACAGAAGGT
The DNA here is from genome assembly GCA_003013855.2 of Liriodendron chinense. Classification (NCBI taxonomy): domain Eukaryota; kingdom Viridiplantae; phylum Streptophyta; class Magnoliopsida; order Magnoliales; family Magnoliaceae; genus Liriodendron; species Liriodendron chinense. Next base: position 53,520 of record PVNU02000448.1, on the reverse strand, counting down.
GTGGATGCCACCCAAGAAACCATTTTTGAAGAGATAACTCTTTAGGTCGTAATCTACATAAGCTTCAGCTAGATAGAAATTGCCGTTGAAGTGCGGGTTTCCTACAATGTTTAGCTCGGGCTCTAGCGGATGAGCCATTTCATAAGGGGCTTTGAAGCGAAGTAACCACTTGTTGATGTCGGTTCTGGAACGGGCCTAGATATCTAAAATAAGTGTTCAGGTAATAACTGGAGAGTTAACTGAAAGATAGCGTTTCTCTTCTGTGGGAAGAAGGAATCCTTGTGAAAGGATTCAGCTTTTAGTCTTTGAAGAGGAGGTATGTTATCCTTTCTGAAATATAAATGCAGTCTGTTAATGGATTGCTCCATAAGTGGAGAGCTGTGTGTTCCATGTGCATCCCATAGATCATGAAGAATACTAGCTTCTTCATCAGGTAAGTCTATGGTGCTGTATGGATAGATGTAGGGGGAAGGATGAGAAGGGTTAGCGTGAGAAGATGATGAAGGTGCCCACAGTAGGTCCATGTGGGATGTGTGGAAATTCACTGTCTGTGGGTGTGAAGCCGAAGTAGCTGCAGAGGAAAAACATCACAGAGAATGAGATGATCAATTTCCATAAGCTGGATTCTTACAGTAATTCATCGATTTCACCCATGTATATAATTAGTATAAGAGATGGATCTAACAGAGTTATGAGATCTAAGACGTTAATCAAAATAGTCAAGACTTCCTCTTTATTTGTCAAATAGATAGATGGTATAGGATCAAGCTGTGATCATGGCAGACTATGCTGGACTCTTATGTGAGGTTTATGATTTTCCTGTTGGATAAGTCTCATTTGTAAGATGTATGACCATCATACAAATATAACTTGTGAAAGCACCAACAGCTACAATAGGCATGCTACAGTGTTCATCCCGTGAAGTATTCCACCCCAATTTAGCAGACAACACGGCCACATTGCCTAAACGTCCGCACGTTGAGGACTGACCAGTTGAGATCTTACGCATATGCCTGAGGTTCACAAGTGTTTGTTGTAATAACGGTTCTGATCATCACTGTAAAACCCGGTTTTAGAATATAACGGTTACCTGGGTCCTGTGTATCATTGTCAACCCACTTTTCTACGTATCAAGTATCCAGTTTTCTAATACAAGAGATCGCTTAGTAAGCGCAGATGCAGAGCATACTAATCAGGAAACAGTGATAAGTATAATTCATAGGAACTGTGATAAACATACTGAATAGGGAACTGTTATAAGCTTAGTAAAGGAACGGTGATATCATACTGAAGATACTACAGAAAGGGAAAGACACCAATCAGAAAATCTACATACCTGACATAGGTACTACCTGATAATCGTCATGGATGGCCTAAATTGACTAAAGAGGAGCTTGTGGGGTTTTGATCAATAAAATAAAAATCACAATCAGCAGAAAGATCGGAGCATAATAAGAATATACATAAGGAAATGAAGTCACTGTAAAGAAAAGCTAATTGAAAGACAAAAGCTTATTCTAGAGGATGGCTAGCCTCAGTGCCCACTTGGCCATACCACAATATCGGCCTTCTTCTCTTCTTTACTACCTTCTGTAATCTACCTCTAGACAAGATTTATAAAGAAAGTTATCTGGTGAAGCTTTCCTGACTTGATTCATTACCACGGAGGAAAAGCCCTCAATTTATAGGCAAACATAAGCACATTGTAGATCTGGACTTCACAGCCATTGGAATCTGAAGTTTGGATAGATATTGGACTTAAAACATGTTCGAATCCGTGGAGCTGAGCTGTTAGCAAACGTGGAATTTCTGGTCGCTTCTACTGGATCAGATCGTAGTAACTGCGGTAGCTGGTATAGTAACACTGCTTGTACGAAGAGACACGTAACAAAACACGTAGCTTCTGCATGAGAGAGGAATGCCACTTTCGTGAATAGTGAAACACTATTCATGATAAGATTTCATTTTAACCAAAAAGGAAAAGTGTTTTGAAAGCGACATCTTTAGCTTTGCTGGCACTTCTTGAATCTTTTAGGGGCTCCACTGGGACACGCGAACATGTGGGACCCACCTGTGGGGCCAGGCACTATTCATCTTGACACTATTCATCACTTGTGTCTTAACAGGAGTTTGGACTTGCTGTTGCATTGATGGAGTTGAGATGAGCGGTGCAATAAGACGCGAAGTGCTAAAGACTAGTGTCATAGTAAGTTACGTACGGATATACCCAGATGTCATCGGGGACATCTCGCCATGGAACTTGGTTGCGATCACACATGTGTCTTTTGAAGAGCAGGAATTCTTAAGGGTGTGCGTTCCAAGATCTTGAGAGATTGAAAGTGCGCCATTGCCGAATCACGGCGCGATCGTGAGCGTAGGGTACATAGTACGTATCACCATCTGGAACATGGATCAAATCTCTGGGATTTCTGAATTCAATTTCAACATAATCAGCATGATGATCGTCGAGGAGAGATCTCCATATGTGCAATGATTGGAACCATTCAAAGAACTTGATGAGGCCACGAGTTTCTGTGGTCAGGTGACTCATCCAAATAGTAGTATGGGCAAAGTATAGCTGTAACTGAGCTGCATCGAAGATCACAGTAATTGTCCATTGTTCTGTGAGATACCAGAGAAAACACAAAGCTTCTGGAGGGACATATCGAAGGTCTCGAAAGGTTAAGGGTGTGAGATATAGATAGGTCGGATGAGGAATTCTTTCGAAAACTGGGTTGTTCCGGAAAAGATGTATATCAAGGAAGGTTCAAATGTTTTCCAAGGTACGATGCTGGAAGTGAAGGCTGGAGATTAAGTTGCGAATCTCGACAGGAAGGGTACGGACTCTTTCAAGGGGAAAGATACATTGAAGGCTGAGTTGACGAACTGGGAGGATGGGTCGTGCTTCTGGTAAATGCATCCTGGACAAGAAATCAGCAAGGACATTATTTCTTCTTTGATCTTGTTTACTGTGAAGTTCCATTGAGAAGTCCCAGCAAAGCTAAAGATGTCGCTTTCAAAACACTATTATTTTTTTATTAAAATGAAATCTTATCATGAATAGTGTTTCATTATTCACAAAAGTGACATTCCTCTCTCATACAGAAGCTACATGTTTCGTTACGTGTCTCTTCGTAGAATAGTGTTACCATGCCAGCTACCGCAGTTACTACGATCTGATCCGGTAGAAGCGACCAGAAGCTCCACGTTTGCTGACAGCTTAGCTCTACGGATTCGAACATGTTTCAAGTTCGATGTCTATCCAAACTCCGAATTCCAACGGCTGTGAAGTCCGGATCTACAGTGTGCTTATGTTTGCCTATAAATTGAGGGTTTTCCCTCCGTTGTAATCAATCAAGTCAGGAAAACGTCTCCAAAGAACTTTCTTTATAAATCTTGTCCAGGGGTAGATTACAGAAGGTAGCAAAGAAGAAAAAAATGCCGATATTGCGGTATAGCCAAGTGGGCACTGAGGCTAGCCATCCTCCAGGATGAGCTCTTGTCTTTTTATTAGTTTTTCTTACGGTGACTTCATTCTCTTATATATATTCTTATTATGCTTAGATCTTTCTAATGATTATGATTTCTATTTTGTTAATCCAAACCCCACAAGCTCCTCTTTAGTCAATATAAGCCATTCATGATGACTGTCAGGTAGTACCTATGTAAGGTATATGGATTTTCTGATTGGTGTCTCCCCCTCTCTATAGTATCTTCAGTATGATATCACTGTTCCTTTACTAAGCTTATAAAAGTTCCATGTTCAGTATGTTTATCACAGTTCCTACGAAGTATGCTTATCACTGTTTCCTGATTAGTATGCTCTGCATATGCGCTTTCTAAACGATCTCTTCATCAGAAAACTGGATACTTCGATACATAGAAAAGTGAGTTAACAGTGATAGACAGAACCCAGGTGACCGTTATATTCTGAAACCAAGTTTGACAGTGATAATCAGAACCGTTACTACAGCAAATACTTGTGAACCTCAGGCCTATGCGCAAACACTTGATGATCATATAGAAAACTTATGCACATGGGATCAGAAAATGGATTATTGTTTGAACTTGATTATAATATGATGATATATACATGATGCATTTTTTTTTTTTTTTTGCATATTCATGACAAAATGGATGATTGATGTGTTTTTTAATTTTTTTTATTTATATACAATTTATATATTTTTATGATATGTTTTACAAAAATCTTACGATTTACGATACGATACGATTCAAACAAGAAAACGATTTACAATTTAATAACATTGCATACAATGAACATTACATCCTGCTCCACATCACAAAAGATATCTACTCCATTGCTCTAGACCTTAGAATCCTCCACATACAATGAACATTTCATCCTGCTCTACATCACAAAACACATCTACTCCATTGCTTGGACCTCACAAAATCTTCAACTCATGTTCTCTGTTTGAACTGACAATATCATCTGCATTCCGAATAGATTTGTAAATGACAACTTCTGTCTAAATAATCTATATCCTGGTGCTTATTCAGATTTCAATTTTGCTGGCTGAAAGAGCTTCTACCTGATTTAGGTGAAACTAACTGTGCTCGTTGTTTCTAGGTATGCATATCCACCTCCAGATGGGAATATACTGACTAATATTGTGAATGCCCTCATAGCCGTTCCTCGCTTTTATACACAGGTTATCATAATCTGCTTCAAAACCATTCAGGAGTAACTTTGAAATAAATCTTCTTGTTCTCATTGTTTTCATGTGGTGGTTGGATGGAAATTGTGCTTATTGTTTTAAAAGTTCGAAAACTTCACCTTATTTGTAGGTTTTGCATTTGATGAACAAAATGAATATTCCAGCTCCATTCCGCATGGCACTGCCCACTCCACCTTTACCACCTTCAGAGCCTGCTCCGCCTCCACCTCCGCCTCCTCTCCCGACGATAGCTCCACATCCCCATTTGGCAGATCTATCAAGCGATGAGTCAGAAATGGAGTCTTCTGAAGAAGTATTTTGTTGCTCAACTTTATCAAACTCTCTACATCCATATTTTACTGACTTCTCTAGACCGCTTTTGTGCAACCACTGTGATTATGAAAAAAATTGCATTAGATATTGCTAGGGCGACTAATTGTGATAAGACGTAGATGATGATGATGCTGATGATGATGATATTGTCAGGACAATGCTGATGAGAAAAACTACCGTGGTAGAAAGCGCACTAAAAGAGAAGCCATCGTGGGCCCTGCAGTTGATAAGGCTGTGGGACATGAAGCTGTTGGACTAAAGCCTGCCACCTTGGTTCCTAAAGAGATTCCAGTGATAAAAAAGAAAAATCCTGTCCTACAGGTTGTATGCCCTCTCAATGAAGTTGGTTCTCTCAATGAACAGCAATATGCATATTTTTCATAGCATGTGTTAGCTTGGTTCGTGATTTGATTTCAGATCAGAATTGCTCCAAAGCCAATACAAAACGACGTGGCGGATGATGACAGTAGCATAAAAGAACTAACTGAGCCTGCAAATGAGGGGTTGGAACTGAAACCTTTCGCAATGCCAGAAGAGATAGAGAATGGGAAGCTGCCTCCAGAGGAAATTTTATCACTTCCGATGTTTAAGGTATTTCTAACTGAGATGTGTGTCCTCGTGATATTGCTATCTGATGAATGTGAATACTTGAAGACAAATTTTAGATGAAGAGCCTTCTCCATATTTGTCGACTAGCGGGGGGATTCCTGTTTCAAACCTTTATTGGAGAAACAGGTAAACCTGGCCTCAAATAGCTAGGAAGAGGCTATGATTATGACTTGTTTTCTTCTTGACCGCTCCATTAGCTGTTTGCCTTGCATTTTCTTTTCTGGATCACTTGCCTCTGGCATGTATCTCATTGAACACATTTATTGAAATAGATTTTTGTATATTTATGTCGACATTTGCTTTTTCTAATGAATTTGTGATTCATGAAAGAAAAGGGTTAACACTATGGAAATTGGTATATGTGACAGACCCCTTAATCATGTGGGCAAGTGATGTATGTGTGGCCACCGAATCACGTGCAATGGTGGTGTACATGTAGCTATCAAACCGTATGATTGTGAAATGCACACAAGGCCACCTAACCGTATGAAATCAAGTGACATTGGTGGCCGCCCAACAACGCAACCATGTGCTTATGGGCATTGGCATGGCCACCTGAATCACGTACAATTACATTGAATGGATAGGATACTTAGTCATGCGAATTGTGATGTAGGGTTGGACTTTACAACTTGATGGTAGCATGGCCCTCAATTCGATGTAATGTGATGCGATTGCGAACCTTACATTGTATTCATTAGTGAGGCAGATGTGAGGACCACTAAATTATATGCAATGTGATGGAAAGTGGCCTTTGGCCTCTTAATCACGTGACACCAAATTCGAGCCATTGATTGTATGAAAGTGTGGGGGGAGTTGTAGCCTAGGACTAGGTATAATGTAGTGCATCCTTGTACGGTGGGTAAGTTTATGATTATGTAATTGTGTCTTGGATGCTTTGAATACGGTTACCAGACCATGATAACTTATGATAATTGTATGTCCACTAAACCATGTGAAATCATGGCATTAGTGTGGTCACCTGATCATGTGGAAGTTTAATAAAGCAGTTGCCCCCTATCTAAGTGAGCTATGACATAGAGAGAACAAATAACCATGCGATCTTGAATTCTTCATTATGACGAGAAGAGTATCATTCGTGTGGCCACTTGACCATATGAATTTATGATAATTAAGTGGCCATAGGATCACAAGGACTTGTGATAATTGTGGGGTCAAAGAACTTGTAGACTATGTGATGCAGGACAGCCCTAAATATGATGCATGCTCATGAACACAATTATTCAGCGGAAATAAAAGCAATAATAATAATGAAATTTAGTATCAATCATTATAAACTAAGAAAATCATAAAGGAAACATGCAATGGGACGGGCCATCATCACAACCATGGAGTATGGGATTTAAGTAGCGTATAGGTTGGATCCGGCGAGGGATGGAACCTCCCGATCTTGCATGGTCATACCCAATCGATCAATGATGATCACTAGTCCGAAGAATCAGAAAGTTTCTCGGATTAGGGATTTGAGAATTTGGGGGTTTAGGGTTTAGATCGATTCTCAAGGTTTAGATCGTGGGGAATAAACAAAACAGAAGTTTAGAAGGATAATAATAGAAGATGAAATACCTGGAAGAAGTTGGAGGGGCACAAGAAGAATAGAGAAGAAGGAGATTAAGGAAGAAAAAGAAGCACCATGAGAGAGGGGAAGAGGAAGGAGGCAACCAAAGGTTTGCTCTTTTTCATAAATCAACAACTAATGCAAAAAGGTTTAGGGCAACACCCTTATAAAATTCGGAATTAGCATAATTACCAAAATACCCCTACTAACAAAATTTCAAAAAAAAGACATTTGCATGAAAAAAACGTACCCACACTAACCCAAAACTCAAATAAGTAAAAAATGCATAAAATAAACTCAAATCTAAGATGTCCAATGCGCTCCAATGATGGTGTGATGAAAGTGGGCCACGACGAACCAACGGTCCGATCACATCATTATCACGATCCAACGGTCCGATAATATCTCCTCCAAGCAACTAACACATGTCTTCCCAAGGTAGGGCCTGATGTCCGCATCACTATGCTAATTGTGTAGCCTCTTGGGTATGTAAACTTGAGATGTGTGTCGGATTGATTGTTGGACCCATCTTGTTAATAGTATTGGGCTTGACTTGAGGACCCCATTAATGTGCTCACAAGGACATTAGATTAGTGGGCTAGTTAGCTTTGAAGCCCACCTTGAGTGGTTGCCTTGTTGGCCCATTAGTAGTAGACCTATCATGCCCATAGGCGGGCCTCCTCATTTTGTCAAGTGCGTAGGACTCCATACGATGTGCATATTGGGCCACGAAGTAAGCCTCAACGTCTAGAGTGATTAAGCGGTCGAATGGACCGACTGTGGCGATCAATTAAGCCACTAGAGGGATGGGATGTAGCGACCCACTAATCTGCCTGTTCGAGTGAGGCACAAGACCTTAGCTCGCTTGGAATGATAGTTAGACATGTAGAATGTGTTGGATTGCAATCGAACTATGCATGTGGTGGCAACACATTTGCGGTGATTATATGATCTGATACATGTGGTGATGATGATGTATGTGTGTGGTTGGATGCAATGATTGAATGTGTATGGTAATCTTAACTTATATTCATATGCTTGGATGGTGATTAAGTGGACTTAAGGACTAAGTGGACCGTCATATGTATTGCTTTGAGTCATAGAAAGCTCACCTAGGCACCGTGTGGCGTGGCACTTGTGCACCAACTTACCATGGAATTGATGAGGTGGACCACTTAACCCTTAAATCTCGAATGAATATGTTGGTGATACAATCTAGCTTCCGAATAGTGATGGCTCTTTACATTCGTAATTGACTCATGTCATGGGTATGTGCATATTCCTACCATGTGATTGGTATACACCTTGTCGTGGTGATACTGTATGTAATTTTGACCATGTGAATAGTGATGAGTGATGGATTGATTTTAGCTATGATGTTGTGCGGTTAGTGCACACTTGTGATATGGAAGGTGTGAGCAAGCGCATAGCCCCATGACCATAAGGAAGAGTGCACACCAGACCACCGTATTGCTTAGTTGGCACCATGATTATTTCCGGCCAGTCTTGGGACATTTGCGCGTATTGCATTTGCACACATCTATACATGTAGATGCATCATGGATGAGGTGTGATCATGTGAGACCACATGCATGTGATAGAGGATATTAGTGCATGGTACACATGATGGAGTATGTGCGGATGTTATTTCGTTTGAGCGACCATAGGATTGGTTCCTGGGTTGAAGTCCCTAAAGTGAATATATTGGGCTTGGTCCTTGGGTTGAATTCTCTAAAGCGAATATATCGGGCTTGGTCCCTAGGTTGAAGTCTCTAAAGCTCACTTGATATCACATTATGATTTATATTTATCACGGTGCAGGTGTTGCATGCATATGCGGTCTATGATGATCGTGGATTGAGGTTGGATGTGCTTGGGAGAGGAGCCCGGTTGGCATTAGGGCTGCCTCATTTGCATACATGGCTCATTGCATAACATTGCTTGGGTGCCATTATGCTACATGGTGTGTTTGTGGATTATCGTGACAATTTGCATAGCATCTTCATGTGATGGATTAAACACCATGGTTCTTTATACTGGGTCCCAGACCCCTGGGAGAAATTTCCTAAATCTCGAGTGGTACCATGAAGCCTCATCGTTAAGGCCGAGCATATACCAGAGGTCACCTAGTGCCGAAGACCATTGTAGGCTTGACTCTGGCCGACGTAGTCTGATGAGAATAGGTTTGGCCACGCCTAGCTAAAGATGTGGAGCGAATGTGGTTGGGTTTGACCAGCCCCTGAAATGGGTCCGCTATTGGCGTGTCGAGTGGGTTTTGGCATGGCTATAGGTCCCACACTGACGAGGCAGGTATGTGAGGCCTTTCTCCAACAAGTTTCAGACTTGCTCTTGATACTAGGCCCCGGTGATTTCTAGTGATAATAATTGTATTGTGATGTGGACTTTTAGAGGACTTGCATTCCTGCATACACCCCACATACCTTTGCATTGCATCTTGCCCCCTTGGCTTCATGCGACATTACATTGTCACCATGCTTCAGTTGTATACATTGATACTTCGATTGTTGCTGCATGCTTGTACACTACGCACACATGCCACACATGTGAGGGAATCCCAACACCACCTACCATACCATGTCATCACCATCCCATGCCACCCTCTCCCATGTTACATAAAGTCAATACTCACCTCTCCCCTCCCCATAGTTCTCTTCCCATACTCCACCATACCTAAGGAATCTACAACCATGCCTCATTATCTTCCCTAAGTGTGGATTAACTCCTCTAATAATGGATTAGTTCTTAATCTTAACATTAACCTCAACCATTGTTATTTTTCTACTCTTAACTCAACCCAACCCACCATCCCTTGGTTCATTCTCTACATAAACCCATCCGTTTGCCCATTTCACCCATTTCTACACTGAGAGAGAGAGAGAGCGAGAGAGAGAGAGAGAGAGAGAGAGAGAGAGAGAGTACTTGTGACATAGGTGTGTGATGTAAATGAAGGCGCCAATCCTCATGTGGTAGCGAATGAAGTGACAGCTGCTGGCACGATTTCTATACGACGATAATGATTAGGTACTATCCCAGCAATCCCAAAACTGGCAGTAGAAATCCTATTATTTTTCGGCGATGGATGTTCTGGTTGAGATGGAGTTGCGACAAGACATCGGATTCATCAAAGGCGAACGCGTGGCTCCTGTGGAAACGGAGAACCAACCTAATGCTTTTAAAGTGGAGGGGCGGTCTTCTGTAACGGTCCAATGTCTCGTCAAAGAATCGAATGGATTGAAAGAGGTCGATGCATTAGAAAAGGAAAATGAACATCCCACCACCATCTAAGAGATTGTTCAAAATTCTAAGAAGGTGGAGGAGATCAATACCTTAGTTGTGGAGGATAAGGAATAAGAGTCTGCTAACAGTACACCTCCCAAAAGTTGTAGAGCCAGTTTTCCAGGAATCCATGAACATCTCAGAGGATGCCAAGCCAGCGTTTCAGGAATTCGAGGCGATCGTGTTCCCTGAACTTCCCGGCGACTTGTTCCATATGCAAGAAATTGGTCTTTCTCAAGTTGAGCCTGTTTTCAATGACCCGAATAATCGATCTACTGACCATCCCCAATCTGAGAAGAAATTACTCCTAAAATCTTCCTTGTGGTGCGCCGAACTCGGGACTCGACGTATGGGAGCTGAGTGCCGGCTTCGGGGTACTATGGAGGTTGTCTGTACCAGGAGCGTGACAGTCCATCTGATCTACCCGATCGCCGCCATAAACATATGTGATTTTGCGATTCATTGCCGGCATCGCACTGCGAACAACGCGATTGCGAATTCTCGCATCCACCTGAGGCGGATCATCGCCACGAAGACGGAGTTGCCCTACGGCCTCCTCTACATGGTCGAAAGCAACCTACGACCCTTGCATAGCTTGCCGATTCTCCTGCTTGTAAGCCTCAAGCGTTGCCCCAAAAGTTGTCACTGTGAGAGGAAAGATTCTTATAGCACCGTCCATGGGATTGTTGTCCAAACCTTCGTTAAAAGACACCGTCCTGAGGGAAGACCTCGCTCTGATACCACTTGACGCGGGGAAGGACATGATAAGGTTGATCACGATCTTCCTCACGAGATAACTACCTTGTGTCCACAAGGCTCCTTGGAATCCACTAGAGTTTTTCCAAATCCACAAGAAGAAAAACAACAAAAGTCGAAACTAGTATTGAATAATATGAGAGATCATCCCCTAAAATGAGTTTAAGAGAGTTGAAATAGTCTAAACAAACCTTAGAAACGCTTTAAAAAGTCCTAATCAAATAAGGAAACTAAATAGCGCAAGTTTGGCAATTTCTGCACTTTCCCGTAGAGTGGTAGAGCCGTCGATCTGAACATCGATCGGTCGATCAATCGATGAGGTTAAAAATCATCCAGTAAGATTCTGGGGGTTTTTGCGGATTTTTGATCGGTTGCTAAGATCAGCAGATCGATCGAAAAGTGCTGAATTTGCTGATGTTTGTCTTTGGCTTCTTCCGGTCCATCTTGGACGAGAATGTGCTTGATCCTCATCCTACATAACTTGAGAACCTAGATTGTATAGGCATTTTGAACATTCTTGTATTTGGGTTTCGTTTCCCTTTTCTTTTTTGGAGAGGTGTATTTGTCATTTCCAGTATTACATTCTCAAACATTCTTAAACATGGGGCATCTGTGACCTCTATTTTAGTAGTCCACACATTTTACATACAACCAATGCACAACTATGCTCTCTTATGCCCTTCTCTTTTTGTGGGATGCGCTCTCCCAATGCCTGAGAAAATATCCGCTTATGCTACAAAATATCACCATGATCTGCACAAAGGTAGCATCAGACATCCTTAACTCTCCCGCAGAAAACCACATAAGCAATGGCCAACTTCACATCTTCCTCGTCCGTGGTGTAGAGATGACTGTGTTTGAAATTAGGATTTAGTTCTGCCATCAGTGGTTGCTTAACACTACCCTGTTTTTCATCTAAAATCTTGATATGTGCATTGTAGTGCTCCTTCCCAAGCCACCGAAGTAGTTGCGCTATGCATAGATTTGCTTGTCAAGTCAAATTGTCAATGGGGAAGTTCACAAAGTTTTCCAGAAGAAGAAGAATAGTTGGACATATCTGATGCTTTACATACAACCACAACAACTACCATTGCTGAGTTGGTCACATCTGACGCTTTACATACTTCCCCTGAACTGGTTGTTTGAGAGGGCTTGTTCTGCTGCTGCCATGCTTGTTTTGGGGACTGGAAGTGAGAGCATCACTTGAGCAATTCATTGAATATTGTCTTTAGTGATTGTTTTTTCATGTGAGATCGAAGCAATGGGAGGCATGCCATAGGGTTTCTGTACCGATGCATTGTGGGCATTGATAGATTCCAATTCTTTAAGAAAATGTATCATTTGAAGAATTAGTGTTCCCCACAAATTTTGGGAACCTGCATGCTTCGAGATGGTCATAGTCTTTTATGGTTGATAAGAAGATCAAAGGGTCCTCCAAGAATCAATAAATCAAATGGTTGCATATCTCTGCAAGTGAAACCTTCTTCCCATGCTCTAAAGACCATTCACCCTTTACCACTTGGATCAGGTCCTTGAACCGATCATGTTGGGTGGAGTTGCAGTGCATGGTGTCCGTGTGGCGGCCGAGTTGTAATAGCAACGAGAGGTACATGAATGGATCAAGGCAGTGATTATTGGAGACCGAAAAAACCAGTCTGACTCTTACGGACCATGGTAAAAATCAGTAATTATAGAATAATTTCATGCAATGTGATCTCACTCGAGCTATTCATTGAATATTCTCTTTAGTGATTATTTTTTCACGTGAGATCGAAACAATGGGAGGTGTGCCATAGGGTTTCCATACCGATGCATTGTGGGTATTGATAGATTCCAATTCTTCATAAAAATGTATCATTTGAAGAATTATTTTGTTCCACAGAATTGGGGAACCTACATGCTTCAAGATGGTCATCATCTTTTATGGTCGATAAGAGGATCAAAGGGTCTCCAAGAATCAATAAAACAAATGGTTGCATATTTTCTTCTGGAAAACCAGTCTGAGTTCGTATGGACCTTGGTAAAAATCACTGATTATAGAATAATTTCAACCAATGTGATCTCCGAAAAACTAATCTGACTCGTACAGACCTTGGTAAAAATCAGTGATTATAGAATAATTTCAAGCAGTGTGATCGTACAGACCTTGGTAAAAAGCAGTGATTATAGAATAATTTCAAGCAATGTGATCTCCCTCAGTACTTACCAGCAACTTCTTCATCTGATAGGTCCTCTGCATCTTTAGACCTGATCTAAGGCTTACACGGTCCAGATCTTCACAAAGCCCTCCTAACAGAAATGCCGAGAGCTCCTGCAACTGCGAGTCATGTTGATTGTGTCCACTAAATTCGGATGCAGAAGCAGAACGTGCATGTTTTGCCTTGAATGAGCGAAGGGTTGGAGCAAGGGAAGTTTATTCAGGAGCCCGTAAATTTTAAAGTATCTTGCCTAAAGCCGTCAACCATGCCCAAAGGGTTTTGCCAGTTTATTTTTTTATGATAATCTTACCAATCTAGCGGACTTCAGTCTATATACTATTCATAGAGCAAGTTTATCCAAGATTCAGCAACCTATTTAAAAGCCCTTAATAACCACTGTATTGGTTTGACATGATGCATGCATGTTTCTAACTGGTTAAGCCAAGATATTCTGATGACTCTCAACTGCAGCTTCTGGAAATATGTTTGTTGGCAGATGAGGTCCCTCCTGTGACTGAACTCGACACACCCACAAGGAGGACTCTACAAGAAAAGTTGAGCCCTTGGCGGATCCATTATCCTGAACAGAGCTCACACAAACCACCAAATGGAGTTACCATCGGTAGTAGTGTGGACTTCTGTTAGAATATCCTTGGTGGGAATCAAAGCAGGAAAACTGTCTAGCTTCTATTCCAGTCCAGGGAAAGCATCGTGGATATGCCTTTTCACTGTTTCTAGATTCCAATGGCTTCTACTGTTCTATGGACTGCTTCTCTACTTTGACCTCTCCAAAAACCAATATTGAATCAGGGAATTGAGAAGATTAAGGATGTTTTTGGTTCCATGAAATATCATCAAATTTTCATTATATTTCAGGATTAATCAGTCTAATTTGTGCAAATTTTCATGATATTCCATAAAATTTGGTGCATCCATACACACCCTAAGAGAAAGAAGAGGGGAAATATTGTGGAGTCTAACCACAAGTAGAAGGTAAAGGTAGAAGAGTCTCACCCGTATTTGGTTATGTATATGATGCCTTGTATATAAAATCCTACTTCATCCGCACGGGGTTTGGGCGAATGACCAGCGTCGTGGGTGTGCTCCTCACAGACGCGAATTCCATTCCCCTCCCCGGAATTACCCGATGCATATGGTTTGCGGGTGATTGCAGGCATCTGTAGGGAATGGTCTCTCCTTAAAACGGGGCGGGGACACCTTGACATCATCTCTCTCTCTTCCTTATTTTCTGTCTTATTTGCTTTGGTCAGATGTGGGTTCCACCTTTGGACCCTTTTCGAATGAATGGATCATCTTGCATCAATCCTCATCCATCTGTATATCAGCATCCAGAATTTGTTTTAGCCATGTACGTCAAAGCATGTTTCCAATGACCAATGTTGTCCCAAATTTTTCTCCAAAATCAGATGGAAACCTCACAATCACATGCCTTCTCATGAATCACTGTTTCCTTTTTCCTTATTCTGACAACCACGTTCTCCTTCGGGCACACCACAAAGTACCTGAAGGTGTAGAGGGTAGACCTATATAGACAACGCCATTGGCGACAGACCTGAATTATCACCTTCCTAGCCACTGCTGGATGTCCTCCATACAGAACATACAGTTCCTTCCGAACTTCTTGAGGAAGCAAGATATAGTCATGCCCTTTTATTGGACCATCATGTAGCTCTATTCCCATATAGGTGTCCACAGATACTGCATTGTAAATTAAATCAGAATCATCAATACAAGAAAGCTTAATTAGGACCTCACTTGAACCAACTGATTCATGATGATCAGAGCCATAAAATGATCTACCATGTGGCTTGCCATGTCCTGGTTCACATGATCAAAGCAATGTTGCCACCATCTGAGAATGATGAGGAAAGCTTTCCTTTGGGTCAAGTTGAGCAGTGGAGGGTAACATCTCTGATAACAAGCGTTTCTTCTTTGAAGAGGTTTAGATCTGAGCCCACAATCTGCTGCTGCACATGGTCATTTTCATGCAGTCTATGGTGTTACCACCTTTGCTTTCTTATCTCAGTTGGAGTATTTTATGGGTTTGAGGAGCATTTGGTTTCTGTCTTATCCTTTAAAAAAAATTGATTTGTCTTTTGGTGGGGAAACTGGCAAAGGCAGGTCTACAGGATGAGAAAAAAACAACACTTTGATAAGAAAAGCAAAGCCATACGGAGAGAGAAAATTAATTTGTTGAGCTCATTTGGTTAGTATCAGTGAGGTGCATGTACACGTCAGTGTCTCTTTTTGTTCTAGCTCGGCCATTCAATTTTCTGTGGCGCTTTTAGGTGTTAATACTAACCCTTCCATGTGACAAATCCTTATGAATTTTATTTGGGTAGTTTGTCAGTTCTAAGGATGGTTTCATTGCCAGGAAATTCTATTTGGAAATTTATATTCATGGATTATTTTCATTTTATACAGATGAGCTCCACCATTAACAATGTTCGTTCTTCATTGGATTGTAGGATGACATATTATGCATCCCACAATTATTTGCTGTGTGGCTAGCAATTTTGTTTTTCCACTATCAATTTATGGATGATGATTTCCTATATGAATTTTGTATGTGAGGTTTCTTGAATCTTTGTTATTCACACATGTTGGGAATTTGGTACATGCACCTTATGCTTCTAGACCCTGGATATCATCTCATGTCGCATGTAGAGGATCCAATGTATTTTCCTAAACTGAACCCTTTGATGCAAATTAATGCAAGTGCTGAATGTCTCCTTAAATGCCATGTTAGGAAACTTGCTTTAGGGGTTGTTTAGTCCTAAATAAACTTCATCTTGGTGCTAATATTGAACTGTCTTAATAAAGTATCCACAGTGGGTAATCAGTATAGAATTTTTTACTTTCAATTTGTGCAGAATTATACCGCTGGAAATCCTTCTATGGTTCTGTACATCAAGAATTTGGCAAAAGATGTGGTTATTGATGACTTCTACTTCATGTTTGGTAAGCTTTCATGAAAACCATCACATTATTCAGATTTCTACTCTGTATATTTTGATTTTCATAAATCCTTTGAGCTGAAGAAACATCCTTTGTGTTTTTGCTACTTTGCTAATGGTGCACTGCAGGCTCGCTTTTTGGCAGTGTTGAGACAGCTAAATCGGGTCTGAGCATAAAGTTGATGCAGGTGATCTTTGTTTTCTTCTGTATAAAGAGTTTTTTGTTCTTGTACATGCGTGCCCACGCACTCGCGCAAACATCATTTCTCAAGCTAGGCCAGTTTTCTTGCAAACTTTTCTCTTTTCATCATTCAATCATCTTTTAGACTTCATTTGGGAATTGCTACATTTGTTGGTGCATCAATGGTGCATTTGATGCAATGGTGAAAGATATTTATATTGCAGCTAAATTTTGCTTGCTGCTCTTTTGAGCCAGTTTTACAGCAAAATTTGCCCTTCCAAAGGTCAGCTGGGACTTTATCTGACAGTGTTTTCTTAATGCCCTGTTCTCTGTCTCACCAATAGTGTAATTGGGATTTCCAGGGCATCCAGCTGGGAAGTTACTCTTTGTGATAGATTACCAGCTTTTGAGCCATTTATTTTCTTTTCAAATGCTCCACAAATCTACATTCTTTAGGGTGATGCCTAGAGAATTTTTAAAACTGAGATACACTGTTTGAGCCAGTGTTTTAAATGGCTTCGTTATGTGGCGTGTAGCTTACACTAAATAGCATAGATTAGCATTAACGCCATATAGCTCATGAAAATAACTCAAGTCCTAATTTTGTATACGCTACAAGTTACATATATGTAGCTTACACTATAAGTTATTTTTCACTAAAATGTTAAAATCAATGTTTTCAGGTCACACATAAACCTTAAAGAGGAAGACAGCGGTCTCTTGGTAGAAGGGAGAGATAAAAGGGCTGAGATCTCTTTTGTCTTTGGCTAACCGTAGCAAGGAAGAGAAAATTAAATGGAGATAGCAGTTGGGGGCAGTGCGGCTCAAACATGGCGACAAAAACACAAGGTTCTTTCATAGCATAGCCAGTGCACAAACCCGCAATAATAGAAATTCTTCCTTGGTTGTGTACGGCTTAAGGATCATGGATACAAGCCAGATTTCTGAGGCTATAGTAGATTTCTATAAGCTTTTGTTAGGAGCGAAGTGGGGGAGGTTGCGGTTGGATAATTTAGACTTTAGTGAATTATCCACTGCGAACATTCTTTCTTTGGAAGCTCATTTTTCCGAAGAGAAGGTTAAAGCCACTTATGAGTTTGTTGCGTGGGGATAAGGCACCGGTGCCTGACGGCTTTCCTATTCTATTTTATCAGAAGTTTTGGCAGTTGATGAGATCAGATGTGATGGATTATATTTCAAAATTCTTTGATCGAAGCAAGCTTTTCTAAGGAGCTTGGGGAAAATTTTATAGCTCCCATTCCTAAGGAGCGGATCATCTCAGAGATTTCAGGCCTATTAGCTTAATAGGAGGTCCCTATAAAATCATGGCTAAGATTCTTGCCAACAAGTTCGGCCCCCATTTGTTGCAGAAGACAAATATTAGATAGTGCGTTTATTGCCTATGAATGTATCGACTCTAGGTATAAGGAAAAGAAAAGTGACGTGGCATGTAAGCTGGATATTGAGAAGGCTTATGACCACGTGGATTGAAAATTTTTGGACTATATGCTTGAAAGGTTAGGATGCAGTCTTAAGTGGAGGGGGTGGATTAGGAGTTGCGTGCAATCTACTCCCTTCTCCATTTTAGTCAATGGCTTGCCTAAAGTTTTTTTCCAAAGCATCTAGGGGTCTTAGAGAGGGCGATCCCCTTCTTCTTGTTTGTGGTGATTGGGTAGGCTTTTAGCAGGATGCTAAGTAGAGGAGAGGGAAATGGTTTGCTTAAAGGTTTCAAGACTTCAGCAAGCAGCGCTTGTACCGGTGACCTTCAATATGCAGATGATACGCTCTTATTCTGCGATGTTGATGACAATTTGGTTGATAATCTTAACAAAATCATTGTACGTTTTGAAGCCATGTCAGGATTGAGGATCAAGGTTTCTAAATTTGAAATGTTGGTTATCCATGGTACTGAGGATGCTTTGGGGCGTTTGGCTGGTATCTTTGGTTGTGAGAAAGGGGCTTTTCCTTTGACCTACTTAGGGTTTTCATTATGCATCGGAAAATCGGCAAACCACCTTTGGGATAAAGTGATTCAAAGAATTGGGAGGAAGTTAACAAGCTAGAAATGTAGATATTTATCTTTGGGAGGTCGTTTGACCCTCTTGAAGGAATCTTCTCCAATATGTTCGTCTATTTCATATCTCTCTTCAAGTACCCCAAGTCAGTACTAGGTAGGCTTGAGAAGCTAAAGACGGGACTTCTTCTAGAAAGGTGCCAATGATAAAAGGAAGTTTCACCTCCTTAAGTGGGAAGAGGTCTGCAAGCCGAGCAAGGCAGGTGGACTTGGGCTTATGATTTTGAGAGATATGAATCCCTCTCTTGTTAGGAAAGTGGATTTGGATATTTGGGTATGAGACAGTGGGACTTCGGAGGGAAACTATTGCAAACAAATACGGAGTTGAGGAGGGCGGGTGGTTCGTCAAGAGGTCTTCCCTTGATAGATCTTCCGGCATTTGGAAAGAGATTATAGTGAAAGAATTCTTAGTCAGGAGGGGTATTTCTTTTGCCCTTGGGAGTGGGCATTGAATTCGTTTTTGGATTGATATTTGGTGTGTTGACAGAGCCCTGTAGGATCTTTTTCCTAGACTGGCCCGCCTAGCCCCAAATCGCTTCATTTCTGTTGTGGGCTGCTCTTCTATGTCTGATGGTCGGAGCATTTCACTTCCCCTGTGTCGTAGGGATATGCAGGAAGTAGAGATTTCTGATTTCTCTGAGTTGTTGGGCCACATCAAAGATATGGTGCCTTCTCTTGAAGGGGACACCATGATTTGGTCGTCTCATCTGTCGGGGAAGTTCTCCATTCGTTCGCTTTATGAGTTGATTCATGACCCGCAGATCACCCCTAGTCATCATTTGTTGCACACTTGGTTTTATGGTGCTCCTCGAGTGGTGGTTTTGTGTGGTTGGTGGGCCATAAGAGAATTTTGATAGTCGACAACCTTCAGAGAAGAGCTTTAGTCCTCCCCAACATCTGTCTTATGTGTATGAATAGCATGGAATCGATTGACCATCTCTTCATACATTGCTCTTTTCTTCAAAAGTGTGGGCTTATTTTCTTTCTTTTCTTCATTCCGATTGGGTGATATTGGAGAAGGTGGAAGATCTCATGTGGGCTAGGCATAAGGGTGGGGTAGGCAAAACCAGGAAAGTGTTATGGAGGTTGATTTCATGGTCATGTTTTAGGCGATCTGGGGTGAGAGGAATGATCGATGCTTTCGTAACAAGTCCATAGATGCAGAGGAAATCATTAGGAAAGTAGGTTGTTTTGTTTCCAATTGGATAGTTTATGTAAAAACAGCAGCGGCTAATAATATGTTGGTTTAGGGTGGTGTTTGGTTTCGGGGTTGTATTCTTTTCTTGCTTTGCGAGTTTTTCAATAAATTGCATCTCTCTCAAAAAAAAAATTCATTATCTGATAAAAAATAGTTAAATTTTAAATGATTTTAGTAAATTAATATAAGTAATAGTATTAAATCAGTTAGGTTGGTCTTTCTTTACTTTTATACTTTCCTTTCCTATTTTTCTTATTATTTTAAGGCTGTGTTTGGTTGCACCAAATGTCATTAAATTTCATTATTAATCAGACTAATTTGGTGTAAATATCATAAAATTTCATGATATTTGGGCAGCCAAGCACAACCCTAATTAAAAATCTAGAAGTAGCGTGTAGCATACAGCTTAAGCCTTTAGAGGGGTGAACTACATGCTATTCGCTATTTAAAACACTACTCTGAGCATGGCAACAGTGCTACAAAATCTTGTTTTGTTTTATCAGGCAGGGTGATAAATTTGTATGATTGCAATGGATCTTCTTTCCATTTTCTTTTCAATCAGCAATAGAACTAGTAAATTTCCAGCGGGTAGGCTGTTACAAGCCTGTAGCCTGTTATCTCAATGTTTCATAAGCTTTGATCATGTTTTGGCCAGTTGCAACACTTTGATAATATCCACTAGGATTAATAAAATGTCAGTTATCATCAAAAAAAAGAAAAAAAGGAAAAGATCCCTTTTGATATCCATGCAGGCTTAATCAGATTTTTAGAATTTTCACATCTTAGGTCGAGTTTGGAAGTAAATGTATTTTCATATCTTAGATTGTAGACTTGTAGTATTTATCAAATAGCCTGAACAAGGCTAAGATGTTGACGATGATTGCAATGCATAACCTCTGCTTTCAGCCTTTCAGAATTAATGGAATGTTTTGAATCTCAGGAGGGACGAATGAGGGGTCAAGCTTTTGTGACATTTCCATCAGTAGATCTCGCCCTTCATGCTTTGGTATGTGTTTAATGAAAGTCAGTTTGATTCAAACCATGAATGCTTTCTTTGACTAAAATGAGCATCATGAGTTTGATTTCTGATATAACAAGATGACCATATTTTCTGAGGTTGGTCAAAGCCGTTAGGGTTGTGATTGGCTGCACAATTGAATTAAATTGTTAACAATACTTGATGTTTCCTAGCCTTCATAACAATGGTGTGGCCCTTAAATTGCAGTACAAATCTCCAACTGAAAAGTAATGCAATTGCTATTTTGGAGTCCAGATCCTCACAATATCCACGCAAAAGAAAACTGCAGGTTGTTTGTTTTGTAATTCAATTCAATCATCCAACCAAACACACCCTAAAATCATCCCTGATCTTATCAAAATATGAAATAACATCTTTAGTTTTCTTCTCCATTCTATACTTATTCCTATTTGTCTCAATGAACCACTCAAGCATTTTACAGTAGACTACCAACTGTTTGTTTCAGAATCTAGTGAATGGGTATGTTTTCAAAGGTAAACCAGTGATTATCCAGTTTGGTCGTAATTCTGCGGCTGGCAAAACAAGCTGAAGGGACCCACTGTGAGGGGAGAATTCGGTAAGCCACAATGTCCTTGATTAGTTACTCCATTGCACCATCCAACAACCACCTCCTAGTTGAGGAACTTTCATCCACATACTAGGCATTGATACTTTCTTTTGGCTGAAATATGCAGGGTGGGCTTTGCAATTTTGGACATAGATATGCGGGTTGTACATAATCACACTGTTTGATACTGAAGCTATGCTAGAGCTGTTGTACAGTAGCCTACTTCATCAGGTCCGGTATATGAATGTTAGTGCATAACAGTAATTTGCGGCTGGGTATGCTATCTAGCCATATTCACATAATTTTGGAGAGTACTTGAATTCTTTTAAATTGGTTACATTGTCACATGCAAGGGAATATTCAATGAGGACTGATCACCTACAATCTGGTGTATGCTACATCCGATTCAGAATTTTGGTTTCCAATCTTGCCATTGAAAATATCATACACTTTAGGGAAAAGTGCTTGTAATGGATGTTCGTTAATCCATGACCCATCCTAGGCGATTGGGTCTCATTTTTTCACTTCCCTTCCCTTTTCCATTTTGGCATGTGACATTAGTTTAGGTGGGCCAGGACTGAAGCTTGAAGAAAGCTGCCCTGTTTGGAGATCTCCCTTGAAAGAATCTGCATTGTGACATCTAGCTGAGTGGCGTGCATATTTCGATAGATGAGCAAGACCAATGTTGCGAGAATAGCAATCGAATTCTTATTGGAATGCGGTCAAGATCTTGGATTTTCATCAGGTAATGAGCCAGATCTTGCAAACGATGTCACATTACTGATTGTGGAGATAGGAGGATTAGGTCACACCTCGTTAGGTATAGCAAAAGTTACAAATGTAGTGGTTTTTACTTGGTTTGATTCTCAAATTGCTTGAATAGGTTGGAGGACACAGCACTGCATTTGTTCTTATTGGACCTTGCACCATTGTTGTATAGATTGTGGAGCTATATCCGAAGTAGTGAGATTTTTTATTTATTTATTTTTAATTAATTTTCCATTCCTGCCATCAGTCATCTTTGCTACTTGAACATCCATTGCAAATTATTTTGGTTTTTTATTCGATTGGCATTCTATTCTTGCAACTTGAAATTTGAAAACATTTGCTTCTGTTGTTTCAAAGATCATTGTATTTCGCAAAAGGAGCTTATTGAGATTTGGGCACTTGCCTGTTTTGGCTGCGTTTGGGTGCACAAGTGAATTGAGTTGCAAACGATCAAAGTCGATCAAATGGAAATGACAAAGTGGATGATATTTGCTAGTAAGTTTTTACAATAGGGTAGACTTCAAATAAAGAAAAAATGAAAAAAAGAAAGAAAGAAAAGAGTAGACCTCAAATTGTTAAAAGAAATGCTCCAGTGTTATAGTGCTCCTACCCGCATCAGTTCACTTCAACAGTTCAATCAATCAATCTGAACCGTCTTTTAAGTCCAATACGCATTTCATGGTTTAACAAGCAAAATTGAGCTGATTGGATGGTTCAATCATCCTTGATTTGGCCTGATTATCAATAGCGACTCTTTTTCCAAGCCATGGGTGGGTGGGTTATAATTCTTTGGAATCATAAGACACATGATTGACCCTAACAAATGGATGCGGTCAATTTTTTTGTTTAAACAATCTTGGCCATCCATATTGAAAGGTCATTGATCAAATGGTTAATATTTGTTAGAATGGTGACGTTTGCATGGTAGCCTATGAAATGTGTGTTAGACGTACTGGATGCATGGATTGGACTAAGTGTCCCAATGTAACTAGGACCACTATAACTTAAACAGTGCTTTGAGAGCACTGGAGCGTCTCTCAGTTTTTATAATGCTTCCTTTTTAATGTTAGACTTGAATGGAATGAAATTTCAATTTATGGCCCATCTTGCAATATGATTGCTTAGGTAATAAATGATATAGTTGTTTTCACTTCGTTTGAGTGACTCTTGAAGTTCAATTACAGAGCGCATCCAAAGGCAACTTTGTGGTGTCTTGCCTGCTAGCCCAGCTGGAAGACGCTTAGGCGTTTTAACAGCAGGTCTCAGGTTCTAAATGCTAAGGAGACACACTAACCCCACCTAACTGTGTGGGTGCGAAAAGACCCCCCCCCCCCAAACACATTTTGGTGCATGTCCAAATAACCCCTTCTTTTTGTATTTCTGAATTTAAATAAATAAATAAAATAAAAATAAATAGATAGATAAAAAGAAGAAGAAGAAAAAATCTTTCCACAAGGGGAAGTGGATTCTGTCTTGCCCCGCCTCGATGGAATCGATCCAGGCAGGTGCTCTGTTGGGCCCATTGTGATGTATGGGTTTTATTCATGCTGTTCATCCATTTTTCCATATCATTTTATGGTTGCATATGCTTTTCACCGTTGCCTTGGCATGCAAAAAACTCCTACCCGGTGAGGGGATAATCCCAAGTTAGAAAGAGTCATTACTAAGGAGCTAATTCATTCAGAACTCGGTTGCCTACTTCTATAGATAAGGTGGAGCATCCTTGGCTCGGCATTATAGCACATAGTGCTTCGGCACAATTGCAATGTTTCGCTAACCTGAAGCGCCTTGCTATGAGAATAACGCGTTGCATTGTCAGCTTTGCTACGATGCTTTGTTCTAAAAGTGCTTTGCACTGACGCTTCATCTAAAGAGCATCGCTACCGAGGCTTAGTATAAAGGCCGCTCTGCACCAATGCTTCATTAACACTTGGCTAAATCTTGAGCCTTTGTGCTTACCATTTGCTTTCTCAGTAGTGAAGGTGCTTCTCTTTGACCCCAAGCTTTGTACTTTTTGGGAGGTGAAACGAGGAATCGGAGTAGCAAACATTTCAAAATGATAGCATCACAGGTATAAAGACATTGATAAGATCCTTCCATTTAGTGGAACCTTAGGATTGCATAGCCTTAATATTATGTTAATAGCAAGGTTCAACAAGGAAAGGCTTATGATGTATACTTAGGCACCCAGAGACAAGAAAGGGCATAGTAATCGACAAAATCCTTTGGGGAGTTGAAAATAATAATAGATTAGGAGATTCTAGAATAGGTCAACCTAAATCGATGGGCAAGCAAGAAGAGACAAATTGGCGAACTAAAACATCTTAGCAGCCCTAGGAAAAGCATTTCATTCTGCTTTGTTAATGCTTGGCTAAGTCTTGAACCTTTGAGCCGACCGTTTGTTTTCTCAGTAGCGAAAGTACTGCTCGCTGACCCTTTAGTAGAAAAGAAGGACAAGAAAGTGATTATTGGCATTATTGCCCCGGCTTCCTCATCTGCACTTGTCAAGCTTTGCGCTTTTTGGGAGGTGAAATGAGGGAAAATTAGAGTTGCAAACATTTCGAAATGATAGCATCAAAGATATAAAGACATTGATAATATCCTTCCATTTAGCAAAACCTTAGGATGTCATGGTCTTAATATTAAGTTAATAGCGAGATTCAAGTGAGGAAAGGAATACGGTGGATACTTAGGCACCTAGAGATGAGAAAGGGTGTATTGATTGACAAAATTCTTTGGGGAGTTGAAAATAAGCGTAACTCAGGAGATTTTCAAATAGGTCAATATTTCAAACTGCTGCTAAATCAATGGGTAGGCAAGAGACAAATTGGCGAGCTAAAACATCTTAGAGCCGGATGAGAAGAACCCACCATAGATACTTCCCAGTGCCTACTGTAGTGTTTATTTGCCATCCAACCTGTTGATTAGGTCACAGACCTGGATAAAGTGAAAACACAAATATCAGCTTGATCCAAAACTTTTGTGCCCCCAAGAAAGTTTTAATGGTGGGCATTCAACGACCACTATTTCTTATGGTGTGGTCCACCTGAGATTTGGATCTGCCTCATTTTTTGGCTCATACCCTAAAATGATATGGAAAAGTATTGAAGCAAACATGATCTTGTGATTAAAACTGTACTTGCAACCAACCCATGTATAATGAAACATGCTGGTTAAGTTCCTTGCTACGTCTCTTCTTCGAATGTGTCCGCTACATTATAAACAAACCAGGCATCAGAGAACGATTCTTTTACAACATGGAAATTGCTGGATTGCGTACGGTGGGCCCACGAGTACTGTGCTGGAGGACATCATCACCATACGTTTTTTTTAGTTTGATTGGAAAGAACACAATTGGGTCCCGGGTGGGAGTGTGTTAGACTCGGTTTTCTGCCGAATGGACCACTAACTGTCCCAAACCAAGGGTGCAAAATGATTGTTAGACAAACCACTTGATTTTTTGAATTGATGTATATGGCCAATGTAGGGAGATTGTTCACATTTTTTATTTATTTATTCTACCTATCTTGGGGCTGGCCCAGGAAGACTCAATCCTAGGCATACGCTGTCCTGAAGAACTTACAATGCAAGGGTGCAGATGGGTCTTTGGTTCTGACCAGATAACAAATTTGGACGATTCGGCTATCAGATGAACCAGGTCTGAGTTCCTGATTCATTAGCTAGTTGAGCTGAGCCTTGGTTTGCTTGAAGGCCATAGAAGATTGCAAGGCTTGGTCTGAGTTAACGTTCTTGGACTCGAATTTTTGGGTTTGTCCCAGCATGGCTCAGTTACAGCCATACTCAAATCATACACACTTTGTGTTGGTGGCTAATCTCTTATTAGGGGCTCATGGTGCAGCATAATGGCATGAAACCGTTGAAGGTTTAAGTTAAAATAGTGCTGAGTTCCTTCCAAAATCCTGCCTTACATGAGGAATGGGACGATGATGCATGCTTCATGGAGAAAAATTTTCCATATTACATGTAGCACTTATTTACGATCACTAAGACCATTGAGTCATTGGGCCATAATGTGGGTGGTGTTGAGGTTAGGAGCCCCACAGCAGAAGCAATCAAAGTAAGCAAAGAACAAACCTCAATGACAATCACACAAGCAAATTGACACACACAAGAGGCAATCTGAATTTTACGTGGAAAAATCCCTCACGAGTAAAAAACCACGGCACAAAGCAACACCAATCCACTATGATATCAAAAGTTACAAGAGATAGAAGAAACACAATCCGAATCACAACTCATAAGAGAAATTCCAAGCTAACAAAGTTAATTCACACATGAGAAGGACAAATTCATCAATTTCCCTCATCTCAGAGAACTCCAAACTTCAACATAGCTATTTCTCTTACCGTAGAACTCTCTCAATCCCTTGGCCCATTGACAGCAACCCTAATCCCAGATTGCATCACTTAAATAGGAGAAAACTGATATTAGAAATTTATTGCGCAAAAACCGTGCAATAAACCCAACTCAACGAGGAAACTGTTAACCGAATGGTCGGCTGGCCAGATGCCCAAAAAACGCTCCAGTGCTTGTTGTTTACATCTCCACCGTGACCGACCGGTCAGAGGCCTCTGTGCATGGAGATTAAAGGCGTCCTATCCCAACAGGTGGTTAGCTCAAACTAGGGCACAAAATGACCAATGATCAGTGTTCGACAATCGAAACATAGGATGAATGGGTGGTCAAGATTATCCCATCACTGCCGCTATTGAGGTACGGCGTGTTCACATGGTTATGGGTGAGAAAGAGTTAGGTTGGCCAACATGGTTATTGGATCCTACCTAATAATAAATTGATCCAAATGTGAAACCCATTGAGTTAGGTTTTGCTCTAAATTACAGTTCTAACTTGTTAAGATTGATTTGGCCTTGCATATAACAAGCATTAACAAAATAATAATACTAATAACAAAGTTTACGCGACCCACCTTTAGACAACTTATGCATGGTTCTGATTTTTGGACCAACGGTAAACCTGGCCCGGTAGGGTCCTAATCCAAATTAAGGTCCCCTACTTTAAATGGCTTTGATTTGGATCATCTATAAATAAACCCAAATAATCTGGAAGTAACCCTTTAATGCATTTAATTAAGATGATTGACCAATGCAGAAAAGGCCTACTTAAAGAGAAAAAAAAAATGACATGCACTAATCCCCACTACATGTGCCAGTGTGGCAGTCGGGATCATGATTAAACCCATCTATCAGATGGATCTGACCATGTTGATTATCGAGCTAAAAGTTCAGGCTATTCAATCTTCATGCGGGCCAGATTTCTTAGAAATATGCAGATGACAAAGATAAGACTTTACCAAGTCTTTTTTGCAGCATCCAGTTGGTTTGTAAAGTGAACTGGCGCAATCTCGAAATCGGATTGGTAACAGAGTTACTCAGGACGC
The DNA here is from genome assembly GCA_003013855.2 of Liriodendron chinense. NCBI lineage: Eukaryota > Viridiplantae > Streptophyta > Magnoliopsida > Magnoliales > Magnoliaceae > Liriodendron > Liriodendron chinense. Next base: position 25,862 of record PVNU02000448.1, on the reverse strand, counting down.
TCTTATCGTCCTGAGTAAACTCAGTTGGGCCTACTGTGAATGTATATGTATTATCTACACCGTCCATCCGTTTTTCCAAATCATATAACTGGTTGAGCCCAAACTTGAAGCGCATCCAAATCTCAAGTGGATAATACCATAGGAAACAGTAGGAATAATGATTTCCACCGTTGAAACCTTCATAGGGCCCACAGTGATGTTTATTTGTCATCCAACCTGTTCATATGATCACAAAGACATGGATGAAGGGAAAACACAAATATCAGCTTGAGCCAAAACCTTTATGACCTCCAAGAAATTTTCAATGGTACATGTTCAATTCACACTGTTTCCTGCGGTGTGGGCCAACTGAGCTTTGGACATGCTTAATTTTTTGTCTTATACACTAAAATTATATGTTAAAATGGATGGACAGAGTGGATAAAATACATAAATCATGGTAGACATCACAGAGTTTACTCAGTACGCTAAGCTCGTCCTAAGTAACTCCGTTCGCAATCCGCTTCCTTGTTCAAAGCTGAATTTGTACTATTGGGGAAAAACAATTACCCAAGGAAAAGGTCGTAACATTACCGACGAAATATTTCCTTGGAAAACTGTGAATCATGGTGAGGGGATGTAACAGTAGGCTCGAGCAGGTCCTTTTTTTCACGCAACGAAGCCAGAAGTTTTATGAGCACGCAAATTTCAAATACCAAACTATATTCGATTTCCCTCCTTGTGGATTACTTGATGTACGTGTGTGGTTTGCGGGTGATTGTGTATATCAGCAAGGAATTAATATTCTTGCTTTAAAGGAGCAGGGACACCCTGTCGTCTAAATGAAAAAATAATAATAATAACTAAAATAAAATTTTCATTCAATGACCCATGGAGTCTTAAAGGCCAAGACTCTCCTAAAAATATAATTGCATGGGCAGAACTCATCAAGTGATATGAACAGAAACAACATATATAGCTTTTATTCCATAAGCATTTATCAAATACATGTGAAAATGACATCTTAAAATGAAATCACATCAGAAATGATACTGAAAAGTCCATCATCTTGCATTCTAGGAGTGAAGTTGATGTTGTATACTGGCTGTTTGTTTGGGTAGAAGAGCCCAAAATTCTGTTCAGTACCTGCCTCCTTCTGATTCTCATTGAACATGGCGAATATGTACGTCTCGATGGGCCTTCCAGGCCTCTTCGGAGTCCCACCGCCCACATGCCGGATCAGGTTCGTATTATATGTCTGTGCATTGCCTATCGAGGCCGCAAAGCCGCCTGCCGATGGCCAGCCGCTCTCCGATATCACAATCTCCATGTTGGACCCGACGACCCTCTCCACGGCCGAGTAGAGCGCATCCACCAACGCATCGAACAGGTTTTGGTATTGAAGTGATCCATCATACACAACAACGGACGGCGATGTGAATAGGGCGTAGGATAGAGAGATGTCGGTCGGGTTGTCGGCGTAGCTGAAGTAGGGATACACATTCGCTAGGAGTGGAGCCTGCTGACTGTTAATGAAGCTGATGATGGAATTCAAGTGCTGGGCTGCCTCTGCTGAGAATGAACCTTGGGATGGAGGGTAGGAGATTCCTAGGACAGCTGAATGGATTGCAGTGGAGATCTTGATCTGATCGAACCCGGCCCGCACGACAGCATTGTACATATTTTGCAAGGCATTAAGTATGTACTGAGCATTTGGACCCGGGATCGCCTCATTGCCGACGGCGATGTACCTGAATCTAACAGCAGGCCAGTAAGGCCGGATGTATCTATCAACCCATGTATTAGCATAGGAAGGATTGGTCCCCATCTCTTGTAGTTGGTCGTTGGAGACGCCGACGATGACTTCGATGTTGGACCCACGAAGGGCCTCGAGAGCGGCCTGATTCGGATCATAGATTCTCATCCGTTGGATGTTTTGGGACTTGTAAAGATCGACAACTTCCTGTGCTGGAGGTAAGTTGTTGCCCATCATTCCATAACAAACGCCAATGGATTGTGCTCCTGTATTATGTTAAGATTCACATTAATTTGAGATTTTAATTCATCAAGAAGGAAAAACCAAAGAAGTAAAACACCTTGAAATCAGTATCTTGATCATGGGTGGACAACAATACCATTTTATGATCATTTTCTAATAGCAGGTGGCCCAAATGTTACAAAGGACAGAAAATGAAGTAATAGGACAAGTCGTAATAATCCAACCCTTGGATTTCAATTCTGCATATATGATACTCTTAACCTAGTACTCCAATGCTCTTCGAACGGTCCAGATTTTCCAATCAGTACGATATTTCGCGTGTCACCCAATGAAGGTTGGGCCCTTTGACCCAAGATTTAAATATAGTTCCTTGGATGCCACTTGTACGGTAGAAATTGACCCAAGCACTCTTTGATATGGATTGGACGGGTGATGTCATTGACTATAACCAGCTACTGACTTCTCTATTTTTCTCGATAATTCTCTTATCTTATTTCTCAGTAATCATCATATTATCCATATATAATAGTAATTTAAAAAAAAACAATTTCATAAAGAAAATTTCAAAACAACAGAGGCAGACTCAATTGTGCTAAGCTAGAGAGAGAGAGAGAGAGGGAGAGAGAGACCAGCTGTTTGTAAGATTGCAGTGAGCAATCCAACAAGAAGAAAAAGGGCAGACTCATTGTGCTAAGCTACACACACAGAGAGAGAGAAGAGAGAGAGAGAGAGGTTGTTGTAAGATTGCAGTGAGCAATCCAACAAGAAGAAAAAGGGCAGACTCATTGTGCTAAGCTACAGAGAGAGAGAGAGAGAGAGAGAGAGAGAGAGAGAGAGAGAGAGACCTGCTGTTTGTAAGATTGCAGTGAGAAATCCAACAAGAAGAAAAAGGGCAGACTCATTGTGCTAAGCTACAGAGAGAGAGAGAGAGAGAGAGAGAGAGAGAGAGAGAGAGAGCTGCTGTTTGTAAGATTGCAGTGAGCAATCCAACAAGAAGAAAAAGGGCAGACTCATTGTGCTAAGCTACAGAGAGAGAGAGAGAGAGAGAGACCTGCTGTTTGTAAGATTGCAGTGAGCAATCCAACAAGAAGAAAAATGGCAGACTCATTGTGCTAAGCTACGAGAGAGAGAGAGAGAGAGAGAGAGAGAGAGAGAGAGAGAGACCTGCTGTTTGTAAGATTGCAGTGAGCAATCCAACAAGAAGAAAAAGGGCAGCCATGAGTAGAAGATATCTGACCACCCATGTGATAGGCCCCTTATATAGACGGCTGAGACTTCTCTCCTTCCTACTTAAAAGTTATTATCTTTTGTCATTTCCTTCATAAAAGAAGATCGTACGGCTGCGATTCTTTGCAACTGAGCAGCAGCCCACACGTAATATTACTCGGTCAATCCCTCCTAACTATTACTTTGTTGGCAGCCATCCTCGTTTGGGTCAAAAGCCCCTTCCATCTATGGCCCATTTTCATCTGCACACGTGTCAACTTGGCATGATGTCTGTGATCCGAGCCGTTAATCACGCTCCCAGTACCCTCTTGGCCATGCCCCCACGTTGAAATCAGGCCCCCACCACTGGTATCTAAGATCTGGACCGTTCATCAGTCAGGTCACGAGGTGATATGCCCTCGCCTATTAACGTACGTGTAGTTAATGATATCTACACGTAGGCGGAAATGGAGGACTTCTTGTCACGTACCTATGTGGCCATGCTCTCTCTTTCTGCTTTTGATAGGGTCCAATCGTTGTTATATAGCACGCATGCATGATGAACGGCCAGGACGTTGCACACGTGTCCAAGTTGCGGTACATGTGGGGCGGCTGTGTTTGGCATAATTCCACGTGGGCACTTGAAAGTAGCATTTATTTTCAACGGACGACTCTACTTTCTTTGTTGGTGGGCCACGGCCAAGGCAAATGGAACTCACCATACACAACGTGCTTTGAATTTGTGTGCTACATACGGTTTTCATTTGCAAAATTGGAACCTATGGTTTAGTAATCCGAACCGTTAAAATGATGGGCCTCATTGTGGACGGCCAATGCACTGAATGATCCCTAGAATGGAACCGTAACAAACCTTTAAATGGGTTCGGGTCGGGTCGGGTCGGGCCTACTATAAAGGAAATTGGATCCAGACCTGTTTAGCAACTGGGTCTGTTCTTGGACCCAGACCCGTACCATTTAACAAATGGGTCAGGTTTGGGTTAGGTTACCCCATTAGGTCCGCTTACCCATTTACAGCCCTAATCGCAGGTGGCCTTTTACGACTAACTTCTCATGGATTCTGGCGCGATGAGAGTATTAAAGAAGATAGGACTACAGCGGTGACTAATCCATATTACGCATGGCATATATTTGTAAAATCCAGGCCGTCCAAACAGTGATATCATCAACAGATTAAACACAACCCAAAATTCGGACAGAACGAGTTAGTTTTAATAGTAAAATTATATATATTGAAAAGGTTTCGAGTCTGATGCACAAGTTATGGTCCACCCAGCTGATAACTACCAACCTAAAGTGAATATGACATCCAACCCTTCCAACAGATTGAGCCCACCATGAGGATCTTGATCAGGTTGGTCACTGGTAGAGAACAATGTCTAACCATTGATAAATACCAAAATAGAAGAGTCACCCTCTCTATAAGTGAATATGGCTGATTTTTTTTTCATAACAAGGAAAACTTGTTGGACGGATTGAATCTTATAAGAGCAAAGGTTGAGTGGATGGTGACTTTTGATCCAACTAATTACTCTTGAGACCTTGTCGTATATATTTAATTTATATTAATTGATTATTTTAGAAAAAGAAAAACTATAGTTGATAATTAGACACAAATGCAAGAAAGACCATTTACACGTTATTCATGTATTAAAGGGGTACACATGTCTACAATCTAATCAATCCATCGATGGGCCCAACCATGGAAATGCTCTTATTTGTCCCAAACTCAAACTATAGACCTAGATCAAAACCCTAATAGGTGCCCAATAGGAGTTTGAACCAATTAGATCCGAGTTGGGCTCTTCAAAAACTAGGTCAAGACCCAAAAGGACCCGGACGGCCAATAAGTGTCTGATACAAGTACTATTAGACCTGACCCATTGATAGCATGGGCTAGACCGTACTGATTAAAAAATCTTAAAAGATTAAGATTTCATAGCATAAAAATAAGGAAAATGTTGGTGGTGCTAGGATATATGGAGCCTGATCATCAACGGTATATACTGTTCATTAGAAGATTATTTTGTAATTTTACCTAAAATTTTACGTAAACCCTAATTTATTTGGAGTAATATATACTCCATTGATATCTGCTTCTTTACTTTTTTACGTTTAAGTATAGCAGGTTAGTGTGAATTCATAGATCGTACCAAAAGAGAACTATAAAAAACTGTGCTGTGATTTGCATTTTTCCTATTATCTTTTTATGTTGATGTTATAGTGCGTGTGGTGAATTAATCTGTCTCCCAACAGCGGCTTATCGTATTATGGTATATCATAACTTAGTATGACATTTCCTCAAACAAATACACTTTTTAGATTCATGCATATACTCGTTCTCAAAAAAAATTGAATGGGAGAGCAAAATAAAACTAACGGTCTTCTATATTCAATATTCACGCGTGGGCCCTCCTGATTAGTACCAGCTTAAACCTCTGGTCAGTAAATATATTTTTACAGAGGTAGATACCTAACCAATGGACCCGATCTTCAATACACGTGCTAGGTTAGCACGTGCGTGGAGAATCGCCCCTTCAATCTATCTTCGCGCAAATCGCCTTAGAATTTCTTAAAAGACATTTGCATGCGGGATTCATGAACTGGCTTTTCATCTCTTTTCGAATCCGCGACAAAGTGCTGCACGTGGGACCAGTGGATGGAGGAGCACAAATATTACTGTGCACGTCTTCACCTAAATTCCACCTGTGTGCATTGTTTTTGAGATCTGGTCCACTCATCAAAACGATCCGACCCTAGATGTTATCATAGTCAATCATCAGACAGATTGTACGGTCCTCACCACTGAATTTTTTTGTCGAATATAGACCGTTGATTTACCTCCTTTTCACCTCTGTTAAGATCATATAATCAGCCTGACTTTTTTATATGATCACCGTCTATGGGGCGCTCCCTGAATAGATGTGTCGATAAGGATGTTCATGGAAAATCTTGAGTAATTTTACGTGATTGACGATCTAATGGCCCACCAAAATTTCAAATGGGATTAGGCCTAAAAACTGAGAGTGACAGGTAACAACCTGATTATGACCGTTTGATTTTTGGGCTGTTAGTGGACAGAACTTTATGGGCTAGCCCACCAAGCCTTACGCAATTGAACTCGTTTAAAATTTACTGAGCCTAAACCTGGCACATTACTAGTCCATGCTCTCTACCTTCAGGGTGGTCCATGTATGTTCCTTACATCCACACTGTCCATCCGGATAACTCATTTTAGGGAATAATCCCAAAAATTAAGCAGATCCAAATCTTAGGTGGACCATACCACAGTAAACAGTCGTGATTAAATCCTCACCGTTAAAAACTTCATAGGGGTTACCAGAATGTTTATTTGCCATCCCTGTTGATAAGGTGACAAAGACCTTGATGAAGGGACCCACGAGAAGGTTTTAATGGTCGTTTACTACTGTTTCCGGTATTATGATCCGCCTGAGATTTGGATCTGCTTCACTTTTTGGATCATGCCCTAAAATGAGTTTTCAAAATGGATGGACGGCATGGATATAAGGCACATACATCACGGTGGGCCCCACGGTCAGGATCCCACCCACCTTGGTGGATCCGGGTATCCACCGGAAGCCGCGTCCCACACAACGTTGGTTTTCATTTTCTAAATATCTCTTATCGTGCGGAGTAAACTCTGATGGGCCCACCTAGAATGTATGTGCTTTATCTATTCCGTCCATATGTTTTTACAGCTCATTTTAGGGGTTGGCCCAAAATTTAAGCAAAATCCAAATCTCAAGTGGACCATGCCACGGGAAACAGTGGGAATAATGATTTCCACCGTTGAAACCTTCCCAGGCCCCACAGTGATGTTTATTTGTCATCCAACCTGTTCATAAGATCACATGGATATGGATGAAGGGAAAACACAAATATCAGCTTAATCCAAAACTTCTGTGCCGTCTGAGAATTTTTCAATGCTAGACATTCAGTTCACACTTTTCCTGTGGTGTGGTCATTCAGTTCACACTTTTCCTGTGGTGTGGTCCACTTTAGACTTTGATATGCTTCATTTTTTGATACCATACCTAAAATTTCCTGTTAAGATGGATGGACGGAGTGGATAAAATACGTAAATCACTGTGGGCCCCAAAGAGTTTACTCCGCACGCTTAGGGAGTAACTCACTACGCAATCCGCTTCCATATCTATTTGTTCATGCACGTGTGGCCCACCTGATCAACGGATGGATTATGAACATTAACCTTCCAAAAGAGGGATTTGATCACTTTCTGGGCCGGGCCTAGCCAGACCTGGCCCATTGTCAACCCTACCAACTCAGATGAGTGGGCCCAATTCAGCCACAACTCAGGGCGAGTCCCAACTCAACTCGAGACAGTTTTTTCTCAATCGTCCATTGTTTTCCAAAGATAAATCTTTTCTTTTCTTTTCTTTTTCCAACCCTTTTTCGCTCACACCAAGTAGGATTGATATCGAATGATAAATTGTTTTCTATGGGATTCAATTGAAATCATTTCAAGTCGTGACATTCTAACAACAAAAAACTTACAAGTACAACAGTTGCACTCACCACCAACAGAAAGAGCAGCTGTCTTCCTTTCATGTTACAGCTGATATCTAATACATCCGATGTACCACTAGTAAGTAGTAACAAAAATGATGAATGAAGATACCCCCAAAGCAACCATCCTGCAATCAGGAAGGGATCGTTACATTCATTTCAATACATAATACCAGTGGCATTCTTCGGCTGCCAATTCTTCATACAAGAGAAAGGACTTGAATCCAGCTGAATTTTACAAGCAGTCGCTTCTGGTTTCCTTCCGAAAGGTGACCTTCAATGATCACAATGAAAGCCTGCACTTGATTTCAGTTAATGCTATCCTTTTTATCTTCTCGTTTGTAAAGATTAATTCTTGCATCATTCTAGTTCGGATAATGCGTAAGCACATTGACACTGTAACACAGCTTGCACGTACCTCAATCCAAACCATCCAAATCGTGGGCAACACTGCAGCCGGGGCATATCTCCATGAATCAGATATTGGCCGATTCTAATATCTGATTAATGGGTTTCTCTTTTCTTTTTCTTTTTTAATTTGGACCATTGAACATTTGTATTTTAACCGTCAATGTAGGGTGACCATAATTCAGTGGGACCCAAATTTTTGGCATTTTGGATGGAGATGGAGAGGATGGTCGTACTTTGCCTAAGTAGCTGTGATGTCATTAAACTTGATGGATTCATCCCCCAGGATTATGATTTGCTCCCAAATAACTGACTTCTCAAGGTTCCCACTAGCTCGTCTACAACTTCGTCATTTTCAGCTAGATACTGCTCAGCTTCCAGCTTATCTCTGAAAATCTCCCCATCAATGTAGTAACCATTTTCCGCTCTAGAGATGACACCATACTTAGAAGCCAGCTCAAAAACCTCTGCTCCACGATAAATGCCCTTGCCAAACAGTATCTCCAACTCAGCCTTCTTCATTGCAGGTGCCAGTTTATTTTTCACTACTTGAACCGCGACATTGATGCCACTAATCTGAATGGAAAACATTAAATAGTTAGGACCTAAAATCACAATATTTCTCATAAACAATTCAATTTGGTCAGCTTCCTCAAGTGCAACAGGGACCCAGTTTTCAGTGATCCAAACAGTTCATACAATGGCCCCCCTGGTGGATGGAAGATGCACCAAAATACTCCCCCTTTTATGATACTTATCTTCCAATAGGGCTCCCAGTAGGTAGCACCTGCTGATATGGGAGGCATACCATGGCCCATCCTATTCTGTGGCCAACCAACTCAACAGCTTAGGTTACTGAGAGATGGGGCCAAAGTGTACCATTGGTTTGCCAAACAAAACAGGCTGAGTTGTAAATAGAATAGAACCTCATCATCAGTCTTAAGCAGGCCTTTCCTCATAAGTCTCATGCGTATCGCTGCATAGAACTTCAAGGCGTTTCCACCACAAGTTACCTCACTTGCATGCCCAAAACCTTGGGACGCTCTCAACTTTGATCTGACCTGGACACAAGATATCAACACACAAATAATCAATGCATTTGAAACAGGTACAAAGGAAAATTAACGGTAGAGTTTTCAAGATAGAACAGGGCACCTACCTGGTTAGTGAAAATCAGAAGAGTTTGGGACCTTCCCAAAGAATAATGAAGTTTCCGTAGTGCTTGGTTCATCAATCGTGACTGTAGGTCTGGGCAGTTTGTATCTATCACGCCATCAAGTTCACATTGCGGAACAAGTGCCGCTACCTGTCACAGTAAATAGATTATTGGAAGTCAAAAAAAGAACGAGAACATAAACAATGGAACTATTATCAACAGCAAATGGCTGAGCATTGCTAAGCCCACACGCATGTACGAGTCAGCTAATGCACAGGCCACCACATATGCCAGCGTGGCAGATAGGTGCAATATCCAAGCCATCCATCAGACGGGTAACACTATCTCGATTCCCCATCCCAAGAATCAGATACGCCCACCAGTCAGATGGGTCACATTTAACTGAACAAATGTATGGTTGTGAAAGATCAGCCAAAGGTTTCTAGGCCACCCACTTATTTCTAATATCATGGCACAACGAGTGTACCACCTTTATCTTTAGGTATAAGATGCACACAGTGAGTTCCAGTTGATGGATGGCTTGCATATTTCACCTGTCCGCCAAGCTGGCACCTTGGTTGCTTGTTCCTTAGCTGACTTGTTAATGCGTGCGCTTAGTAAAGCTCATTATTGGCTGTCTACAAAAGAAAGATCTCAACCATAAGATAAAGACCTGTGAAGTATGAAAATAATGCCTTCAAATTTCAGTACCAGATCACACGTGCCAGCTCCAAAACCAATACACATTGGGTGTATCCGACGCTACGCATTAAGAATCACCATATCGGTGCAAATTTTTATCGATTTTGTATCAGCAATGCATGCAAGAAATCTAATGTACCACTACCCAAAAAAAAAAAGAATCTGATAGCAAAAAATAATCAGACAATGACAACAAGATGACATACAATTCATAAACTACAAAATAATTAAAAGGATGATAGATTCAATGTTTGAGCACGCTTGAGGTGAAAGGACACTCCCAATTTTTTGTCTTGTCAGGTGGGCCACACAAGTATGACAAAACTGGATGGTTAGAAAAGAAATCCAAATGGCCTACATTCAACATACATGCATGCCCCACACTTGATGAGTGTCCTGGAAACCATGCCCATGAATGCGCAGCAAATTGCCGCTTCAGTCACTCCTTTGCATGCAAGATTTCTCGGATATTAATATATGCAACATTGTGCCTAAGCCAGAGGATAAGAAATCAAATGTTATGATGGTTGTGTTCGAAAGAGGATGAATTTTACATGGGCTGGCAACCTCCAGCTAATAATGGTACCACAACTGTAGACGTCCTAGTCCAGCCAATCAATGAATACAAGTGTGGTACTGTAGGTACCTTGTTTCTCGAAACTGCAATTAGATGTAGGATAAGGGGCTTAATGCATGCTGACAGAAGAAAATATGTGGAAGAAAGGAAGAAGTCTTCATGCCGTAGTGAAGAGTTTTATAACGAAGATATGGAAAAGAAATGCCAAGTTCAAATTTTCCTCAAGGGGTTGTAGGATTTCTGCACTCGAATCAACTGCCGAGACCACAGTCAAGCAGTAATTAGTAATGAACTCGGCTTCTGATTGTTCTTACCCTTGAACGTGAAACCATCTGAATAACAGCTCCTTGTTCTTCTGAGGAATCAAGCAAGGGATTCAGTTAGGTTTTTGGTTTAAGGTGTGGAGAACTTAAGAACTAACGAGCTAGATGGTTTTTCTTCTTCTTCTTTTGTTTGCTCAAGTTTCTGAATAGTAAAATATCATGTGATTCTGCTAAATGGCTGGATGGGTTTCAGATATTCCACCCGCTGCATGGTGTAAAGAAAGGTACTGGCTATGTTCTTATTTTCGATATTAAATACCAAAGAAATGGATTTCATGAAATATACAGGACAGTCATGTAACCATTGAGTCAAAGAGTTTCATAAAGGAACCTAGGTGACCCAACCTGGGTTAATCATGTAGGCTGAGCTACTTAGGCCAGCTACATAACTCTAAGCAGCCGACTGGTCATTGCCTAGTTGTCGAGACATCACATAGCACCAAGGTGACTACTCATGATTGAAGCTGGAAATCACCACCCCTCTATATTTAAAAACTCAATCCAACCTGTCCAAAAGGAATAAATGATTTAAGGCTTCTTTTTTCTTACATCTCCAAACTGATGCAGGAGAAAATTCTTACTCAGGTTGTTGCATAAAGAAATGCCCAAGAAAAGCTGAATTCTATTCATCCGTAATCAAGAGTTGTAATTAAATACACGATGCCATTACTCACAATCATTGTTCCGAGTATCCCTGATATTATCGGTATCTCCAGCTCGGCTATACCAATAACACTGGTAGTCTCAGAAATTCTAGGTATCAGTGATATATCGCTAAGTATCGGCAATGTATCACCAATATTTTCAACTGTGAAAATTTCATGTGGCACTGGTATAGCTAATGCATCGGCAATATTTCGATAATATTGGCAATGTATTGATATCGCCAATAATCTGTTTATTAAAAAGAATCCATTTCAAATTATTTTTATGGATGCATGGTTGTATGATGAAATGCATGCTTGTATGTGTGTATATGTATGCATGCATGGTGGATAGATGTATCATTGATGGATAGATGGATGTATGTATGCATCAGTGGATGGATGGGTGGATGGTTGGTTGGATGGATGGATGGATCTGTGTGTGTGTGTGCGCGCGTGCACGCATGAGTGCGGATGCATGGATGGATGGATCGTGTGTGTGTGTGTGTGTGTATTTGTTACTGTATGTATGTATGCATGCATGCATCCATTTTCCCCATGTTTCCCAATGATTCCTTGAGTCAACGATACATGCTTTTAGACCCCAATTATAGGGAAACTTATAATTTGATTCCAAAATATGCAAATATGTGTTTTTTCACTATTATTTGATTCTTAAATATGCAAATATGTGTATTTTAGCATATCTTGAAGTATCATTGAAAAATTCCACAATTTTGCCCATGTTTCTCCAATGTTTCCCTGAGTCGGCGTTACATGCTTTTAGACCACATTAAAGAACTTATTATGTATGTATTTTTTGCAATTATTTGATTCCTAAATATGCAAATATGTGTATTTTAGCATCTCCTTACTTTTCATTAAGAAATTCCACCATTTCCGCATGTTTCCCCAATGTTTTCCCTTAGTCAACAACACATTTCGGGGTATCGGCGATATTGATACGTGTTTCCATATCCCCAGCCAGCGATACATGTAACGATACCGATACTACGAACACTGCTCACAAACCAAATATCTATATCTGATCACTCCCAGAAAATAACGAAACCGACTAAAATCAGAAAAAGGAAACCATTTCTAGATAAAATTAGAAGCTGACAATAGAGAAAAACATAAGATATAGGAACCATCACCCATAAGAAAATTTAAAAAAAACAATCTTAAACAATTAAACCTAAATATAGAACTTGTTAAAACTACAAATATAGCAAAATGACAGCCACACTCCTACTCTTGTAGGCTAAAACATCAAAAACAAAGTTGTTTTGTGAAAATAACTTCAACCAAGGCCTTATGAATAGATATCATTGGACTACTACAGAAAATCAGCCATTGGAGCAGAAAGCTCTCAACATCCAATCACAACTACATCAAAACCCACAGACTTTTTTTCATGGACTTCTTCCAGATTCCACCAGCCAATGTTTGATCCTGAGGATCCCAGACAATTGCTCTTGTAAGGCAGTTATCAATGCTTGTATTACCAACTCAAAAAAGAAAAGAAACCATCATACAACCCAGAATCAATGAAGACTGAAGAACATGGGTTTGTCGTTTATTACAATGATTAAATGATTGTATGAATTTTATGACATATGATGGTATTATGGTTTGTGCTTGTATGATGTTAAAGATTACCCTTTGCATGTTTCGTCAATCAGTTTGATTGCTTGATGATGCAGAGATGCAGATCATTGATCCAATAGGCCATGATGTTAAAGATTACCCTTTGCATGTTTCGTCAATCGGTTTGATTGTTTGATGATGCAGAGGTGCAGATCATTGATCCAATAGGCCCTGATGTGTACAGACCATGCCCAAATATTTTGCCCACTGGAAAATATTAACCATTCAATCGTGGCTTGTAAACAGACAGTTATGCACTGTTCCAGATTAAATGCAAAGCTAGCCAAATATTGGATGTCGGATCTTACAATCTGGGGAACTTTTCAAGCATTGTCCATCAAATGTGGACTCATTAAGAAGAATGGTCCAGACATCAAACCATGGCACCATTTATACAGAATCAAGGCACAGGAATAGTGTACATCATTGTTTCATGTCAATTTCATTGTCATGTTACCTTTATTACATCAAGTTAGGTTTCTTCATATAAATTAGATTTTTTTTTTTGTCAATTTTCTCTCTCATTGTTCTCAACAAAAAAGGGGGGAAAAGAAAGAAGGAAAGAAAAGGAAAAAAAAAAAGGTCTCTCTCATATTCACTGGTTGATCACCTAAGTGCCCAGGGGATATGTCGCCTACATTGTTTCAGGCATGTTGACTACCTTGCTTCTAACAAAAGGATATTAGCAATTTAACACTTGAAGCACCGTAATGAAAATAGCCATGAATAGATTATCCCTTCTCCACCCGTTGCTTTTTTTTCTATACTGCTGTTTGAGAAAAGGAATAATAGCCAAACCACTCCATGCCAAAGCCAGTGACAAGGTCTGATTGATAAATCTGGATTAACTAGTCCATATTTAAGTATACAAACTTCAATACAAATAGTTTAAAAAAAAATGGAATCATTACATAACCTTAACCAACCTCTACCAGGATACAAAGTAATATGAAGAATAAACATAGAACAATTTCACTCAAGTACAAAAAATGGAAGGGAACTGTCTAGAACTTTTGCAGGAAAAAAAAAAACAATTTACTTACACTATCAACCACAATTACATCTAGTGATCCGCTTTTGACCAGGGTATCTATTACGTTAAGGGAATTTTCAGCACAATTAGGCCGTGCAATAAGAAGATTCTCAGTGTTTACACCAATGGATTCTGCAAGGGATGGATCGATCGCATTCTCTACATCAAGATATGCACAATATCCTGCAAATTAAGGAATCATAATCATTTAAGAGAATGGTAATACACTATCAAGAAAAGAGATGTTGAGACTATTGAAGTGCTACAAAAAGGACCCAAATGAAATTTGATGAAACCTAGAAATGCAATTCCAGGTATGGATACAAGAAATGGGTATACAACTCCCTGTTTCCTAAAATTCATGACCCAAATGTAGACACCAGTATCCTGCAGGATGTGATTTGATTTTTTTCTTTCTTTCTTTCTTTCTTTTTTTCTTCCTTTTCAACCTCAAATAGTTTACCCATGCCGTTAATGTTTAGCTTCATTAAATACTTTATTGTTTGTAGTATCTCTAGCAGCCAAAATTTAACAGGATTATTAACATTTGCAGAGATTTTAGAGGGAGACTGTTTACAAAATTCACTAAATATTGTATTGTCCGTAGTCTTCAAATGAACTACAGGTTTTACGTTCAAGCTCTCAAATGTGCATGCACAGACAAAACTGTCAAATTACACTGAAAGCAAAATCTCACATGTTCCTACTGTTCAATAGAAACCAAGTAGACTTAATTCCTAATATTAAATTACGTAAAATAATAGAGAAAGGTAAGGACCTCCAATCTTCTGAGCTTCTTTGACAATATTAAGGGCCAGCGTAGTTTTGCCTGATGCCTCTTGCCCATAAATTTCAACAATTCTCCCCTGTGTTGCAGATCTTTCCGTAAGTCAGATATCTAAAGACATATTTTAATTAAGCTAAAGCCCCTAAAATATGGTGAAGCAAAAGTTGTTGCTTTCTATATACTAAAATGCATGAGTTTCAGTCTCAAGTAAAATTCCCAAATCCCTTAAAAATGAAATAGCATTCTGTAGTGAATTGTAAGGACAGGAAAATCATAAATGACTAGCATAATCAAATATTCTTCAGAAAAGATCATATGTAACAGATCAGGATGGCAAGCTGTACTTCAGAATTTCCTACAGCAACAGGGTAAAAAAAAAAAATCTTCCTAGTAACTAGTAAGCATAAAAAGCATCCTGACTGATAGGATCCAATGAGCAGCAGGAAGTGAAGTTTATAAGAGTACGATATTTTGTAGGAGGTAATGCAGTCATTCACTTAGCTGCATGGTTTTGAAATGGTGTTATAACGGTAATGGTGCACCCCCACTATGCTATGCAGATGCAATAACAGACCGCATCACATGATGCTATATCATGTGGTATTAGCCATTATTTTGGTCTATTAAAGGCCACTATACTGCTTAATATTAAATTACTTCATTGATTAAGCTTAACTAAAATCATAATGACATGTCATAGTAAATTAAATGTTTATAATATTAGTGGCATTAATATATGATTTTTCATATATACCAGCTGGTAATTAACATAAATGGCAGATACCGCCTGATATATCAGGTCATAACACCCAATATATGTTAAAAATAACCAAATGCCATTATATTGGCCACGACAGCCAAAATAATGGCTCATAATTACTTTGGGACCTATCCACTACCTTCTACCTCTGTCCTCCTGCACTTTCCAACAACCTTTGCTTTCAACTTCATCCTGGAGTTGGGGCGAATCCAATACCTAGGAAGTGGTAAACATTCATTGCCCCAGAAGACAGTGGGTATCAGTGGAAAAGGAAAGCAACCACACCCACAAATTCCTTCTTTTTTTTTCTTTTTTTTTTAATTTTTTTTTTTTTTTTTTTTTTTTTGGGGGGGGGGGGGGGGGGGGTGCCAAGGACTTTAGCTTTTGTAAAAAGACCTAATGTTAACATTAAGGGCCCGTTTGGATACCACCAAATAAGTTACTTGTCTACTGTCGTAAGTAGAAAAAGTAACTTATTTGAGATAAGTTTGGTTTATGACCAATTATAAGAAGCTTTTTTATTTAAAGTTACTTAATCACTTCAGTTTAATAAGTAGAAATCAAGATAAGCTACTTAAGGCATAAATAGATTATCTTAAGTAACTTAAGATCCAAACACCCCCTAAATGCTCATATAGGCCTCTGATTCATTTTACATAGGCTTTCTACCAGTCAACAATTATACGCCAAGGACTTAGCTACCTGCTCTCCTCATCAAGCTCTATTTAGTCTCTAACGCTAACCGATCTGGATCCTAGTAGTGTTGATGAAGCTAGGCTTTGACCACGCCTGCCAAACAATCGCAGTAATTCATTCACCAGCCAAATGATTCATCAGTTATTGGTGTACATTCAACTGGGATAAGACTATACATTCATAACCGAACTCCTTAGCTGTAAAATACAATATAGCATTTCTATGAATTTTCTGAACTATTTAGCTTTTGATGAATTGAATCAGGTCATCAATATTTCTCTTATGTCGGTACTTGAACTAGACATGCACTAAATCACCCACTCCAAAATTTTCACCTTTGAGCGTGAGAACATTCCACAAAGAAGGAAACTGTGGAACAGTTTTGTCTTGAAAACTCATAAGTACAAATGATGGCCTCTCAGTTTCAACAATATTGGTGCCAAAGTTATGATTACCTTAGGCAATCCTCCTACTCCAAGAGCCAAATCAAGCTTTAAAGAGCCTGTGGAGATAACAGGTGCATATCGCGAACCAAAGAACCGCTGCAAAGATAACATAGATTCTCTACCAAAATCACCAGCAAGTCGGGAGAGAGCCAGATGAAGCGCAGCATCTTTCTCTGTCACTTTGCCATCATCAGCATATGGTTGATCTTTTTCATATTCCAATGCAGTTTCAGCTGGAAACAAGTGAGCATACAAATTGGTAAAGATTAAATTAAATGGCCTACAAAAGACCAAGGAGCTACTCTTGTCATCAAGAAGTCTATTTAAAGAATGGCCTTCTGTAGATTTAGCTCATTTCCACTAGCAAATAAACTTATAAACAGGCAACATTTCATGAATTCTAAATGACAACCTAGTGCTTAAAAATTATAGTATATGATGATGGTGGTGGTGAAACTGCATGTGCATGAACTTACTACTCTTTCATCAAAAAGCATCTTGCAAGGGTGTCAACTAATTTCAGCTGTTATAAAGAAAGCATTTAGTTCCTAGTCCAAAAAAACAGGAACTTCTTTCTACACGATTGGTGCAGCAGACAAGTCCACCACGAAGTGAGCAGCAGAGTAAACAGAGTTGGAAATTTTTGCATCAGTTGCAACTCTGTTATGACTTAGGAGTATATCCCTTATGCTAACAGCCTAACACTTCTTTTTTATGTTTTATTTCTCTAGTCAATTAATGCATAAAAGAACTAACTACCTAATCAAGCCACCTATAACCTCTCAACCATGCGCAATGAGAGAGAGAGGGGGGAGGGGGGGGCTTGCCAAACTTACAAGAGACTAAATTTTAGGGCTTTTGGCATGCTTCTAAAACAAGATATGGAGTTTTCAGGGTTAAATCGAGATGTTTCAACTGGGATTGGTCAGAGATTTCCTTGTAATGGACTGATTTGTTGTGTTTTTTCCTCAGGCCTTTATTTCTAATGAAATTCATTGGCCAATTAAAACAAAGAGTTACAGCAGGTCTTTTAGCAGGACAAGAATATATTGGAGTAGGAACATTCTGCAAAGGTACAACCATTACACGTTTTCCCTTCACTTCATTCAAGTGTTGAAAGGCGCCAAAAATGTTGATCAGAACAAATACCACAGATTGTTATTGTTTTTAATATTGTGCTTCTAACAGTAAAAGACAAAAAGAAATGAAAGGAAAGGTGTAAAGACTGGACCTATGCAGTAAATGCCCTAGCACAACAGTTTGTAGACCCTAGGATATACGCATGAGAATTTCGACAGGAGTTCCATCTATAAAATGAAATAAATGAAGTTTGAGAAGGGTTAGCTGTACACGGCGGGTTTCAACGTTGAGATCTTGGGTACGAGCCCAGCTTACCGAAAGAGAGACAGAGAGGGAGGGAGGGGGCTCACCGAGAGAGAGAGAGAGTGAGGGTGCATCATGAGCCAACATTTTGAAGAACAAGCATATAGTTGGGGAGAGAGAGAGAGAGAGAGAGAGAGAGAGAGAGAGAGAGAGAGAGAGAGTGCATCATGAGCCAACATTTTGAAGAACAAGCATATAGTTGGAGAGAGAGAGAGAGAGAGAGAGAGAGAGAGAGAGAGAGAGTGCATCATGAGCCAACATTTTGAAGAACAAGCATATAGTTGGAGAGAGAGAGAGCGAGAGGGTGCATCATGAGCCAACATTTTGAAGAACAAGCATATAGTTGAAGAGAGAGCGAGAGGATGAGAGAGACGACGATGAGAGAGAGAGAGAGAGATGAGAGATAGGAGAGTCGAGAGAGAGAGAGAGAGAGGGTGCATCATGAGACAACATTTTGAAGAACAAGCATATAGTTGAACCTGTTCATACCTACCTCATGTCACACAAAAAAATAGTAAGATCAGGTGGATGATAAATATCAAGTTCAGAGCTTCCAACCTTAGAATTTCCTATGTTTCCAGTATGAGCAATTGACATTTTCAAGCAACTAAAGGTAATGTGTTTTATGGCTTACAAATGGCGAAGATAAAATAAGCCATCTCTTCACCCACAGTGCAATGAGAAGACAAATGGGTAAGTACTTGCCCTTTTGGCTCAATATCACATCAGTTGAAGATCCATTTAACGAGTGGACTGGTGTCCTTTCTGTGCAGTGGGAAGATTCTCTAATGCTTCCTTACACATCCTAAAGGGTGTTCAGAAATACAGAATTAAAGTATTTGTAGTGATTTCATAATTTATGAAAGTGATCAAGAAAATCAAAGCTTGAAGCATATGGTGGGGGACAATTAAAGAACTTTCCAGTGTTAATGTACACAATCTTAATGGGCATTGGAAATGGGAGGAGGTAGGCAAGGGAGGTTTTAGGAGAAGAAGAGAGTTCACTAGAATTCTCCCCTACTGGCTACCATCTACTTCAATTCTGATGATAGCTCAGCGGGTAGCCAAGGACCCACCAGAAAAGGTGGAATTTTTAAAGATGAAAGGGGGATTGTCAAGAATGATCAGTCCAACCAAGAGGCATTAAGGATTCAATGGAGACGAGGAACTAGCACTTTAAGGTTTGAAAATCTTCATTCTTCTTCTTTGGGTCTGGCGATAGAGGAGAATTCAACAAATGTTAGATCCTGGGTTCTAGATCAAAATCTAATACCTTGGAGGCTCGCCCTGGTAATCGTCTTAGTGTTGGACATTCATAACTCTTTGAATGTGCAGCACTCCCGATATGAGTGAAAAGGTCATCTTTGGGTATTTGGCATCTCTACTAATACAGATTAGTACTTATTCATTTTTTGGGGAATCCTAACCTCTTTATGCTCCTGTACTCAAATAGGATAGGGGCTCAAAGCCTCAAACCCAATATCTCATTGTTTAGGCATATAGTTTCTACCATTGAGCTACCAGCTCAAACCCTGAAAGTGAAATGCTGGTACTTGTTAAAGTAGGTAGATTAAGTATCCGCATATTCACTAACCAATAAGTATTAAATAAGAATAATAGAAACTCAAATCACGGTTGGTAAATGAGAAGTTATACCTTCATAAGAAAGGCAACGGTGCATACCAGTTGAACCACTTACATCACCTTTTCCGCTCTACAAGATTCAATAAAATAAAATATATAAAAAAAAAAAAAAGATTATAATCCAAGTACAATGAACTTTAAAATAAAAAAAAACAAATATGTAAAAATTAAAAGATTGCATAATTTGAAGCCATTCAAAATAAATGATGATGATGATGATTTTTTTTTTTTTTTTTTGAAAGGTAACACTAGCAGGGATTGACTCACACACATTACACTATCTCTACCAGCTCATCTAACAAGCAGAAGACAAAGATGATGATGATGATGATGATGATGATTCGAAATAAATGTAAAAGAATAGATTGGCAGTCTGAAGAATCAAAGAACATACGACATCACACAGCCATCAATGCACCGGAAGTAAGAAACATAGTTAGATGAAATGAAAACCACAAAATGAATTTAAACACTACTGTTGTAGATGACAGAATCCTATAAATTGAACCACAACAAACCCTTACGAGTGCATCTTGGAATGAAGAATATCATACTACTTCACGATAATTAAAGATTTATCATTTATCCTTCTAATTTCATAACAAATTTTGAGTAGGCACGGTCAGCAAATTTATGATCGGAGAGCCAATTGTCGTTTGAAGATGAACCATAATTAATATCAGAAGTCAGCTTGGGATGGCAAGGAGATCCATTCCATGCAACATCTTAACAGGGCACAACTGCTATTAAGAAGACATGAGTAGACATTGTCAATTTGATGCCTAGAAGTAACCCATTCAACATCTTCACGATGGACAAACACTGTCAAGTATATATGATACTGCCAAATACATTTGGTGCCTAGTGAAAGGCGTGTAAGCAGCAGCTGCTGCACAACTACATGAGGCTCTCTATGGGAACTCCTAGAATATATATAATGGGCACCAGGATAGCTGACCTGAAGTACCCTTTCTTTTGCTATCTTTAAGAAGCTTTTGGAAGAAGATTACAGCATTGTTAACTCAAGAATAACCAAGAGTGAGGAGGATACGTCCTCCACCATGGTAACCAACTTTTCAAGTAAAACTGCTGTTGACAAGAAAACTTGAGATGGCAAATGGTGGACACATCTTCATTGAAAACACTTGCCATCAATGTAGAAGTAATAGAGGCCGAACACCAAAGGAAAAGGAATGACTACATAGGGTTGATCCAACACACTTGACTTAAAGACC
Source organism: Liriodendron chinense (assembly GCA_003013855.2). Classification (NCBI taxonomy): domain Eukaryota; kingdom Viridiplantae; phylum Streptophyta; class Magnoliopsida; order Magnoliales; family Magnoliaceae; genus Liriodendron; species Liriodendron chinense. Next base: position 4,668 of record PVNU02000448.1, on the reverse strand, counting down.
ACAAACATGATGACATCTGAAACTTCAAAAACCATCTTTAAGAATCTCGTTTGAGACCACAAATGCTATAAGGTGTGTTTGAATGTACCAAACATCATGACTGATTTTGATATTGAGAACTAATCACAAACTGCCAGCTGTATACCAACTAATCAAACAGCCCAATCTTTCCATCCAAAGCATCATGTGCAATATAACCAATCCATGTAACTGGACCCCACCATTTATTTTTATCTTTTTTGAAAGGTATTAAATGGACCCAGACATGAATATCGCCTGGCAAAAAATATATATATTTACAGGCCAATTCACTTGTCACTTAAGCCAAGCCATCAAAATCGAAGGATGGGGCGATGGCCTAACTCAATATAAAGTGTGGCCCACCTAAAGAGTGGATTGGCCTGATTTAAAAGGCTCCCATCATTTAAATGGCAGTGACATGGATATCCTGCACAAGAGACTTTGGCAGGAAAGATGGACCGAGCGGTAAGTTTGTATACATCTGGCCATTACCCAAACATCTTCCAAGCCCATCCATAGCAAACATGTCATATGAACGACCCCAATCAACAACCAGGGGAGCTCCTCCAGCATAGATGTGGGCCAAGGCAAAAAAAAAAAAAAGTCTCTAATTATCATTCCTTTTCATCAAATTCCAATTCCGAAGGGGTCGTTTGGATGCCTGAGACTTTTGTAAATTCTAAGTTACAGACTTACAGGTGGTGTTTGGGGGAGGAACTTACAGGTAAGTTACTCTCAACCTGTAAGTTACACTCAAGCAAATTTGTAATTTACTTACAGGCCAAAGGATTTTTTTTCTTTCTTTTTTTCTTTTTCTTTTTTTTTTTTTTTTTTTTGAAGCCCATTGATGGATACCTACTAGGTCTGAGATGCAATGAAGGCACTTTTTTACTCTTCCGAGAACCACCAGTGGCCAAGCTCTCTCTCTCTCTCTCTCTCTCTCTCTCTCTCTCTCTCTCTCTCTCTCAGTTTTGCCAACTCATTTTGGGCTTGTGCCCAAAAATCAGGATAGTCCACTCATCATATGGGCCAGAGTGTACAAAACAAATTGAACCCTCCATTGTGAACTGAACTGAATTTTCTTTGAGGAGATATGATGCTCAGGCTATGTATGACGCTTGATACATGGGCACTCGGACATTGTACACATAGCATATATTAACTCAAATAAAACAGGCTAGATTGTTTGGACCACTGTTGCAAAATCAAAATCCCAATATCAAATTGGTTGAACAATCCTAACCTCTAATCCGTGGACATTTATTTGTGTAAATGAGACAATTGAATATTTTTTCATTGTTCATTGTTCAATTAATTGTTCAATTTTTGGCTCATGAAACATTTACACTGGGTAACATAAGTGCTTGCATATCATCCATCACACTCTGCTGAAGTATTAAAGTATTTCTAAGAGCCTACGTATCATCCATCTCACTCTGGCAGAGTATCAGAGTATTTCTAACTGCCTACATATCATCCACCATGCATTTGACTTGTGGGATTTCTTAAACACGTCTCTCCCTTGTAGTATTGTAAACATATTTTGGATTGAAAATGAGAATTTTTAATTTCCTTGTTGCTTACCTTAAGTTACTGTTCCACATTACACGTATTTTGAATACATGAACCCACTTTTATAGCCCACCTGTCAATTAGTTTAGCCTAAGAATCAGCTCAACTATTCATCTAGATAGGCTTAACAAAATGGCATACCCTGTGCCAAGCTTTCTTATGTGTCAATCAGATTTTGGAACAATTCCCTACTCCAAGCTCTGTTTGGTGTGATATACACTTACTTGAAGCTAACTTACACATTACCCAAACACTAAAACCAACTTACTTGTAAGTACTTACCGCTTACATCCAAACAGGATTACCTGTAAGTAACTTACAACTTAAAGAACTTACAGGCATCCAAACGTGCCCTAAAAGACTTCAAATGAAACTGCGATACATCCAAAGGATTGCTATCTATTCAAATCGATTCAATAATAACAACAAAAAACAAAAAAATCATTCGAATTCAAATCATCACCCGAAACATAAACAGAGAAACATAAGAAGAAATTTGAAGAGGGGGATTAAGAACCTGTTGGAGAGAGCAAAGGAATGAAGAAACGGGAGATTTCCAGATTGCAACTGAAACGAATCGGTTGCAGAAATGCGGCAGAGGAAGAAAACGAGAGGAATTTAGGGCTTTCATCTGAGATTTTCTCTGCTGAGATAATGAAAAAGATGGGTTTGTATTAATTTTATTTTTGAAGTCTAGAGAGTTAGGGGTTTTGAGCTGGAGAAAAAAATGGAGCCATTTGCTCGGATGTCAGCAGTTTTATAGGTGGCGAGTTATTTGATACTCTGGCTGCGTATAGCACTTGATACGTAGGCACTTAGAGATGGTAAACGTCGAATAATTGACTCAAATCCTACCGACTAAACTTTGAAATTCAGAATTTATAAGTAACATTCGAAAAATAGATGGTTTGAAGCACCACAAACTCTGATTTGGGCACACTTGTTTATTGAAATAAGACCATTGGGATTTTTTTCAATTTTTAGCATTCCAAACAATGTCATCCAATCTCATATTCAGAAAATAAAATAAAATCATAATTTATGGTCCATAAAACCATCCAATCTTCTAACATAAATTTAACGGTTTATATTTAATTAATTAATTTCAAAACATACAATTTTCAAGTATTTTTTAAGTGCCTGTGTGTCATTCCATCACGTTCTTCCAATGTTTTTCTATTTATCCATGGGAAGAACTTTGATACTCTGGCAACGTGTGCTTGTTCATACGCGGCACTGGGGAATATCGCAGGACGCAGGTCACCGCTAGTTAAGTCATGCATGCTCTCGACTTTGGAGGTCTTCATACAAGTACACTTGAATAAATACACTGCTAAAGAAGCTTTTAAGCAATGCTCCATCAAAGTGGGCCTCCCAATTTCTACGGTCTGCGTTGTGGCATCCTCAAGATGGATGGTTAGCATATGGCCTTCCATGCATGTAGACCCCCATGCACGACATGATCAAAATCTCAGGGTTAAAAGACTCGACGACTCAGAGCAACTCGTTCGGTTATGAATCGAGTCGACTGCTCGAGGGTGACTCCTGGCACCGAACCAGATCAGGTCGGACTGAATCCGAGTCGACTCGGATGAGTCACATTAGACTGTGCCGAGTCTTAAAACCAAGATCAAAACCGGTGGTGTGATGGGCCTTACTGATGATGGCTCATGGACCAAAACTCGCAAAGATCCTAGCCACAAAACGTTTGGCCATGATTAAATGTTAAACGTTGATATGCTTTCTTTATTAACCATTTATTTCTTGGACATCCCCACATTGTAAGGCTCAGATGGGATGGGCCCCAACCACCAATGATTGAGTAAGACGCAAAAAAATTCATGATTGGATATAGTTGCTATTTCCGACCATTCATATGTTATGTTAATAACCATTCATTAATAAGCGAGCAATCCAACGGTTGAAATTATTAATTTTGGAAGATCCAAACCGTTCATCAAGTGCTAGTTATTTGGTGGGTCATACATACGTGAAAAAGTGAATAGTATTGAACCAGCAGGGGACCACTTTGTCTACGGGGATGAAATAAAAAAAATAAAAAAATAAAAAACAAATCAATACAAACATACAATGCATGCGCCACCTAGCATAAAAGTGCCAGATTTAGACCATCGATCAGATGATTTGTATGGTCATCAGTTTTGCCAGTAGGAATGACCTTTTGAACGGTTTGGATGACATATAAACATCACGAATTTTCCTCCCACTTTTTCCTGTGTGGATTTCTCACAGATATCACGGTGGGCCCGCTGGCTTTTCACCAATTTGGCGGATATGGTCATTTGTTTATTATAATTAGAATATGTTATGATCATTCCTTGTGATTATTGGATGATAACCCAACCAAATGGGGCACGTGATTTCGACCGTACGAATTTTTTAGAGCAGTATCGTGTAAAGAGCCCTTGTGCCACCGTGTAAATGCTTAAACTGCATCGATCAAAGCAGTTCCAACAAACGCATCTGAATCATGGCCGAGCTTACAAATGCAAGCATGGATGTTGCGACACTCCATTCTCACAAACAACTTGAGAACTGTCGTAAACACGAAAGCGTTAAGCTCATGGCCTTCTCTATGTAGGCCTAAGGAAAAGCCTAATTGCTTCATCAAACTCATCACACTTCACGTATCCTTGGATTAAAGTAACCAAAGTAACGATATTTCTTTTGGGCATTTCGTTGGGCATCTAACAGGAGATCTAACTTCACATACATGTTGGTAAGGCTAGGCTATCCAAACAAATCCAGAACTTCCGAGCTTCAGTGGGCCACCTTTCCTCCCATTGGATCAACTTTCCCGATGCAATCCTGAAACGGGCTAGAGTAAGCATATGGATCAAATTCTACAGATTGGCCAACGAAATCCACATCTTGACCGGACAATCAGGCAGCACTGGCAGAAAATGGAGATTGCCAGAAACCAATGGAGATTGCCAGTAACGTGTATGTGTTCTTTAATCCAAACCGTCCTAGTATTTGTTGCCAGAACAGTTTAAGCTTGTTACAGTGATTACACTGCTTTTGCACCATGCAACACATGCAAAGCATACACAG